>JBBBVU010000023.1:7492676-7502818 GCA_037177055.1 Atherinosoma microstoma | reverse complement strand
TATATATATATGTTTATTTCGTATAAGAAAAAGAAAAAATAAAGTTATTCCATTTGATACCAGAAGCAGACTTTTGACCTTGGATGACCTTTATATGACCTATAGAGGTCAAACGGTTTACTGCATCACCTAATACTCTGAAGTGTAGTTTTGTTATGAGAGCTTTCATTAGACACCAAACACGGTCCTTAATAATAAGATTGTTTTGCGGTATTCTAAAAAACGACCCCTATTGACCTTTATTGACCTCTAGAGGTCAAACTATTGACTCTATCAATTTAGACCATGGAGTGAAAGTGTTTTGGTTTCAGGAGAGCTTTCATTTGACACCAATATAACCTTTGTATGACAATCCGTTATCGAGATACAATTTTTAAACGTGTTTGACCTCTATGACCTTTCAAGGTCACCAAAACTGACCTTTATCGCGGTCAAATTTTTGTGGCACCTTCTGATATTTGTTCCTTGGGTCAAATCCTATAGGATCGCATTGAAAAAGTAACTTTCACAAGCATGGTAACGAACTATGGTTGTTTCGACCCCACTAAGATGCAAAATATGACGACGTTAAATGTTCATGGATAAAAACAAACATGACTATGTCTGGGTAACTGCAGTCATACAAGCCGATAATGTTAGGATGTACATGAAACAGGCAAAAAAGCAAAAGTCATGACACAAATTTTCTGAGTGAGCTGAAACAAACAAGAAAAGTAAGCATTAAATCAGAAGGCTTAAAGTTTTTGTTTTGGTCTTTTAACACATCTATATACCGTGTTTATAAAGGAGGTGAGTGGTGATACATGCATCCTGAACGGGGAAGAGCCACTGATATAGTGAGTCAAGAGTTCAGGTCCCAGCTTGGGCACTTTGCCGTCTGCCTCCTTAGGGTTTGAAGGCTGCCTCATTAAATTTAAAAGGCCATACAAATCTTTAAGATATTTAATGCTTTAAACCAGACAGATACCTGCTTGACATGCATTACATTTGACGCTTGAATTGTTTTAACCTATGGGGCCACTGGGTGAGTTCACCAACCCATGCATGTTCACTGATGGTGCATCCAAATCTCATAACAAAGTTTCAGCCATCTTTTTGATGCTTTAAAGTTTTGTTGTTTGATAATGTAAAAAGCTGTAAAAGCCACACTTACCAAAAGTCACAGCCCCCCCGTCTGAACAAGCTAAACTTTATGTTTGAATGGTTTTTAAAATCTTAAAGTATGTAGGAGTGCCAAAATATTTCTGAAGTCTCAAAAGTTTACAGATGATGAAAAACTGCAGTGCATTCACCCAATTAGGGAGTTACTGACGAGTATTCAATGGCTCTACTACTCTTCTTTAGGGAGTAGGTGAGGAGTATCACATTTGAAAAAAATACCAAGCCTGTGTTTTGGTGGCAAATGGAACTGACTTCTCTTTACTTTTTACTGACTAGATTACTTACCACGAACAAGCAAGAATAATCTCAAATTAAATAACACTGATCTGCCTCTGTGGCCCCACAGCTCTCTTTTATATCTATAAGTCCTGTTTTTTAGTGGAAAAACTTTTTGGATTAAAATGATTTTTTCTTGTGTCTTTTGCAGTGTGTAAGATGAATGTGCACAGGCGGTGTGAGACCAATGTAGCTCCAAACTGTGGCGTGGACGCCCGAGGAATCGCCAAGGTCCTGTCTGACCTGGGAGTCACACCGGACAAGATCTCCAACACCGCACAGCGCAGGAGGAAGGTAAAAAAATCTCAATGGAGGGACTAAACATGTACATACACATTCACAATTCAGCTTGTTCGCATCTGAGGTGTCGTTGGAAAAAAAAACCAAAACAGTCCAAGCTTAAGCATTCTGTGAAAATTGCTCCTTTAATATCGAAGGGTTTGCATGAAACGGGAATTCCACTACAGGAAAGACTTGACAGTCTCTGCATTTGTATTGAGAAATTGTTGAAATTGACATAACAGTCTGCCTAAAATGAGTTGAGAAACATCAACATGAAGGATAATAATAAAAAATCAAACAAATATAAATCTAAATTTTTAATTATTCTTTTCATCACTGTCCCATGACAGTTTAGAGACTTCTGTGCAGACTTTGTTTGTGTATTCAGCAACTTTTTAATATTCAAAATAAGATTTTAATATTTAAAAGTCGTCCATCCATCAATAGAAGCAAAAAGTGTTAGTCAGTATGAAGTGAGAACTTTCAGTTCATTCATTTACTGCAGAATTGAGACGTGAACATCTTTGAAGGAAGCTTTTGTGTTCTTGTTTAGTGTGTGTTCTACTATTAGTTGTTCAGGAGCTGAGGCTTCTCACCCAGCAGGAGTAGACATAGTAACATGTTAATAACTGAGCTACAGAGCTTCACATTCATCACACGTTTCCGCTGATTCACGGTTCAAGTAAACAATTTGAAGTGTTCAGCCCAAAGGAAGGCTTATGTTGTCTCTCTGTCTCCAGTTGACTCCAGGGCAGGACCCTCCTCAGTCTCCTCCTGAGCTCTCTCAGACTGAGGAGAACAGCTTCAGCCAGCCAGCTGTCCCCACCTCCCCCTCGCAGCAGGGTAACACAACACACACAACGCAGACAGACACTTTCCGAAGCTCTTTGAGATGGCTTCTTATAAGCATTAGATATGAATGTGTTAATTCAACCAATAAGACAAAATCATTTGATTTCTTTGCAATATTTGGGCTCTTTTTTTGTGAAATAAGAGAAATGCCTTTATGTGGACACAAGACTGAACCTGCTTTATCCCACACCACCCACCACCATTTGGTTGTCACAGTTAGTCACCACACTATCACACTTTGCAAGCTGAGAGATGGAAAGTTAACTTTCTCTTTGTAGAAGTATGTTTGTTTTTATTGAGCCGAACGAGGACGGCGCTGATCGTGTTATTTGATCGCCCAGCTCTGAGATCCACTCAGCTTCACACAGAGCATGTCATAACCATTTTTAAAACTTTGTTGAGGTGGAAAACAAAACCAAATGAGTAATGTTTCTAAGAAAAGAAAAGAAAAAAAAAAGTCTTTTTGCCTAACAGTCATACATGGGCAGAAAAAGGCAGTCGGCCCGTTTTTCACTGATGCAATTTCCGATGACGCCCACAGAATTGGCGGAGCTCGATCGCCTGCAGGACGCGCTGTCGCTTGACCAGCAGGGACCCCAACACTCCTCCTCCTCTTCCTCCAACTCCACCAACTCCTCGTCGTCCTCCTCCTCAGCGGCCAGGGAGAATGGACAGAGCCAGAGGAGGACCCTCAAGGACTTCAACTTTATCAAAGTTCTCGGCAAAGGCAGCTTCGGCAAGGTGCGACAGCGTGTAGGAGGCGTTTGAGGGGGATGCTTATTTTCTTTGCTGCTTATTATGTTTCTAACTTAAAGGCTTTTTTACTAACGGTGGTAAACCCTGAATAATCAGCGAAGAGCTGCTTCTGTTTTAGCACATCAGCTCTCCTGTGCACATGATGCATCGGCTCACAATGGGCTGTTTGTAGTGGCTAACCCACCTGACCGAGTTCCCCCCAGCTCTTCTGAGGTTTTAGTTGTCCCCGTTACTTGGCCTCCATATTTGCTGTTTTTACATTATTTTATAAGTTGTTTTTTTTAAAGATGATGGGAAATCAGTCAGAGGGTAGAGGGTCGCATGCAGTAAAGGGACCCTGACCTAAGGACTTTCAGTCTATGTACATTAAGAGCATTGATCACCAGCTTAGCTACCCAACAACCTGCAGTTTTTTCCCCCATTTTTATCTGCAAAGCCTCCTATAACTGTGACAGTTAAAGTGATATTAATTTCCTTTTAGAACTTGGAGGGACCAAAAACAGAGATAAAGCACTTTGCATGTTGGTCTCTATTATCGCTGTATGGGTACAAAGAGACTCAGATATTTATGTCAATGAGGTGTTATAACTTTTGAAAATATGGGCTGAGATGTTGCCTTAACAACTTTACAAAGGTGATGATTAATTAACATGTTCAAACCTGAAATTGCATAAAAAGGTTATTGCCGCTTGTTTTGCAGCTTGCAGCTCCATTTTTAGGTCTTATACAGTCTAGCTGTCTCTCCATGTTCAATATTACTAAAAGGTCAGTAATTTTAAACTATACAAGCTTACAACTCAGATAGCAAGATATGTTTGACCCAAATCTGCCCTTGTCATTGACTAAATGTGAGTCTGGCTGCCAAAGCTCAGCCATATGTCCATTCAGGCTTCCTGTATTAGGACCACTTCTGGCCCACACAACACTTGCCAGTGCCGTAACTGAGCCAGAAGTGCCAGAAGTAGCCTGGATTCGACCCAGACATGTTTACTATCTGGGAATGATTTCAGAGTTGATCAGTAGGATATTGGCTCTTAGTTTAATATGACACAAAGAGTTGAGATAGTTTTGTATCAGTGCAGGTTCACAGTGGCATGGAAATGCATCAAAACTATATACATTTAGTTAAACATGAAAGAGGAGTTTGTGCAGTTAGATTTGAGTCCAGGTGAAATACAATGACAGCTCAAAGTTCCCCCTTTTTTTGTGTAATTTTAGTATTTTTTCATGCTGGAATACTTCTGATCTTGTCATCGGGCATTTTAGTGCATCCAAGAAGGGCGCCCTCTCAAAATGTCATTTCCCCAAACCCTTTTCACACTCATTCAGCCACATATTATCACACTCCCACCTCCATGCTTCAGTGTCAGAACTGTGGTAGTGGTAGTGTTGGTAAGGTTCAAACTGGACCCCATCAGAGCTGAAAAATCTGTCTCGGGCTCATCTGAATGTTTGATTGGAACAATAATCATCAGGTAAAAAAGAACAAACAAACAAAAAAAGCCCAATAACCATCAGGTTTTTTTAAATCTTTTTTTTTTAAATCAAAGTTAAATCTGTATTTTTGTGCCAAAGAGCAAACAGATTTTATTCAACCCTGTCTGAGTTGTCATAGAAACTCAGATTTTTGTTAAAAATCCTACATCAAGGAGTTCAATTGTGCCCCTGGTGTGATTTTAAAAAGACAAACACTGCAGCTTTGATTAGTGCTCAGTAATATTAATGGACATGTTTTTCTTGGGTTACCACTTTAGGGCCTTAATAAGATAATCAGTCTGATGCGTTTGTCCTCTATTGTTCGTAAGAGAAAAAAATCAACTTTCAACTGAGAAATAAAGCAGATTTTATATTATTGATAAAAAGATAAACATGTGGCATGATTGTCCACTTCTTCTCCAGGTGATGTTGGCAGAGCTGAAGGGGACAGAGGACGTTTACGCCGTCAAAGTTTTGAAGAAGGATGTGATCCTTCAGGACGATGACGTGGACTGCACCATGACAGAGAAGCGCATCCTGGCCCTCGCCCGCCGCCACCCCTACCTCACCCAGCTCTACTGCTGCTTCCAGACACGGGTAGGCCCGCAACACAAGCATTCAGCTGCAGTAGCTCATCTCTGTTTTACTCTCTTGTACATCATCCTCTCTTGTTCCTCCTCTCTGCAGGACCGTTTATTCTTTGTGATGGAATATGTAAACGGAGGAGATCTGATGTTCCAGATTCAGCGATCCAGGAAGTTTGATGAGCCTCGCTCTCGATTTTACGCCGCTGAAGTCACCTCAGCCCTCATGTTCCTGCACCGTAACGGAGTCATATACAGGTAAATACTCCCAAGGGCCTCCCCTTACATGAACCAAACTGTTGTAGTAGGAATCAGATTGTAGGAGTCAGACCTCGTCATCCTCTTCTGTGTCTTCATCTCACAGGGATCTGAAGCTGGATAACATCCTCTTAGACGCAGAGGGCCACTGTAAGCTGGCAGACTTTGGTATGTGCAAAGAAGGCATCATGAACGGGGTGACCACCACCACCTTCTGCGGCACGCCGGACTACATCGCTCCAGAGGTTAGCTCAAAAGTGCTGTGTTTATCTCAGCCACAAATCCAAATCAGATTAATGTAGATAACGTACAGTTGTCGACCACAGCAGTGTGTTTCCTTGCTCACATTGAGAAAAAATAACTCTAAGATGTAACAGAAATCCTCCAAACTTTGCAAACCGATTTTCCTGAGTAAACATTCGCACAAGAAAAACAGTATTGCCAGAGTAGAGTGGATGTTTTTCATTAGTTAGTGAGGGATTGATGCAAATAATGGCCAAGACGGCAGGTTAAAACTCCACTGTATGTAGGGTTGAGGCAGCCCCATGGTTAACAGTTTAGCATCTGGGCTGCTGGAGGATTTCATCACCATAATGTGACCATGGTGGCATAATTTATTCTTAACAAATCAACCTGTTTCTTTGCTGCTCTCCCATTTATTCCATCTGAATGTCATCAAATATGATAATAAGATCTGGAATAATTCATACAGCCATGTCCCTGCAACATGTAACATTATGCTCACAAAGATGCCCTCAAATTCCACACAAGGGCCATTAATGCTTTCATTTGATGCTAGAAAGGAGACGCATCTTATTGCTGCTTTTCTCCATTAAGTCATTGTTGGTCAGATCGGATCATTTTCCCATCATTGCTTCGTTTCTCCCGTGAATCTCTGCGTGACGTCCTCTGTTTTCTGCAGGCATGTTTTTAGCTTTTCTGGTCACCTGCAAAAGCAGCACTGGTGAATGAAAGAGGTTATAACATACCGTAATGTAAACTATCTGAATGGGCATGTCCAGAAGTGGCACAGCTTAAATCCATCAACAAAGGAGAGAAGAAGTTGGGAATATTAGAAAAGCTTTTGTTTTTGAAAGCCTGCATTTTACAGAGGGATAAATCCAGTATTAATCTGATAATTGTAGACCTGGATGTCCACATTGTTAATCTACCACACAGTTAAGTGGCGCACCGCTTGATTACATCTTACTGCTGCAAATATATGCTATTATAGGACTATCGTTGCATTTGTTTATTTTCTAAATTAAGGAGTTGCGTTAAGGAGTTGGAATTTTCTTGGAAATCAACCTAACAAACACAATCTGTTGTTCAAGCAGCTTTACGTCTTTTCTAATATGTCTAGAAAATATATATAAATAATTCTTTCACCTCCACTGCTGATGACATCTAACTGCTTATTTTTGCTTATTTTATACACCTTCTAGATGGTTTATAATGCAAAATGGTGACATGGTTTTATGTTTATTGCTCAAATAATCTGCCCCCGATGCTGAACTGCGTCATGTCGTTGGATTCAGATTCTGCAGGAGCTGGAGTACGGGGCCTCTGTGGACTGGTGGGCGCTGGGGGTGCTGATGTATGAGATGATGGCCGGACAGCCTCCGTTCGAAGCAGATAATGAAGACGACTTGTTTGAGTCGATTCTCCATGACGACGTCCTCTATCCTGTGTGGCTCAGCAAGGAGGCCGTTTCCATCCTTCGAGCGGTACGTGTCGTCTCCCCGCCGTGACGAAACGTTTTAATAGTTCTTTCCATGCGATTGCTTGAAGACCTGTTATATTCTCCTCATGTCTCGTTCCTGATTACTGGAGCTTAAAAGGGTGGAAAACAAATAGATTAATTGTTTTAATTTCACTTAAATCTCGTCTTAGTTACAGACTATCGCTTAAAATGGTTTTGTTTGGGTTTTTGTTTTCATTTTCAGACATTTTTAGTTTAATTTATAAGCTGTTTGTGAATTAAAAGAAGCTAAATCTTCAAATTTTCCAACAATTTGATTAGTTTTTTTATGATTCTTTAGAAATTCAGGCTTATTCGGGTTATTAAAGCAATTCTTTATTATAGTTATTTGGTTCGAAAATAATACCACTAATATCAGACTAAGCAAACAGATGCAGGTTTGAGTTATGTTCAAATTAAGCAACTATATGGCAGCTATCTTTTTTTTTTTTTTTTTTTAAAGGATAAAAACATCGGGGCTAAAGCAATCAGGACTCTGCAAATAATCATTCAGGAGAAGTGCATCTTCATCTTGGTTTCAACTCAGCAAAATTTAAAATGGTTAGATTGTGTTGTTGAAAAGCTTTTTGACCCTAACGTCTAAGAATCTCTCTTTTAAGCAGGCTTCAACCTTTTTAAATGGCTTCATTATGAAATTACATCCACAACTTTCCAGAAAGAAACGCATTTCATGGAATAAGAGTTCACTCACAATCTCCGAGGTTTCAGCATCGTCCCGTTCTCTTGTGCTGCACATGCAAATCAGCTACAAAGTGCATGTGATGCGGATGTGTTTTTACATCAAGAGTAACAAAGTCAGTCAGAGAGGTTTTAAGTAATGATGAGGTCATCTTAAAAACCGCAGTGCAACAGAAAAGTGCTCTAACAACACCAAACAGGCAAGCGAAGAGAAGCGGGGCAGCTTTCAGTGAATGTAACACCAGTAATCTGTTGACCCGTTTCATCGCCTCCTGTTTGTACCATCCACAGAGCCATTAATGCTTCAGCTCTATTATTAGCGCATAAAATGTTTTGGGGTTTTTTTTTCTTTCTCTGCGCCGTCTGTCCTCACCATTTTATGGATGAAACAGCAGCACAGTATCTTACAGGGGGTTGATATTGTGTTTGTATTTGTGTTGTTGTGTGCAGTTCATGACAAAAAACCCAGCCAAGCGTCTGGGCTGCGTGGTGAGCCAGGGCTGCGAGGAGGCCATCAAAACCCATCCCTTCTTCAGAGAGATCGACTGGGTCCTGCTAGAGCAGAGAAAAGTGAAACCACCCTTCAAACCCCGCATTGTAAGAAACACACACCAAAAAAAACAAAACGTGTGTTGTATGTCAGCATGCAAGCGTGCGTGCAAGGCTGCATGTCAGGGTGTTGATTTGTCCTCTTTGTCTTGTTCTAACCAGACATAACTTTTTGAGAAAACTCACTTTCTCTTCCATAAATCTATGCGTGCGTTTTTTGTGCCAATCAACTTATAAGGACAGCTATGCTAATATTGTAACTAACTGAGGTACGCTGCAGCATTTTATGCAGGGAAGCATGTTGTAAGAGTTTCTCTACAGTTGCATATTTGCAAGTTTCTTCATTTTTTCCAGACATTTAAAAGCCAGTTTGCTTTTCAAAATGCCGTCACGGTGAGAGCGCCTGCATTTCGGAGTTTCAAAGATTGTTTAACTTTCATTCAAAAGTTTAATAACAAAAGTGCACTTTTGTTCATGCTCTTTCTGGTAGTGGAGCTAATGTAGAGGATGTGAGGATGCTTTATGCCAGATTGCACTTTGAGATGTTCTCTTTTTCTCTGTGTCTGCCGCCATTGTTGCCTGATTAGCTAAATAAATTGGTCAGAATGATCAAATTTGTTGCAGAGAAGAAGAAGAAAAGGAACCTTAAACTCAGAAAAATTTCATTGCATTGTCAAGGCACAAGATTAGCAACATTGATCCAAACACTGGCCTGGCTTATCGGCCCTCATGATGCTTCAGCTCTGATTCTTGAAAACTACATTTCTGGGCTGAGTTGGTGCACTTTGTATGAATTTAAAATGAAGGTTTGCAGCGAAGGGCAGCTGCACGCTGTGTCATTCCAGCCGTCTTATAAGTTCACCCCAAGCCACACTGTGCAACCCGCTTCATATTTGATGTGTGCAGACTATGACTGTGATAACCAACACTGGCAACTGGCTGAAAATGACTGTGACCCTGTGACAGATTTTATGAATGTACCTGCAGTTAGAGCCACACAATGAGCCCTGAAATACTGAGCCTTGATGAATACTCCTGGTACAATGGAGCATTATTAGTGTTGTAAGTAATGATATCGGATGCAGATTTCAGCTGCTGCTGATTGAAATCAACAGTAAAAACGTATAATCTTCACAAGGAGTCACATACAAGCATGCAGTAAGTCTAAGTGGTCACAAGGTGTCGCTGCAACGTCATTTGTAAAGCATTAGATTGTTAAATCTCTTCCTCTGACGCATTTCCTTCGTTCGTGTGCGTGTGTTTGTGTGTGTGTGCATTTGCAGAAAACCAAGCGAGATGTGAATAACTTTGACCAAGACTTCACCAAGGAAGACCCGGTGCTGACGCCCACAGACGAGGCCATCATCCGACAGATCAACCAGGAGGAGTTCAAAGACTTCTCCTACTGCGCCCCTGAGGAGACGCAGACCTAACACACAAACACACACACACACACACACACACACACACACACACACACACACACACACACACACACACACACACAC
>JBBBVU010000023.1:7437521-7455729 GCA_037177055.1 Atherinosoma microstoma | reverse complement strand
GACACGTCTAACGTGTTACATCTTCTGCCGTTGCAGCAAATCATGCGCACAGCAAGCAAGTACAACCTGGGTCTGGACCTGCGGACGGCTGCCTACGTCAACGCCATCGAGAAGGTCTTCAAGGTCTACAACGAGGCCGGGCTCACCTTCACATAAATGGCCCATTACGACCTGCACTACTCTCCCTTCCTCCATCCTCCAGCTGTTCATCCCTCTCTCCCGCTTCCCTCTACCTCCTCAAAAAGCCTTCAGAACATATCACTGTTTACCACGGCTCGTTGGTTCTTTCACACACATGCAGCGATTCGTTGGCTAGCCCGGTATTTATCCTGTAATCTCTGTGCCGCTGTTTAGATATTTGCGACTGTTTAAATGCCATCCTGTTCTTGTTTCCGCCTGCCTGAGATAAAACAGACAGAGCTAGTTCCACAGAGAAAATGAAGGACCTTCTCCTTCCCTCGACCATCATATAGATGTTTGATATTGTTATCCGGCAGCCATGTTAACAGCGCTGAATGCATGTGTGACCCTCCTGTTGCAGTTGTTTCAGCTGACAGCACTACAGATGCCTTATTTCAGGAAGAGGTCTGCTCTTAAAGAGAGATGGCCACTTCGGTCTAATGCTTTTTAAAAAGGGATTTAGACTTAACTTCTTGTGAATAAAAGAGAATTATCATTTTAGTCAGCCTCCTCTCTCTTACTGTGTAAAGGTTAGCCGTGAAGTTTTAGGACTTATTTTTTCATAGCAGGTGTTTTTACCGTCACCGCTCAGTAGATGCTCTCCTCCCTTCTCGGCATCTTTGTTTTTTCCTCTTCTTCATTGATCGCTTCATATTCAACGCAGCTTCTCGCCGACTCCTCTGCTAATGGCCAAAACAAAAAGGGGGCAGCAGGGATGGTGTGATTTGTCACTGTGACCGCCCAGTCCCTGTTTGCATTTTCCTCAGTTGTAACCGTCCTGTTTTTCAGCATTGAAATGATTTTGGAGGAAATAACTTTTTATTTTTATTTTATTCATTGTTTTGGAAACCAATAAAAATGTTCAGGAAAAAGCAGACACCCGTTTGTTTCTCTACATACTGATCAACATTTCCATCACCAGGTTAGCCCCAGGTAGAAAATATTGTCTCACTAATTTGTTGAAAAGTCCATGTATAGACAGTTTTTTTTTTTTTTAACTTTTTAAATATAACATTATAGGTATGGGAGGTGGGGGCAGTGTTTTGTATGTTTCATTGCCAATTTGAGTGGTGAAGTCTATTAGAAGTCAGACTTTGGATACTGGAACATGGAAGTAGCTCTTGAATCTTTACCTAACCCTAAAGTTTTACATTGTTCATGGTCTGCACTCATATTTAGCACCTTTTTAACCTTGTTTTCCATTCTCCAACAGTGCCTTTTGTCATGTATGTTTTCTCTATAAATATGCAGGATTTTTACCACAATCACACACCAATAAGTGTACGAGGAGTAACGACTCGAAATATGGAAGGGCTGAGGATTAGGCCTGCCTGCTGTCTGAGCCACAGACCCAATAGTATGAAAATGAGTTATCGGCTTGAAGTTGCCATGCAACTGTCAGATACAGAGTATCAAGTCTTCATTGCTATAACAAAAAAAAACCTCTGGTTTTCATCTTTGTATCATTTGTGTGTTACTAATGTGAAAATACAATAATGTAAAAGATAGATTGACATTTAGGCTCCCAGATACACTGATCAGCCACATTAACACACTTGTTTAGGCGATAACAACATTTATTTAATTCCATTTGAACCTAGTTTGGGGCAGAGCATCTCCAAAAAAAGACAAAACTATTAAGGTGATTTGTATCTGACAAACTGTTGGTGACAAGGTCAAGGCTACCAGAGCTCACTGATGATCATGTGTAGCAAATGTGATCTTACTTACAGGAGAGCTACAAACTCCAGTAAATCTTAATGCTTTCTGTGATATAAAAACATCACAACACACAGTGCCTCAGAGCCTGCTGTGTACGAGGCTTTAAGAGTGGACCTACCAAGCCTGATCTTGTGAACTTCAGAATTGGACCATGGAGCATAGAGACAAGCTATTCTTGCCGGATGAATCACATTTTCTTTGCATAATATGTGCAGTTAACAATACTTATCCAAAGGATATACAGTCATGTTTCCAGAAGCAACGCTTTCTTTGATATGTGCAACACAACACGACTAAGGAACATTATGGCTCCAAATTCCTCCGCTCACAATCTGATTGTGCTGGAAAAACCAGTCAGATCTAAGAAGCCTCACCTTGGCACCTTACAGGAATCAAAAGTGCTTCTGCTAAAAGACTTTTTGAGTGCTCAAGAGGGAATCTTTTATAGGATTAGAAAGGCTTTAATGTTGTGGAGCTCTCTATCGTCCTACCTTGTCAAACAAACTCTCAACACAGCAGCTGGATTTCAACAAAACCTCTTTATTTTCACTGGTACAGTTTATAAAATCAGCGAGTCTGATTTGATGCCAACTTAAACACGGTGCGTGATTTGTGTCGGTGCGCTTGTGGTGTGTTTTGTGTTTGCGTGTGGTTTGAGCGAGCTCTGCGTTTGTGTTGGTACAAGTGTGGTGCAGTGTGTTGTCTGTGTGAGTGAAATTGACATTGCTTGATAAGGCAACATGCAGTCATCAGTTTCCATTGGCCTCAAATTAAGAACACACAAACTTGCTCAAAACAAACACACACGCACACTTTGCTGGCTGAACCTGTTGTACGATAACACACACAAGCACGCACATACACGGCACATACGGACACACACCCTGGTGCTGGGCAGATTAGCACTGAAAGGTGGCATGACACTGAGTGACAAGAGAAAGGAGGCGTCTGATTGGCTAAGACAGACTTGATGCGTCCTTAAAACACCCACATATACCACAATTCGCATTCCCTTTAGAAAACTCATCACACCGAGGAGTAAATGTCTTTAATTAATCACAGAATTCTGGTTGACAGATAAATGTCTCTGGATGACATGCAAACCATAAATGTTGATCATATTTCCTCCTTTAAGTGAAAGCTCCACTCCTTCAATAAAGATGTTCGACACCTGTTTGCATGGAATATTTAAACTTTTGGGATTTCAACTAGAATCTGAAATAAAATTATCTGCATTTGGAGACAAAGGGTGCCAATCAAATATGTCAGCAAACTTCTCTGGCAACATTGCTTTCTGGGTGTCTTAGGGGTAACTTCTTCATCCTTTGACTCAAACATCAACTTGGACTTTAAGACAAAGCGAGTCAAGGTTGGTGCTTTAAAAGTAACCTTGACATCATCATAAACAACGAAAACAAAGCAAAGCAATAACAGGTTTGGGCTTGTGGTGACAACAAAGTTTCTGATGTGTGTAATAGGATAATTCAGTGAGGGGATATTGTTTATTTATTTAATGTTAAACCATTTTATTTAGCAAAAACAAAAGATGGACGTAACCTGTGGCATGACGGGCTGGTTGATGCAAATGTGAGATTTTTGAGGTTATCGGACACTCCAAGTCTAATTTATAATCTGAAACCTGGGTGTTTTCAGGGAAGCTCCCCTCTCACTCAAATCTTATTAAACCATTGATTGTTAAACGCTTCTGCCTACTCTACGTCAACTTTTCATTGATCGCTTCATATTCAACGCAGCTTCTCGCCGACTCCTCTGCTAATGGCCAAAACAAAAAGGGGGCTGCAGGGATGGTGTGATTTGTCACTGTGACCGCCCAGTCCCTGTTTGCATTTTCCTCAGTTGTAACTGTCCTGTTTTTCAGCATTGAAATGATTTTGGAGGAAATTACTTTTTATTTTTATTTTATCCATTGTTTTGGAAACCAATAAAAATGTTCAGGAAAAAGCAGACACCCGTTTGTTTCTCTACATACTGATCAACATTTCCATCACCAGGTTAGCCCCAGGTAGAAAATATTGTCTCACTAATTTGTTGAAAAGTCCATGTATAGACAGTTTTTTTTTTTTTTAACTTTTTAAATATAACATTATAGGTATGGGAGGTGGGGGCAGTGTTTTGTATGTTTCATTGCCAATTTGAGTGGTGAAGTCTATTAGAAGTCAGACTTTGGATACTGGAACATGGAAGTAGCTCTTGAATCTTTACCTAACCCTAAAGTTTTACATTGTTCATGGTCTGCACTCATATTTAGCACCTTTTTAACCTTGTTTTCCATTCTCCAACAGTGCCTTTTGTCATGTATGTTTTCTCTATAAATATGCAGGATTTTTACCACAATCACACACCAATAAGTGTACGAGGAGTAACGACTCGAAATATGGAAGGGCTGAGGATTAGGCCTGCCTGCTGTCTGAGCCACAGACCCAATAGTATGAAAATGAGTTATCGGCTTGAAGTTGCCATGCAACTGTCAGATACAGAGTATCAAGTCTTCATTGCTATAACAAAAAAAAACCTCTGGTTTTCATCTTTGTATCATTTGTGTGTTACTAATGTGAAAATACAATAATGTAAAAGATAGATTGACATTTAGGCTCCCAGATACACTGATCAGCCACATTAACACACTTGTTTAGGCGATAACAACATTTATTTAATTCCATTTGAACCTAGTTTGGGGCAGAGCATCTCCAAAAAAAGACAAAACTATTAAGGTGATTTGTATCTGACAAACTGTTGGTGACAAGGTCAAGGCTACCAGAGCTCACTGATGATCATGTGTAGCAAATGTGATCTTACTTACAGGAGAGCTACAAACTCCAGTAAATCTTAATGCTTTCTGTGATATAAAAACATCACAACACACAGTGCCTCAGAGCCTGCTGTGTACGAGGCTTTAAGAGTGGACCTACCAAGCCTGATCTTGTGAACTTCAGAATTGGACCATGGAGCATAGAGACAAGCTATTCTTGCCGGATGAATCACATTTTCTTTGCATAATATGTGCAGTTAACAATACTTATCCAAAGGATATACAGTCATGTTTCCAGAAGCAACGCTTTCTTTGATATGTGCAACACAACACGACTAAGGAACATTATGGCTCCAAATTCCTCCGCTCACAATCTGATTGTGCTGGAAAAACCAGTCAGATCTAAGAAGCCTCACCTTGGCACCTTACAGGAATCAAAAGTGCTTCTGCTAAAAGACTTTTTGAGTGCTCAAGAGGGAATCTTTTATAGGATTAGAAAGGCTTTAATGTTGTGGAGCTCTCTATCGTCCTACCTTGTCAAACAAACTCTCAACACAGCAGCTGGATTTCAACAAAACCTCTTTATTTTCACTGGTACAGTTTATAAAATCAGCGAGTCTGATTTGATGCCAACTTAAACACGGTGCGTGATTTGTGTCGGTGCGCTTGTGGTGTGTTTTGTGTTTGCGTGTGGTTTGAGCGAGCTCTGCGTTTGTGTTGGTACAAGTGTGGTGCAGTGTGTTGTCTGTGTGAGTGAAATTGACATTGCTTGATAAGGCAACATGCAGTCATCAGTTTCCATTGGCCTCAAATTAAGAACACACAAACTTGCTCAAAACAAACACACACGCACACTTTGCTGGCTGAACCTGTTGTACGATAACACACACAAGCACGCACATACACGGCACATACGGACACACACCCTGGTGCTGGGCAGATTAGCACTGAAAGGTGGCATGACACTGAGTGACAAGAGAAAGGAGGCGTCTGATTGGCTAAGACAGACTTGATGCGTCCTTAAAACACCCACATATACCACAATTCGCATTCCCTTTAGAAAACTCATCACACCGAGGAGTAAATGTCTTTAATTAATCACAGAATTCTGGTTGACAGATAAATGTCTCTGGATGACATGCAAACCATAAATGTTGATCATATTTCCTCCTTTAAGTGAAAGCTCCACTCCTTCAATAAAGATGTTCGACACCTGTTTGCATGGAATATTTAAACTTTTGGGATTTCAACTAGAATCTGAAATAAAATTATCTGCATTTGGAGACAAAGGGTGCCAATCAAATATGTCAGCAAACTTCTCTGGCAACATTGCTTTCTGGGTGTCTTAGGGGTAACTTCTTCATCCTTTGACTCAAACATCAACTTGGACTTTAAGACAAAGCGAGTCAAGGTTGGTGCTTTAAAAGTAACCTTGACATCATCATAAACAACGAAAACAAAGCAAAGCAATAACAGGTTTGGGCTTGTGGTGACAACAAAGTTTCTGATGTGTGTAATAGGATAATTCAGTGAGGGGATATTGTTTATTTATTTAATGTTAAACCATTTTATTTAGCAAAAACAAAAGATGGACGTAACCTGTGGCATGACGGGCTGGTTGATGCAAATGTGAGATTTTTGAGGTTATCGGACACTCCAAGTCTAATTTATAATCTGAAACCTGGGTGTTTTCAGGGAAGCTCCCCTCTCACTCAAATCTTATTAAACCATTGATTGTTAAACGCTTCTGCCTACTCTACGTCAACTTTTCCAGCCACAAATGTTTAACATTATAAAGATTTAAAAGTGCCCCTTGCTTTTTCATGCATCACATCACATTTTCCATCTGACAGCTGAAATAAATGAGCAACGTGTATCACTTCCACGGTTTCTAAATGCTGAGGCCGAGAACACACTAAGCCATACAAAGCGACACAGAACGGCTGCTACTCTACGGTTAACAACACAGAACATCTGCTCATGCAGTCTACTGTAACTAACTACTGCACATTTAACAGAGTGATATCTGTCCCATATGCACGATTCCCTGCACAAGCCCCTGGAGATTTATTTTGAACGCCAACAGCTACACATGCACACAAGTTAACATGGACACACACAGGCACACTGAATGTAGCTCACACACCCTCTCAAGCCCTCCTCAAGCATACAATGACTTCTTGTTTTTCATGTGGAACAGCTTCTCTGTTTTGTACACCTCAAGACTTCAATCTCAAGTTGTCACTCAGTTGCCCGTCGTGTGGTCGGTGCTGGCATTTCTAGTATGTACTGTATGTGAGTGTTTCATGCCTGCAGTTAAGTAAGGTTTTGTCTTTTTAGTTGTGTGAGCGTGTTTGTTTGTGTTTGAGATTTCTCTATGGGTTGGCAGGCTTGGCAACAACATTGGGGGTTAATAGCAGGGGCGACAATAACACACACGGGTGAGGAAAGGGGGGGGGGGACAACAGCGGTGGCGGGAAAAGCTGCAGGCTGCAGAAAATTAGAGGAAAGAAGCTGAGGCAGGTGGCAGGGTGGATGTAACCAGGAGTAGGGGGAGGCATCAGGGAGAAGGGGCTGAGGTGCAGCATCCGGAAGAGTCTGTTTTAATTGATTTTGGTTCCATAAAGTCACAAAAAAATATGTTGGACATCTGGAGTCTGGTACAGCGAGGCGAGGAAGGCGAGGGGCTGCTGGAGGGTCCTGAAAACGACTAATATCCCTGGAAGAGAGGAAGGAAAGGAAAAGAAAGAAACCCATCAATGATGAAATGAGATACTTCCAGTGATTGAATTGGCTCAATACAGATATAGGCTTAAAGAGTTTTGAGGTATTTAAATATTCCCTTCAATGCCTGCGAAAACATTCGGTGCCAAAATGTTCCTCAGAGACAGATTGTATTTTTACTCGCTGCATTTATCGGACAGATTTAGTAACACCTCAACCTTACAGCATGAAGATAAAAAAACTAACTTGGAACCCTTTGTCACATCTCAGATATAAATCTTCTCTTTAATTTTGTCTCAGTTCCAAAATTTCTTGGAATTATGCTGTGGTTCTCCGTTGGATCAAGAATAGGTAACTCTCCTTAACATGTCCACAGCAACTTTTCTTATTTGAATGCTTGATCTATAGAGTGAATTTCAATATACTGTATATGCAGTTTGCCATTTGTTGAAGGAGGAAAAGCAGTTATGGACAAATATGTGATTTAGGAAATTTCTCTTCTACATTCATGCTGAAAAAGGTCATTTCATTCAAGTGTCCTACTCATCTGTCTATATTTGTTGATCAGAGTTTATTTAAAGAATGTAGTTCCACCGTTTTTGGATCTATGGGATCAAACTATAGTCATATATATTTTGGAACCATTTGTGAACATCGATTTACAAGCTCAGAAATGTGAGTGTAATTTGATCCCGTACTCATCTCACACTTTTGGTTTGAGATGGTTTCATACTTGATAGCTGTGCTGTATTTAAGCAACAGGGTTGTTGTGAATGAGCATATTTTTAGCAAACAGTAGCTTAATAGTTCCACAAAATCCATTTGGCTACTGAAAACCTTTCCCCCGAGCATTGCATAGTCTTAGCTTAAAGCTAATTTGCTGGGGCCTCCACCAATTGTGGATAATTTTTTCTCATCTGGAAATAATAAACTCCAAATTGTTTGGAAAGATGGTTGAGCAGCAAAAATAACTTATTATTTTTCTCAGAACTGAATAGCCTCCTTAAAAGCAGCAAATTGCTCAATCTACTGTTTCATAGAGGTAATCACTGTGGATGGGAATCATTTTGCCAGTTGCATTTGATCATCAGTTTTGGCCAATTTGAGATAATTTTTAACCAATTCCAAATATCCGTCTCCAGCTCAGTCCATTGTTTACCTCTGACTCTCTGACTAACATTGTGATGGCGAATGTTGAACTTAAGGCTTCAAAAAATATCAGTCTTTTATCAAACACAGGTTTTCTCCCTTAAGAGAATGGTATTTATGTCCAATATGAAACCAAACATCAATGTTGACTCGTCACTTTTTTAGTCTTATAATTTTCCAACAAATCATTCAGTTGTCAGTTGCAGCTCATCAGATTTAGGCCCTAAAACTGTCAGATTTAAAAAGGGGGAAAGCCATTGTTGGGATGTAGATAGTAGATATCTATCTTGGAGGTATCTACTTGGATGCAGTGAAACTTTTCACAACAAGTTGGAAGGTACACAATGTAGAATAATTGAATCCCCTCTGAGAACCTTTTTTTTTAACCATGATTGATCTACTGTTTATCAAAACGTATTTTCAAACTTGTTTTCTTACCTCTCCTCCTTCCCCGCCCTGTTCCATTCCACCATACTCTCCCTGAAGGGCAAGAAGACAGGAAGCAAAATAAATGACAAAGAGAGGTGGAGTGGAAAGATCTGCGTGGGTGAAAGAATGAAGTGATGGTAGGGTGGAGGATCTTAAACAACAATGCCTCTTTTTTTGTCCATGTGCTTTATAATATGGTTGTTTTGAGTAAAGAAGAAAGAAGACATGCTCTATGATCTACTCTTATTTACATGCTTAAGACTACACAGGAAGTCAGTTAGTTGGTTATAACTTTCCAGCTTGTAAGAGCAACCTGAGAGGCTCGGGATGCACAGACGTAGTTTCGCCTGAGCTTTGCAAAAACACATCACCACCTTGTCTGATGAGCTGGACATGTGGTTGTATAACCACAAAGGGGCTACATGGTTAGAAATGAGAACTTTAGTATCATTTTAACTCAAACCACACAAGTTAGTGAGCACCAGGGAGGAAAATGTTTGCAAAGGTCAATATGGTTTCCTGATGTAAACTTTCCTCCGAAGTCACAAAACTACAGAAGCTTAACTGTTTTAATTCAAGAGCATCAGAGCAGCTTCTGTTTCTCATTTTCCCTCCCGGTGATCACTTCATGTGCTCTATTACGGTAGCAAAGGCACACCAATGCAATGCAATACAACAACTGCAATACGCCCTACTTACCTTTAAACATGATGATTCTGCAGGTGTATTGCAGGTGTATTGAATTATATTGCACAGGTGCAGCTAACAAACTCTCTACAAGCATGCAGAGCGTCCCCCCCCCATATCTCCTGCACCCTAGCCCACCCCAGGATGACCTATGACCCCCACACACACTGTTCTGTCCAATAGGCACCTCGTATACAGGCTCCTCCTATCAGGAAAACACAAACAAGACACAAACAACATAAACAACCAAAGGTGAGAAGAGCAGCACAACACAACAAAGATACACAAGACAGAAGCCACGAGAAACAACACAAGAAAAAACAAATCTCAAAGACATGCAAGAGGCAAATGTTAAATGTTGGGACATTTAACATCTGACAGAGAAGTTAACATATAGAAGAGGGATGATCAGTTGCCAACTGTTGAGACTTAATTAAACCAGTATTTCATACTTTTTGACGTAATTAATGACTAACAAAGTGCAAATATATTCACCCAAAGATTGAAGACGTTTGTTTGTGTGTGTTTGAAAAAAATATTACATTTGGAAGAGCTGGATTTTATTCAACTTGGTGAATTTATGGCGCATTAGCAGGAGAAGGTCCAGGTCTGAATAAACTTCTTTTCAAATTGTTGAGGGACTGAGGAAGCGCTGCTCTCTGCACGTGCCCACGTTGTTTTAGTGATGCAACAAATTTGCTAGCTTTAATAATTTGAATCAGTTATGATGATTCATCTTTGATGTAATTTTACCAAAATACCAAGAAATCTATGGTTCAAACTTAGCAAATATATATCCAGAGACTTTATGATATAACTACAGATTTTATTTTAGCATTTTATTGGAGCAGAGATTTAGATATCCCACAATATAGGCCAATAAGCGCTTAGAAAATGATCTCTTAATACCAGCATGCTCAGTGTTGCAGTATTACAGTTTATTCCACAGTCTGTGGCTTAATGGGATATTTCATAGGGTGGAATGGCTCTATCTAGTGGCTGTGAGCAAAAAAAATAAAGAAATAAAAAAAAATAAATAGACAGAATAGACCTCTGGATCTCTTTGTCTTAATTTAGTTTTTTTATTTGGGTAAAAAATGAATCATTTTTTAATTTTCTCATGAAAAAAAATCTCCAGTACATGCTCTAGTTCAGAAACTAAAAACTGCAGAAGCAGGTGGCATTACTCAATGTTCAACTGACCTGGTTGACCACTCCGGTTGAGGCAGCGATGTTCTCCACACCCTCCACGTTCCCCTGTGATGCCTCGTTGGCCCCAGCAACAGCTGTGTCTCCAACGATGTTGGCCTGATCAGTCCTGTTGGCCACTGAAACGGTGACAGAAGAGGAAATATGGAGGTTATACACACTCTGATGTTCTGTATCAGCTGCATTAAAACTTATTTAACAGTGTTGGAGCATCTGTGTGCTCTTGCTGCAAAGTCTAGCATTGAAAATGTTAAATGAAATAGGTACAAGCAGAAAACAAAATGTAATGTGTCAAGATTTTTTATTCAATATAACTCAAAAGTATTATTATTGCCTCTGTATGATTAAGTTGTTAAAAGCAGCAAACTTGTTAACACGAGTTACCTGAGCCAATAAATTAACTTGGCATCTTTGCATCTGATGTTGAAAGACATGGAACATCTCAGGTTACATCCCTGATGAGGCATTCATGTGCATAAATGTAACAATTCCAAACTACTGATTGATTTATTTTCAGGTGTACTTATAATGGAAAATGTAATCTCTAACAGAGCAGGTACTTATTGTCATAAACCTCCATAATTATGTTATTTATTCTTTTTTTCTTCTTCATCAGAAATGTCTAAGGACAATTATTATGTACCTGTATTTATCATGTACATATGACTACATGTAACACATCGTTCATATATACCCCACTGCAAGAAATGGACGAAACATGTTTAAGAAATATATCAAATGAAGATAATTTGCTTGTTCTTTTTGTCTGAATTAGCATAGTTAATGAAAATATCCATTGCTGGGTGTAATTTAATTATATTTAGTATATTTTGATTAAGTGAGAGAGTTTTCTATTGTTATCTGAGCCTTTGTCCAGATGTTGCAGAGACTGACCCATCTCTATCAATGTCTGTGTGAGACACGGCTTGCAGGAAACATTTATCACCAGAACACATTTATTGTACAAAATGTCTGTTTTTGGTTTACCCCTGGCCTAATTAGCTCCTCTTGGTTTTTACATCATTTTCTCTTTTCCATAAGCAGCACAGTACAAATGGCTTTCAAACTTCCAAAACATTTTTCTTACCTGTGTTTACTGATGACACAACTCCCTCCTTTGTCTTGCTGCCTGCAGACCAAAGCAAAAAGATTACACTCATCTACTGACTCCTGTACTCTGAGAGAATGATAAATGAGGGATGTGTCCCCCCCCCCCTTTTTTTATGAATATCATTTATCAAAAAATGAAATCATGACTCTCACACCTAATTTATGATGTTTTGTTGACCTTATGATGCAAAGCTCAGTCATATGCTGCGCAACATAATTACCACATAATTTGAGATGAGTTGCTGCTTCAGAGTTGTAATAATTGAATGTTATAATACATGCTTGCTTTATTCTAAGTCAGAGAAACACAGTAACAGCAAAAAGCTGCACAACAGGATGTATTCTATCTGTAATTTTGGACACTTTGGTTCATTTTCTGTCATCTTTCCTTTTCATCCTTGAGGTGTCTGTGTTTGATGCCTAAGAGCTTTTGAATAACACTTGATAACGTGACAACATTCTTATTGGAATATATCAGCACCTCTCTGTGAATCCCTGTCTGCTCTCCAGCCCTGCGCTTGTTACAGCCTGATCCCGAGCAGATTAAACTGTGGTTACATAAACTGCCAGAGTGAGGGGGTCGAAGGAGGGAAATCTCTGCTCTGAAAGATGAAAAGCAGTGGGAGGAAGGGAGAATACATCTGCAGAACAACATTACTTGGAGCAAACTGAGCACGCTCTTCTTGGACCATCACACAGATGCAGATTCTGCCATTTACAGTTTCCTGCATCCACCCGTCGTCGCTGCCTCCTGCTCCCCTCTGTCCCTCTGCACGCTCTCTGTGGTACATGAGCCACGTGCCTGAGTACTGAGCAGTACTGCAGGACAGCACACACAACCACCCACTCACACACACAAATCCACACACTGCAGTGACACAGCTTCTTTTCCTTAATCCACAGAGGAAGCCCCATGATGGTCACGGCACACCGTGCATTTCTATATTTCATCCTTGATCCAAACTAAATCTGTAAAATATTGTATTTTTATTGTATATATCACATAAAAAAATTGATATTCTAGCAGTGGATGACACAGAGGACAACGCTGATCATAACAAAAAAGCTACTGCTGAAATAATCCTCATCATAAATGATAATCCCAACAGAAAGCATGCCTGAATAAATGAAGATTGCATGGTCTGATAGGTTTGAACGTTTATTCTGTTATAAAATATTGATATTAAACGTGTTAAAATATGGCTCTAATAGTTCTTTTGTTGAAGAGGATTTGTTCTTTAGCAGTGCTGACGAGATGAAAGCTCTGACGGGTTTAATCCAAAATCATTTGCTGCAAAGACGCAACATACGCACACATGCTACCTATACACACACACACACACACACACACACACACACACATGTTCAGTGCAGGTCACACCTTCTTAATAACATCCATTTACTGTTATAAAAGGATTTAAATTGCTTTCATATCATTGCAGAAGAAAACTAGGCACATCCCCCCCCCCCCCCCAATGTGTTTTCTGAATAAATTTGCAGCTTTCGGGCTTATGGTTTATCAATCCATAAAAAAACACAGCCCTAACTGGCCGTCATGGATTCGTGAAAACACGGGAAATAAAAATTAATGAAAATGTTCATTCCACAATAACACTATTAAATGGAAAATAGAATCCATATGAAAACTATTCATGGCTGTGAGTAGGAACTCACAGGACATGTCTGCAGGTTTCACCTGTTTATGAAAACAGGTGTGTAAACTCTGTTACTGTGTTCACTTGCAGGCAGATACAGTGGTTTTATCAGAACCATCGACTCTCTTCGCTTCAGCGATCACATCTCCTCTCTCCCTGCTCCTGTAATCTGTTTTTTCCTCTTCTCTTCTCTGCTCCTTTTCCTTTTTTTCCCTGTCTTTCTGTATTCACTTTCAGCTCCTCAAGCCTCCTTTCTCCCTCACCAGAGCCCGTCACCCATCTCTACTCTCTAGGTGTCATTTACACCTCCATCATCCCGACATGTCACTTGTTTTCCTCTTCCTGCATGTGATCCTCCAGGAGCCATGGCTCAAAGCTTTTTGTGACATAACACCCCTCCCCAATCTTTTCTGTTCATTTTTACTGCATCCCTCCATCTTTCCTTGTGGTGGGGGTATAGGAGCTGTGGATGGAGGATGGTGGTTTGTCATCGAGCAGCACTCACTGGCAAAAAAAAAACAAACAGCTGCTGCTACGCCAGAAACGTGCCCAACACGAACATACACATATTCTTGCACTAGCAGAAGGATGGGGGAGAGAGTAGGTTGGGAGAGCAAGTTGCTGCAGTGCTCAAGTGATCCTTACCATGTCTACCTTACACCCCCCACCCCATCCCTATTTTTTGCAGCCTTTGGCACTGATTCCTGCATGCACATTTTTTTTTTCTTTCTCCCGTTGTTGTGATTAAGAATTTGAAGCCACGGTGTGACATCAGGAGACAGCACTGAAGGGATGGACTGCAGGCGACGACCAGGACTTCCACTCATACCCCCCCCCCCCCTCCTCTCTCTCCCTTTCTGGTGGACTAGCATCTTGGTACTCGAGGTAACCTTGAGATGTGACGCAGTAGCTGCACAGGCTAAAATAAAATCACAGGATACGAACACCTCTTTAAAAAGTACCAAGTTGTATATTTCTGCTCCTACCTGCACTTTGATGTGTTATAAAAATAGGCAGCCTGTGCAATTATGCATGATGCACACATGTAAATGTAGGTCAGGCAGGTAGCTGACACCCTGGGGACTTTGCTGCACTGAGTCAATCTCTGGACGTCCCTCTGCAATCTGCATCACGAACCATTGATTGTAAATAATGCTGGACAGGTGATAAAAACCCATCGCAGGATTCTGCAGTGTCCCTCTTTCTCTCCTATCTTCTCTAGTTTTTCTTTTGTACCCAATTCAAACCAGTCTGCTACCTCTTATTGTCAAGCTACAACTTTTTCCCTCTATCTTCTCGCCCATCCATCCATCACTCTTACAGAACCCACACCCTCTGCCCTGCAGCAGTCCTGCAGCAGTATCCTGCCAGCGCTCCGCACTCCTTCCCCTTCATCTTCCTCCTCCCTCTATTCCTCTCTCAAGTCCTGAAAATGGATATCCATGGGACGTCACATCAAACAATGCACAAATCAGGCAAATCCAGGTTGCATCAAAAAGGAAAAAAAAAATCCGTTTTTTTCCCCTTCCCTTTTCTCCCCCCCCCCCCCCCCCTGCAGTTGACAGTACATGTTACTTACCTACATACATCACCCCTTCCTTAGTCTTGGCTGCTGCTTCCTCCATGCCTGCTTTGGTCTTCTCTGCAGCGGCCACCACCCCCTCCTTGGCCATGGAGAACCCCTTCATCAGTACATCCATTGTGGGTGACAAGACAGCTGGGATCCCCTGCTCCAAACGGGCCTGGCTGGCTGGTGCTTATAGTGAGTGTGCAGAAGAGATGATGCGAGATGTCAGAGTGTGTGTGCCTGAGTATGTGTGTCTGCTTTTTTTTTTTTTGGCTCCTCCTCCTTTTGATGCTCCAACAGAGGGCTGAGAGAAATGCACAGCAGGGCTACGGCACACAGACTGCACGCAGAAGGGGGAGGAAACAGCCGATATACACGAGATGGAGAAAAGAGGAGGCGACGAGATGGCCGGATGCTGCAGCATTTTTCAAGCCATGCAGCAACCCCGCCCCTCAACCATCCATCTACTCTCATCCATCATTTTTCACTCACTCAGCTCAGCCTCTGTCGTTCTGCTTGCATATTTTGACTGCTCTGATCACACCTGTCTCGATGTTGGGTCGTGAGCTCTGTTACATAACCAGCAGAGCAAGAGGCAACAAAATATTTTTCCACATAAAACAACTGGTGACATTTTGTATTACAATTTATAATTCATCAGTCAGCTTGCCCCAGTGATGCAGTGTCTTCTGCTATGTTGAAGTAATTATATCTTAGAATATTTTTTTTATATTATAATGATATTCATTCTTTATATAAGGCAGTTTACTGTTTAGGGCTTTGTCGTGCATTTTGACCGAGGTGTCACGTGAGTTCAAACTCACTGGGCTAATTTATATTGAATCAGGAAAGACAGGGCAGCAATCTGCAGCCTTTTAACCGTTGTGAGAGGAGAGAAAATGCATCGTCATCTCCACCTGAATGAGTCCCACTTTCCTCCTCCTCTTCCATCTGTTTCTCCCTGATGTGTCAACTCACCAGCAGAGCAATTCTCTGATGATACTGACGTGACAATGGCCCATTTTGTCACATTTTAATCAATATTTTAATCGAAATGTTGACAAGAAAAATAAATAAATAAAAAAGCCCGCGGGAACCAAAGTGAAATCTGTTGCTGAGTCATTCTCCTCTCTGCACTGGCTTATAAGTTTGATGAAACAGAGAAAATTGCACTGCCTTCTGGTGGTCATACAGCAGCAAGACAGCATTGTGGCCTTAAGCGAAGGAGATTCTTCAGACTGGAGTTTCGTGAAGTCAAATGTCAGTCCGGCCTTTGCATGTTAAAGACAACAAGCAACTTTTTCAAGTTTCCACATGTCACTTTAACCTTGCGGGACTATGTCAAGACTGGGTTCTTAAGAGGGAGCAGACAATGAAAACAAAACTGCACATCATAGGGTCTGAAAAAGCTTTTTCTTTTTATTTCAGAGAACTTTAAGTAAAAAAATGCACACACATGTATCCCATGACTAAAGTCAGCTCATCTCAGGTCTATATTTATCCTAAAATGTTACAAGATTTTAATGTTGCTCCCATGCCAATAGAGCAACTTTTACCACCAGGAAACTCAGATAAATCTAAACTAACTATTTTAGAAAACGATAGATTTTTTATTTGGCCTTTTAAACAATTTGAAAAAACAAGAATTGACAGAAATAATTTCCAGGTATGTCTTTTTATAATTTAGAATTATTGTAGTGCAAAAGGTATCCACCATGGGGCAGAAGATAAGTATCAGATTGTATATAACAGGGTTTTGAGCAAAGGTTTTTCCATAGAGTAATGCAATAGGTCATAAGTGTGTATAAAATATGATACATTAAGCATTAAGTGTAAATGTACAAATGCATGATTCTTTGTTTAACCCTTAAACGCCCCTTAGCACTATCGCTTTTATTGTCAACAATTTCTCAGGAACAGTAGTGTGTAACTCTGTGGGGTAAATTGTGATGATAGCTTACCTATCAGGTGGTCTACGGAAGATGTCCAGGTATTTATATCCCGTCCAAGAGCTTTACAATCCAGTAACAAAATGTTGTGTTTATTCAGAGACTCTATATGGTAAATGGGCTGTACTTATATAGCGCTTCTCTAGTCATATGTTGACCACTTGAAGCTCTTTTGACCTACATGTCACATTAACACATTCATACACACAAAGACGTCTGTTCTTCCTCCAAACCTACAGCCAATCACAATGAGTGATCCAAGATATCATGATTATTTATCAATGATAAAAAGATTGCTATCACTACTATGTTGCTGAGAGACCTCTATTTAGCCTGGAAATTATGATGAAGCTACTTCCTGTCATACCTTCGACCAATCAGAGCTTAAATTGGTGATGATGTTCAATCAGGAGCAGCCAAAGATCAACAAGCGACAAGAAACTGTGTCTGAAAAGAACAAAAGCCAAGATGTTTTTTTTTGCACACAGTAGTGTTAAAAATGAGTTGGAGTTGGCCTGGTGAGGATAGTAGGCAAATAGTAGCATAATTAACTAAATAGCCAAAGACTCCTGGAGGAAAAAGTATAAACATGTAAATGATTTCAGTTGTGTGTTTGTTTCTTTGCCAATATTTTTCTCCTGAAAGCCAAGACTTAAGAGAATGAAATGCAGTTGATAAAAACAGCAAAAAATGCCTCAGAGTTTTAAAGGTCAAAAATGGTTTCAATTGTTTTAAAAAATGAAGAAAACTAGTCATATAACGTTGTTAACCTGCTGGGATAACAAACGTTCAGACGGATCGCTAATCAGCAACCACATGTAATTTCACTTAGTGTCTCAAGAAAGTATGACAAGCCAATACTGTCATCTGCCGTCACTCCAACATGAGACATAAAACAAGATGAAATACAAATATTGCATATTTTCCTGTGATGCATGAGCCTTTAGAGCATCTTGGACGGACTGCTGCAATCATGACTGCAAATGAAACCTTTAAAGGCAAAATTCAGTGTAATGTCTGGTTTCCATCCATCAGCTGAATCTTTAACGTTCTGTCT
>JBBBVU010000023.1:7401192-7414426 GCA_037177055.1 Atherinosoma microstoma | reverse complement strand
AACTTTTAACTTCTCTTGCTTTAAATCTGTTTAATGATTGTTTTTGTGTTTAAATGATTTTATTGTAATTCTAGCTGCTTGTTTAAAATATTTTTTATTTCTTATCCTTTCTTTATATTTATATTTATTTCTTGCCTTGCCTTTTAGGTGTAACAACAATCCACATTGGTGACACATATTTAAAAAGTTTTTCCCTGGTTTGACTTGGTTCATCTGATTGATTAAAGTTTACTCATGACTTAAGCAGGCCGATACTAAGATACTAAGGCAGATACATCTCCATTCCTGCTATTTTCCAGTTTTTTTTTTACAGTGAACTTCACACAGGTTGATCTGTGAAACAAAAGTCATGTTATGATTCCTGAGCCGTGGTTACAAGACATGGAAGCACAGTGATCACTTCAGATCAGTGGATTCTGGAGAGCAAAGTCATGCAACCCTTATTTCCTTCAGATGCAACACTCTGGCTGAGACACTATTTTATGCAGTCCTCTATATATCTTACATTCACACTAAGAAATGTCAGAAGTAGAATATATCTACAAGCCACATCTACTTGAGCAAACTCATGTAGCACTGTTGTAATTTCTGCTCTATTAACCTCAACCTCTACTTATAAAGCCCTCCGAGTTAATTTCCACAGCTTGTCCTCTTTGAAATTGTCCTTTTATTCTAAAAAAAATTATGATCTCCTCCCAATTTGGAAAACTCAGCCACTCTTGAGTGCTCTTTTTGCACCAATTTTTAATGTGATGGTTCCCTTAGTGATAAACTGCAATAATATGACCTGCTTTGCACCAACAGATGACAGATTTATTGTCGCCTGTGGATTGTTTTTTAAATGTGGCTTGTGTTTCAAATGGATCCATACAATGAGATTATTTGGGGTTTCAAATGATTCTGTTTGTATAAGTTATGTTTATAATGTGCATGAGCTGAGCTCATTTATTCACTTCTTTATACTGTAAAGTCAGGGCTTATCTACAGCATAAGAAGCCCATGCGTGCACCCACATGGGGATACTAAAGTAACTGGAGTCAGAACATCTGAGAAACAAAAACATTCATTTCTTTTGGCACATATTTGACACACTCACATGAACAAGCGCTGTGTGGAAACTCAGGGAACAGTGAGATATAGTAAATAACAAGCACGACTACATTCCCAAGATGTCACAGGGGCTCGTTTGTTGTTTCCTTTCACACATATGCACAACAAGATATGTACACACATACATTGAAAAGCACGAAAAAGAACCCTGCACCCTGCTGCTGTAGCATGACTGCACACTGGTTGCACTGGGTGATGATGGACATTGACAGTGATTGAAGAACACATAGCCAGAGCAAACATAAGAAAGAGTGTTTACCAAGCCGAAGCACAGCAGACATAGTGAAAATCTGACATTGCCTGGAGGAAGCATATACTATACCTTCTTACAACTATGTTCAAAGATCCCCATCTGACAGAGAAGATGTTTTCAATCTTGTCAACTTCTCCACAAATGATTTATGTTTTATAAAACATTGGGCAAAATCAGTCACTAGCACTACTGCAGCTAACTTACATGCGCTGTAAATAATGATCAAAAGGAATAAGTCAGAAGCTAACAAGCTACAAGGAAAAATTAGCTCAAGCTAGATGAACATGGGTGCTATGGAATATATTTTTCCCATTGCAAAAATCGCAGGTCGTGTACTTCAGTTTGCATTTGATCATATCATAAGCTTCCTCTGCCTCTTCTTGTAAAGCACACTCTGTTTCAAACACCTAGAGATTTATCCTGGAATTCAACCTGGTCATTGCGAGGTGGTTTCAGGTTTGGAGGAGACAGAGCTCACCAGATGTGAGGGGGGCTAGATCAACATATTAAATGACTACTACAACCTTTAATTATGGACTTTTTGAACTGAAAGTTTCATGACATATTGTAGGATTGAACTGTCATTTAACTTCATTTAACTGTGTTCATGGACATGAAAAAATTTAATAATGCTAATTAATTAAGAGATAACTGTGATTTTCATAAATTGCAGTAAGACTGCGCTGATGGGAAAGTATTCATTACCTAATTCAGTTCTAATACTTTAAGTAAACTTGCTTTATTTTGCTGCATTCGTTTCCTAAAGAGAGGTTTTCAGTGTGAAACTTCCTTTTACAATAACATTTCTATTTTACGCATACATTCTCATGTATTTTGCAAACTGAGTTACTCTTGTCTGCTGGGTCTCATCATTCTGCAGAGAGTCCTCAGGTCAAACATCATGCAGTCATGTCCACCATGCTGTCTGGGATGCTGGACAAATACAACCAACGATGATGCTGAGCCATTATCTGACATCAAGATGTTCCAGCTGCTATCTGCTTTGCTGGATGGATGTCTCACAATCACAAAGCTAACTTAATCACTGGCCAAAAGATTGATCAACCAGACTGATGGAAAGATGCATTAAAAGCAGCAGTGATCACAATCAATATGCTGCTGCAAAGGAATGTATTAATACATGAAAAATTAGTGAGATGGCATAAATCATTACATTTCTCCCTTAAAACCATTTCAAAACTGTTGTTCTAGCAGAACATAAACTATTTAGATACACTGAAAAATGATGCTGTAATAGATGGAATAAAATGATTATTGCATCAACAACTTCTACACATAGCATGTTCATAAACAGGTGAATTGATGAATTATAAACTGCCGTTTAATAGATGGTTATTTCAAAGTCCCAAATACAAAAAATGAGGGGAAAAACGGTCACTCCGCTGAAGTTTTATTCATGTTTTATTTAGAAAAATAAATAAAAACAACAAAACATTTTGTACAAAGAAAACTAAATCAACATGAAACCATCACTCCAATAAAGCAGAATTTTAATCTAGTATAATATCCATATTCAATATGTGTCATGACAAAAATCTACCCATAATGTACTTCATATATTTATGTTTTTACATTCACCGAAGAAAGCATAAAAAAGAGCAACAATGAGAATGTACCACCTTTTGCTGCCTTGTTAACTAAGACTTTAATCTTCATTTTATTCATCATTTCACAAAAATGACAACAACGTGACTGATTTTATGTCGAGGTGCCAAAAAACAGTTACATTAAAATCATAGCCAAAGACGCGGCAATCTTAGGACTTTCAAAGGGAACTGCAGTGTACACAGACAGAGAGAGAGAAAAAAAAGCTCTGGAAATGTCACGTTAAGCTGATTATAAAAACAATTAAGTCATTTAGTAAACTGTCACTTGAATATCTAGATAATAACACAACATATGGCCTCAAGAGGAATACAAAGTACAGTACTGAGTCCAGTTTCAGTGTTGACATGCACACACTCATACTGTGCTGCTGGGTAATTTGTGTTCTGATGAGTTTGATTTGTGGTACTATATGCCAGCAGGGACGGAAAATAATCAGAGATCGGTCCTGTCACATGTGAGCCTGATTGCCCTGTTCTGAACTCCTCTCAGAGTTGTTTGATCACTCTCTTTCCTGTTGGAAGGTGTGTTTTCATTTGAGCGCATAATTTGTGGTGTACATTTAGTGATTTAAAAAAAAAAGCATTTATTTTTCACAAGGACATTTTATACAATTTGAACCTTCAGCAGGTTTACCCGCATGCCAGCTCACGCTAACAGTTGAACTAGGAGCAGAGTTTAAAAAGGAAGCAGCAAAGTTTTTAATCCATCTTAATGGGTCTTATGTATGGTATTTTAAACTTAATATAGCAGCAAAAAAGTATTTATGTAAAGATCTGGCAGAGGACTGTTAATCGCCACTTGTGTTCTTTGTAATCTGTACTCACCAGTTCTGATTTCCATGAGCCAATCAGGCATTTTAGCACCTGCCATGAGCAAGGAGCAGGCAAACGTCTAGATTTTCCTCCACTGGAAAAGCTTCATTCTTCAAAATTGCCCACATTGTGCCGTTTATCCCACAATAAAGATATCACTGAGACACTTGGGGGAATTAAAGTTTCATTTTCAGTATGGGCTGTTTTAAGCCCATAGTTTACAGCTCGAATATGACACCTAGTGGTTTTCCAAGGTTATAGAGTAGTCCTTTAACAGCAAAATATACACTGATCCGCCATAATTATTAAAACCACTGGCAGCTATTCATGTTACAAAATAATGTTCTGCTGGGAAGTCCTGTATCCCAGTACTCACACCAATGTTGGCACTTACCACTTACTTAAGTTGGGTTGTAATATCCCATTACCAGACACTCCAGAGCAATTTCAGATGTGTTTTTGTCAATAAACTGACTGTTCAGATCTTTTTTGAGGTGATCTTATATAATATTAGGTGGTTTGTAATGATGCTATGGCTGATTGGTACACAGTATATTTTTGATAATTAGATATGACTAGCTATTCAGAATTTTTTTTTCAAACTTTTACAAGCCAGACTTTTGTATAAAATATGACTCTCAATACAAGTAATTATTTGTTCAATTGTTTGTATAGACCTACTGAGGATTTGTCCATGGATGCATATGTTTAACAAGAACATGCATATGAAATATGGGTCATGAACATTGTGTAAAAACTATTCAAAAAGTTTTTCCAGTCATTGCCATATTACCCCAGAAACTTCTATTGATATGTCCCTTGAAAAACCCCCCAAAACAACTAAAGACTAGCTTTTAACAGTAACAAGAATTCACTTAAAAAGATTAAGCTCATCAGAAAATGCAGTGCCATTCAATGGGCAGACCACTTTTTTTTATGATATGACCAACTGTAACTGTTAACAGTGTTTTTAAGGCTAATTTGTTGCTTCCTGCTCTGAGGTAAACCATCTCCAGCCACCATGATATGTCAGAAAAGGTCAAACACGAATGTGCAAACACACAACGCACACATATTGTTAAATTTACTGGGCATTCACACTCACTTAAATATATGCTGCATGCATAAAAAAACTGAAAAAAAAGAAAAGAAAAAAGCTATGGCTCTGAGTTACCATAACTATAAAACAGCATGCTGGAACAGAATGTTCCCAGGAGGGAAAATACTTAAGCATACACAAACACAATTTCACAATGCTGCTTTTTCCTCTGGCTGTTCACGGCAGTGCTGTAGTCTCCAGCCTGACTATGTCAAGTAGCTCCTTACTAACTGGGCTGCAAGTTTTTGCCAATTTGAGGTTGCCGTGGAAACCAGGGGGACTATGCAGTATAGACGGGCTAGATATGGAAGTGACAATGACTGACGGTGTGGTCTTGCACACAGGCCTTGGCCCCGACTCCCTCGTCACGTTATCCAGCTGTGGGGGTAGATAGAAAAAAGAGAAGTTCAATCACTGGGATTTAAACATAATGTTTACATTGTGAGAATGCGGAGGGTGAATGTGATGTTGGTGTGAAAGGAAAACACAGACATGGAGAAAGAGGTGACTAGATAACTTGCTTTACCTCTTGAGATCTACAGGTTTTAACACGATGGGCAAAGTACTGAAAGTTAGTTTGTTTATCTTTTTTTTTCTTTTTGTATGAAAAAGAGGTTTTGCTTGAAACTTTGAATGAAACATTCAACGTTTTAATTTGGTATTTAAGAATCTGCAGACTTTAAATATAAGCAGTAAAAGACGTTTCTTTCTTATTTATTCACACATTCCTTCGTGAAAGTAATTATTTATTCTTTGCAAGAGTAGTTCATTCAAAGTTCAAGCAATTCTTAAATCCAGCCACTCCGCACTCTTGCAATGACAAAAGAGGAAAATTGACACATTCCTAACAATCAGGAAGGCTTTGGGTGGGAACGTATGAGCAGATAATGAAAGGTGGTTAATATTCTGCAAGATTTGATTGTTGTCAATGTGAGAAATATGAATCCAAAAATGAATTAGTCTGAACTGAATGGAAAAGAAAGCTTGATTGGATCAACTAGAATAGACTGGAGAAAAATTATCCCAAAAGAAATAAGACAGCCATTTTACATTGTGTATGGAGAGCTACTTTCAGTTAGCTGTTTTAATTGAGGAGCGCTGTAAAATGGATAACATGTTGCTTTAATCAGCCTACAACACAAATGAGTGAAAAGACCTAAGCAGAGCAAGGGGAAAATATTTTGTGAAGTTTGGATTTTTGCTTTGGACAAATTGCTCATAAATCCCAAAAATCAAACAAAGAATAAATCCTGACAAACCTTTTTCACAGCAAACATTGAGCATCACCATAAAAAGATAAACAAAGGTGGAACTACTGATATCGGTGATGCGCTTGTTCCATTAAGTAAAATATTTGTTTTTCTAGAGTGCCAATATGCAAGATTATGAGCTTAGCATGTCGATATGCCATAAAACTATCAGGCTGAGAGATGTGGTGAAGCATCAGTACAGCAAAAAAACAAAAAAACAAACAAACTGATCCTTGGTCTGTGGTGTCACTAATCAAACAAATCTAAGGTAAGGCTGCATTCTAAGCAGGCTCTTATATTATTTTTTTGTCAAATTGAATTTTCTACCATCTCTATTTTTGGCTTTTTTTAAAAATAAATCAATAAAAATCACCTATCAAGATCATTTGAAACTGAATGCGCATCAAAAACAGGAAGTGACCTCAGCAATGCCTTAAACAAAACTTTCTACATCAACTTAGGGAGTACAAACAAATCAGCAGTGTTTGACACTGAGCGAGCTCTGCAGTCTTTAAATGAATAACTGACTTCCAAAATGCGATTAGCAAAACTGCTTTGTAGAATAATTGTCAGTGTTTTTGGTCTAAGCAAATTATTATTATTATTTCACCAAGTCAAAACATGTCAAGTAGTCAGGAGTAGACAACTGACCATGTTGAGGTTGCTTTTTCAGTGTAGCTACGTCTGTAAACCTCAGCCAAGCTTCTTCTGTTCCAGGTAAAAACATCTGCGGTGAAAAAGGTTTTCATGGTTTGCGAGCTAACACCGATGTAACTTCATTGAATTTCTGTACTCCACTGTAGATAAATGTGTTACTCTTTTACTCAAGATACCGACCTTAATGTAACATTAATATAATTCTTCTAGTTGAATTTTTTTTTGTCTCACATTTTATGTTTTTCGAAATGTTGTTTAAGAAGTCTTTAATGTTTTTTTTTGTAAAAAATTTTTTAAAAATCCTGATTGTTCCTGAAGTGTCATTAAGTGATGAGGTGGAGAGACACTGGATTGAGAAAACATCTTCACTCATTTCTAGAAACATAAAATGACAAGACTGTTTTGTGAGTGAGGTACTCAAAAAATTTGGCTTGTAAAGTAAAGAAGCAAGCCGTGCTATAAAAACATACTGAATCATCCCATATAAGCAATGAAGCTTTTTTGCTTGGTCTCTTTCCCGCTGACCGTCACTGATCTAATCTTGTATTAAACAGAAAGAATTATTTTCCGTCAAGCTCACATAACAGTATGAAAGCAGCATAAAGCCACAAGAGAAATCTCTCTGTCTGGATCTTGTTCTGCTATAGGAAAAACCTAGATGTGTTCACGATAACAACTGATTCTGTGCAACAACAGGTGAGGTAATATAGGAAAACAGGATATGTTAAAGTATAAATCAAACTATTCATGGCGTGGTCATGACAGGTAAAAATATGTAAGCTAACCAAAGCAGGAAAAACACTCACAAAATGAAAAACAATACAGATGAAATAGTGACGCAAACAGATATAAATGAACCATGATTACAATGATCTGTGAAAACTAACAGTATGTCCATCACTTTGGACAACAGTGGACATCTTTTTTTCTCTTAACACAGACAATGTTCATTTGTACTGGATTAATTGATGGATGGAGTAATCTGAGGATGTTTCATGTACTGATATAGATAGATACTTTATTGATCTCACAGTGGAGAAATTCATTTCCAATACAACCCGTCCAAGAACAGACAAACAGCAGAACATAAACATAGACATAACAGGATCAGGTAGACGATATTTGATTATTTCTTTTATTACAAAGACGAAACAAAAGTAACAGATGCAACATCTACTGTAATGCACCAGAGGAAGACAATCTGAGAATCTTACAGCGGCAGGGAGATGGCTGGTTGGCTGTAGACTGATGTCCGACATGCAGATGTCTTCAGGCTCTGTCAGAGTCTGAACAGTGTGCACATAAACACAGCCTTTTAGTGTCAGTTACACTCAAAAGATCTTCAGTGTTAGGTGGAAGTCATTTTGGTCTTACTGAACAATGAAAAACATTATTTGAACACATCATGGAACATCATGTTTTTTCTTTAGTGGTTTCTATCTTATTTCTGCAAAGGCTCCAGCATAATCTGTGCACAGTATCTTCAACCTACTGATTTGAGCCAAGAATCAGAATGAGCTTGGTCAAGTATGCCCCGAGAGCACAAGGCCTTGTTTGCAGCTTTCCGACCGTGCAAACTTGACAGCTCACACCTAAAAGTGAATATTTTCTCATGGTTATCAGATCATTGGTGTGTTTTGGAGGGAGGAATAATTGGGATTAAGTTCCCACAGACAAGGGGCCACAAAGGCTGCTTCCAGCTGTCTCGGGAAGCATAAACCTAGCTTAACAATCAATGACGGCAACAGAACTGGGAATTTTTGCAGAGATGCTTATTTACTCACTCATATCTGTGAATAAATACTCGCAAAAGTGCTTCTATTTCCTTATTGCTTTTTTTCCCAAGTAGAAAATGTTCTACATGTGCATAAACCTGAATTTCTCTGACAAGCTCAAAATTCATTTGGGTGCATAGTGAATAGTGGTGAAAAGTGTGAAAATTTGCATTGTTACGCACCACCCCTCCTGAACATCACATGCTAACTAAGAAGTTTGCTTGCTCCAGATTCATAATTACCTTACAGATGTAAGATTGGTTTTACTGATCTCATATAAAAGAAAACTAATAAGTGTATATCCAAAACGGTCAAACTTTCCTAAAGTAGCTTTGGCTACTTTAGGAAAGTCCTTAGGGCCACACCAAGGTCACTGAGAGACTCAAGATGTCATTTTGTTTTGCTGTGCCAATACATCCCTATGATGTCTTTTTTCTTTCTTCTTCTTCTTTTTTCTTTTGAATAATCAAAAAAGTCTTCTTGAAGATGTGGGGAGATTTAGAATAACATCTGAGTTCAAGTCCTTTTTGAAGCAGTTATGTTATTCACCTTCTGTTTCTATTTTAATTGCTGTTGTTTCAAGAAAAGATTGTCATTTGTTAAAAATACACTACTTCACAGTAATATTCCAACACACAATGAGGCAGAGATTCATTGTTTAAATGATGTTTATGCTGTGCATTTAAGACCTGCACTGATTAAAAAGGTCCTGACAAAACTGCATTCAGTGGCATCACTGGGAAAGTAGAGGGAGATATGCCAGTTAAAGCACATTTTCATGTGTTTTTACTTTATGTATCAGAGACAACCTTATATGGTCATCATACACCTTGGTTTTAAATGACTATATTTCCAAAGAAACAATAAGAAAGCAAAACTATTGAGCCAAGTAAACTTTTACAGAGGAGCATGCAAGAGCATTTAGAAAGTGGAAACTTCAGAAAGTGGCAGGGGATGTGTGCCCAAGACAGGACAAGCAGTGGTTGATTAAAATGGCCCAGAGTAATACCAGTACCAATCTGCTGAGCATCAGTGATATCAGAAAGATGAGGTGCTTGCACGGAGCCCGAATAAATCATTCCTATTTCTAGGGTGTCAAATTCGGCTATTGCTCAGCCGACATGTGTAAGAGGGGCCTACGCAGGTAATAAAACGGCTGAAAAACAAGCCCCAGATGGGATTGTCCATGAGTTTCATGTTGGCTTGATGTTAATTGGCCATTTTGGTTTGCTACAGGATTACACTGTTACACCGGAAGCTGTTTGTTTTTGTTTTTGTTTTTGTCCCCTCTAGTCTTGAGACTGCTAAATTCAACTTCCATACTCTAGCACAAAAAAACCTTAATTTGAGTGATTTCATTATGTATTTACACATTAATAAAATTTTTGACAAGTATCCTAAAGGGTTTACAAGATAAATTAATTCAAACATTTCTGTGTTGTTTAATGAGAAACCGTCAATATCAAATCCTGTAAAGCAAAAATGTATAACATCTGCTGCACAGTGATGGAGGCAGATTGTGGTTAGTAGCTCTTTAAGAAGCAGCCTCCTTCATCTGTCGACAAGTGCAGAACACAAGTGCTGAAACACAGGATCACATCATGCAAGCGTTGGATTAAATCTGAAAGTCCCAGATTACTGGATTAGTGTTCAGACCTTGTGTAATAGAATCCTCCATGAATCTGACCTGCCATGCTTTGTGCCTGTCTCTGTAGGTCTGGGTATGCCCATGCATGTGGCTTACTTGTAGTTTTTTCTGTGAACTATGATGATCTATTGGGTGTCCCACATAAACTTACCTCTTATATTCAGTAGGCCTGAAAAACTCAATACTTTGACTAATCATCCTGCCTCAGTATGTGGATATTGTAAATGGCAACAACGACATCTGAGGCTAATTTTGTTGTACCAAAAACTAGTAAACCCTCTTTAAATTGTAAGGTTTAACATTTCAAGGATTTGTAAAAAAAAAAAAAAAGAAGAAGAAGAAAAGAGGAAATGTTACTTTCGAGGTTTTAAAAAATATACAACCTCAAATGAAGAATCAAGAATATGCCAATGAATGTCACATATGACATATTACACTGTTTCATTACTTACTTAATAAAAACGAATTTTCAATGAAGGAGTGCTGTGTGAGAGCTCTCTTATTACTCCCATTGGATCTAAGAGTTTAAACAACACTGAGGAGCTGCACATCAAATTCTTGATCAACTGATCATCCGCAAGTGCAAGTGTGTCCATTAAAGGAGAGGTTTTGGCAGATCGTTGGGTTGTTGCATTCAAGTGTGTTAAAACAAGGGAAGAAAAAGACATCAGCAATGATGTTGGTTGTTGCTGTTGCTGCCCATCAGTCTGGGCATGGCTACAATTTAGAGTCTAATATTCTACAGTTAAAAAAGATTATTTTACAACATAAAAGAGTGGCACATCTCAACTAGGACCATGCAATGTTCAAAGAAAATGCAAAAAACCCAAGAGCCACATCTCAGACTCTACAGGCTTCAGTTTAGTAATATGTTCAAAATAACACACAGATCGACAGCGACAATGCTTTTTCCTCATCTGCATCTCATTACATTCTCTCAAGTCTTTGCTTTCAGGAGAAAAAAATACAGACTTTGAAACAAACACACAACAGAAACTATTTACATATTTTGACTTTTTCCTCCAGTTTTTTCCCCCTTGGCTATTTACAGTTATTTTTGCTAGAATTTAATGAATTTTCTTACAAAACCAACTCCAACTCAGCTCATTTTTGGCACCAGTGTTCAATGAAAATTGCAGAATTTTAAGGGTTAAATGTTTGGTTCATGAAAACAGTTAGAAAAATACCAAAAGCTTGTTTGGAAGGATTGCCAGGAGAAATGCTCTGTTCTAGAAATAACATGGCAACAGGTTTGCAAACTGAACTGAATGTAAAGTAAGATGGTCCAAAGTTCCTCCACAAGTTATTGCTGCTAAAGCTGATTCTTCAGGATATTGAATCATAGGATGTAGCTTTTCAAACATTGCTTTTACATTTTGGCTTAGTTTTTGATAAATGAATAATGACATGTAACATCATGTCATGTGTTGTTATTAATCTGAAGGTGTAATTACATAATTTTCAGACCTGGAAAGGACAGGATGATTTTTTGTCATATTCCAAAACATAAAACCCTTGGATTGAAAGAGGGTATATGCTCTTTTTCACATGACTGTGCATGTCTGTCCTTCAAATTGGTTTATCATATCAAACACAGCTTTGAGACATTATACTAAAAGACTCATCCGGCTCCTATAGCTTTTGATAAACCAGTTTATCTTAGGATTATAACATATGTGACATAAATGAAGCTTCTGATTCAAAACTTTGATTAAACTTCTGATTGATAAACTTTAAACTATAGGTATAATATATAAGAAAGCATATGCTATTCAATAATTCAACTGGAGAGCACAGACAGGTTTAATGTTTGGCTTGATATCCATGTAATCGTGGAATTAGCATTAAGAAGCAACAGCAGATGTTGTTCACTGTCAGTAATGAGAAGCTATGACTGATTCCTGTTAATAAGAAAGAGGCTTAAGCAGTTCTGGCTAAAGGGAGGGGACTCCCATGCATTTAGCATTTGACATCATATGTGGGTTAATACAAAAAAACCTCTGAAACCATTCTTTCTGTCTGATAGTATTGCAATGCCTGGTTAAAGCTGCCTACTCACTTCAAAAAATCTGAAGTGTTCATAGCTATTTTGTGCAGATGCATTTAAAGGCAGGGAGACTAGCGTACTGGGTTTGAGACATGATTTTGTTTGAAGGTGGAACAGCTCGAGGGCAGACTCTTCAGGAAATTATTCACTGTTGCACACGAAGACACATAAAACAGTGATGTAATAAAGAGTGACACATTTTAAAAAATAATGCACCTCAAAAGTACATATGTGAAATAGGTGTGAATGTTATGCTCTGTTCAAATAGAAATCCTAGCCAATTCACAGCTGTACATCTGAGAGTGAACACATCCAAGTTAAATTAAGGAAGCACTGAGATTAAATCACTTGGACCACCTGTAAGCATGGCCTGGGCTAATATGGCCATGGCCATTTTAACTTGAACTTGCCCCGGGCCATGTTGCAGGACCATCGACTCAATTTGTTTCTTTTGCATTTTATTGCCCTTTCTTTAAAGTTCTAAGAGCCACGCCCTCCCAATTGTCATCCTGAATATTATTCAGTAACGTAGTTGAAGAAAATTTGACCACAGGCATGAGATATAAAGAAGAAAGTTGCTTTTCAATCACTTTTTAGATCACAGGGGACAGTTCTCTCTGTTGCTCTCAGTTCGAAGTGGTGCAGCTGATGTGACCAATAGGAGTGCGTTCACACTGCAGGTCTTATTGCTGAGTTCAGATTTTTTGCGGAGATTATATTTTTTTCACATGGTTGCTCATATAATTTAATGCGATTGCCATCAGACTCTAGTATGAACCGTATACGGCCCTGAGGTGTCCCGCATGCGCAAAGGAAGACATGACATCACACGCAGCATGTTGTGTTTACGGAAGTAAAAAACTACTTAGGCCCTGCGAACAGTATAACGGACAAACACATTTTTTTTATACATGTTTTTGCTTCTAAACCACATGTAAATTATGTTTTTGGTTA
>JBBBVU010000023.1:7364683-7376819 GCA_037177055.1 Atherinosoma microstoma | reverse complement strand
GCCATCACCCTCCGGAACAAGGCCCTATCTTCTACTATCTAATTGTTTGTTTAATCATTATTATTATTATTATTATTATTTAAAAAAAAAAAAAAAAACTCTGCTACAACAATAATTTCCCTCAAAGGGATAAATAAAATATTTTTCATTTCATTTCATTTCATTCATTTTCATTTCATTTCATTTCATTTCATAACCGCCAGCCCCTGTTTGATCCTTTAGCAGCTGTGGTATACAAAATGACTCAAAGGCATCAGGAGAGAAGTGCTGAGAACATAAATATAGATCATCAGGAAGTTGTGTCCGTCCACAGCTCTCCTCTCCTTGTTCCTCAGAAAGCCTAAGACTTAATTGCTGTTTTTGTTGCCTTTTGACTGGAGAATGCAATCAAAAGCCACACAGTGTAGTATCGTTTCGGTGAATCACTAAGTGTTTACGTTCTTTCTTCTTCGCATGTGGCTTTAAACAACAAAAAATCCATGGTATATTTAAACATGGCGCTGTTGTTCTTAGTGCAGAGTCGCGCAGGAAGTGATGATTCTTTTAACCAATTTGATATTTGCTTTTTATTTATTCATTTTGCACAAAAAATAAAGCAAATTAATCAACAGAGCAGCCGAAAAATAACAGTTACTACCTGTAAACCAGAAATACTCTTTTTTGGAAGATAGCAAGGCATTACAATAATCTATTCTGCTGGAAATAAAAGCAGGCATCAGCATCTCCGTGCTGGCAAGAGAGAAAAATGGCTTACATGTCTCTATGAATTCCACAGTTTTAGACTTTGTTCTTTAGTCATTCTGCTAAATACACCCATCTATGTGCAGGTTTATTCAAGCGCATCCACATGACTCGCAAACAAAATAAACATCCAGTCATCATCTTATCAGCTGCTATCTCCTCAGGCTCAGCGAATGTGACCATCAATGACCTGTCATACATAATAACAGCTCCAAACCATACCATCTAAGATAAAATCTCAAGTGGGCTGCTATTAGGAACCCAAACATTGCACAATTAAATATTACAAAGTTCATATGTTCCCATTTTGACAGCAATTGCTTGAAGCTAATGGTGGCTAGACAAGCTCCAAATGAAGAGGAGACATTCTGGGGCATTTTCTTGTAACATCAATATTCTGCACTTTGTTAAGTTACGACACTTAGTGTATGTTCAACAGTGTTATTAATGTTCACGAGAAGCATGAACTAGGACATCAAAAATCAATGGCTGCAGCTTAGAATTAATAGTTCATGTTCATTGTTCACCATTTCAGTTTCGAGCTAGTCCAAAGTTCAGTTCATTTAAATTATTTCAAGTTCGAAACAAGAATGAAATGTTTTCTTGCAATGAAATAAATCATTCTAGACTTTAAATTTTCACAAATTTAAGGTCTATGAAACAAAATAGATATGCATGTGGAACGGGAATGTTAGATTTTATTTTCAGACAGTACGTAATATTTCCACTAAATAATCAGAAGCAGGCGATTAACATCCCAGACATGGACAAAAAAATAAGTCCTGCTAAAAGTTTACAGGAGTAGATTGCTTATTGGTTAGCATGTAAAATATATATTTTTTATGCTACATTTATTATAACAAATTAAAAGCATTTTGACACTTAACAAATAATACTTCGCATACCATCATTCCAAACTAACACTACAATTTTTCCGATGTAACTTCCATGAATCCATCCATTTTCTAGAACTGCTCATGTCAATGCAGGGCCGGAGTCTGTCCCAGTTGTTTTTTGGTCAGAGGAAGGTTACACCCTTGACAGGGTTGCCAGTCCTGGACCAACACACTCCAACCTTTTAGAAAAAGTATTATTGTTCACAAAGGTCAATGAGATTTAGTATTTTGTTACAAATTTAAATCAGTAATAGGGTAAAACTGAAAGTATTTCACTTAGCATTGAGAAAATTCCTAAATATTCACTTCTGCCTGTTAATGTATTTTCAGATTTTACATTAGAATTTTTTGTCTTAAAATATCTGAGATCTAACCCAAGACTTGTGACTCTAAAACATATAGCTGCCCACTTAAAGTCATTTCTTTTGCACATCAGGTGGTTTCAGAACAAAAACAATGGATTTATTGTACTTCAGAGAACTTGTACTTGGTACTTCAGACACTTGTTGGGACTTAAGATACATTTTTTGTTGGAAACTTTTATTCACATTAATGTGTCAAGTTTTAGATTCCAGTAATGTCTTCTACTTGTTGTGCTTGTGTCTGCTTTGATAGGTTTTTCTTGTTTTTTTTTACCCCCTGGAAAACTTTGCAGCTGTGAATTAGTCAGGGAGAAAAAAGATCATGGATCTGTGTGTGTGGTGCAGATACCAGAACCAAGAAACACATTGTTAAGTCCATAGTTTATCAGAGCAGCTATACACACAAACACCCATGCAAAGACAGGAAAACCAGTTAAAAAAAAGATGAACATCCATTTCCTCAACTTAACTATGTTAGCACATAATTATCTTTTTTGCTAAATGCTAACTTAAGACAAACCTGCCTGCCCTGAAAAGTTGGCCCCATCCTGCATGTTGATTTTTCATATAATTTTTACACCAAAAATAGCATGTTTAAACTTTTTTTGTCTGTTTATTCACTCGTAAACTGACAGTGAACTTTCAGCTAATGAAATTTATCAATCACAGTTCTCTTGATCTGCAATTTGCTACTGTCAATTTTAATGTCTTAAAGTGGGGCGATATGGAAGGTAAACTTGTTTCGCTATAAAGAAAAAATACGGTGTGCCAATTCAAAGGGCATTATGCTTGCCCATTAATTCTTTTTGAAGTGGACTTTACATTTTTCAGCTATGTAAGATAAAATTCTTAGTGGCAGGGAGCAGAACAGCTCGGTACAAAGGGAACTATGAAGTAGGTAGGGAAATAGATTCAACTCTTCATCATTAAGTTCAATAACAAAATTACCAGTAAGTCATTGCCGATCCATTAAGGTCTAAAACAAAGAGCTTGCTTAGCAGTTTACACATCTACTATCATTGTATTTAATGTTTTCATTATTGACTTTAAATAAAAAAAGTTTCCTGAAAACATTTATACTCAAAACACCATCCAATTTTTGGAAGAAAGCTTTTACTGATATTGAAATTAGCCTATCAACAAGCTAAGCTAATGCTAGTTTGTCTAGCTTAGCTGTGGAACTTTTAACATTAGCTTTCCATGTTAAATTGAGTTTTTACTGAACTTTTTTTTTGACCACGAGGAAAAATGTTATGGAATGAAGTCAGTCATTACGTTATTAGCTTGTGTCATCCTAACTTTATCCTCTTAAGTAAATATTTGCCTGTCAAAAAGAAAGACAAAGCCACAAAACTTATTTCTGTAACAGGCGACTCAGATTTAACCTTCTAAACTCTAAACCATATTAAAATGACTACAAATACAAAATAATAAATTGTGGAATGGCCTTTTCCTTCCATGCAGTATGCTGCATCCACAACTCATAGTGAGAGAAGAGATGAAGCTCCTTTCCACATCATTTAAAGAATTGACCGCCTTGTATCATGGCAGCCATTCCAATATTTCTGGATCATTTACCCCTGCTATCAGCCTTCCCAGTCAAAACAAACTATTCAACTTGATCCAGTGGCACACCGCAGGTTAAGGTGAAAAAGCTCACTCTTGATGTTGAGTGTTTGATGCACTTTATGTCTTCTAGAATTAAATAAATGTAAAACTTTTTAAATTCTTAAAGGGTTCAAAATTAGGTTTTCATAATGACGCAGGCTTTTGCTGTTCTGTTCTCTTAGTAATTAGCACAACAGAAAATTAAAAAAGCGTGTCAATTTTTATACAGCATTTTACAAATGTTTAAGAAACATTCAAAGGAAAAGAGATTTTAGTTTTTGCTTTTCTATTAAAATGTATAAAAACTATAGTCTTTGAAAAAAATAAAAGATAGCTGGTTGGAAGATGTTAGTAGGGGTTATGAAAAGAAATCAAAAGCTGTCCTGCTGTAAATTGTCTGCTGCCATCAAGGTCAGTGTAAATCCCAAAAAGCCTGTGTTGAGCCTCTTTCACTACCTCTCTATTTTCCAAATAGATCACATCCTGATGTATGACAGAGACCTTAGCTCTCTACATTTGCTCTAAATGTACTTGTACGAAACAGACATACAGCTTTCCTTTGCATTATGGCACAAATGGATTAAAGGAACTGTAGGGTCACACTAAAAAGAGGAAAGGATAAAAATGCAGTCCCTGCACATTTTGAAATATGTGTGCATAACATATATTTATAAAATGTCATGAGTTTTGTTTTAGGGTTGTTTTACAAGGTTATCTTAAATCTTTGGGTAAAACCCTATTTGTGTGAGCATTACCTTTCTTTCCAAAGATCCAGTGTTTATGCATGCTGGTGATGAAAAAGATGGGCGTCTGGGTAAGACACATGAGGAAGTCTGTGATTGCCAGATTAATAATGAAGATGTTGGATGGTGTCCGCAGACTCCGACTCCTGCACACAAACACACACACAGTAGCTGAAATACTGTTTTCTTTGAATAATGAATAAATAGCCATCATATAAAAACTTCATCTAAAAAAGAAAATACCTGCTAAAAGCATATATGACCAGGAAGTTTCCCAACAAGCCTGTGATGCCAACAGCAAGGATGACAACTCCGATGGTGTAGTGAGCGTGGTCTGGGACATCCACTGTTGGAAAAGGATGGCTCGGGATCATGGCACCCTGGTTGCAGACAAAGGACTTGGCTTATTTGTGGCATTAGGTTAAATGACACATAACACTGAAAATTATCATTCCATGCTGATTTTTTTTTAAAGGACCATTAAATAAGAAAAATAAAAGATTATTAATAGAGTAACTGATACATAACAGGTTTCACTAGTTACAGTACACAGACATAGTCTCACAGAATTTGTGGTACTGTCACAAACCTTTATATATTTTTACTGACAAAAATACCTGCATAGATAAATGTAACCTTGGAGAATTTCATGAATCTGTAACAGCATTCATCCACATTTTTGAGGTTGGAGGTGTTTGTTCATGCAGCTACATGTCAAGCAGAATAATAGTTGTGTACAGTTAAGCAAAATACTTTCTACACTTAAGGTTCGTTTCAGAAATGAATTTGGTTAGATCATGGCCTGATAGAGTTATTGGTTAGGTTCAGGCATTAAAAGTATTTGCTTAAAGATGCACTATGGAACACTGGCAGATTTTTTTCTCAGTGACGGGCCCCTAACAGCAGCTAATTCAGGATCCATCTTGCATCCTACCTTTACTCTGAGCTCTCTCTAGCGAGTAAAAGTCAGTCCTACGTTGATGCTTGTCTTATCTTTTGTGCTTTCTCACTTACTTTTCCTTTCTCAGATAATGTCCTTTTGTGTTTCTTTGCTAAATCAGTCACAGTGCGTGTTCAAAACAACAGGTGTGTTGACATCCGCTTGCTAGCGTGTGATACAGTGTGTAAAGCAATGCTCAGCAGCAACATCACACAGCGTCTCAGAAACAAAAGTTGTGAAGTGTGGTTTCTCAGCCTTGGGATGCTGCTGGGGCAGTGACGGCTCCAGAATGTCACTGTGTCATCAAATGAGTCAGAAAAGCCGAATATTAAGGTCGGAAAGTTACATAGTGTGATTTTAAGTGGAGAAGGACATAACGTCTTTTGTAAAATTAAACACTATGATTCATTTAGAGCTTTACAGTGGATGTGATTTATCCTTTCTGCAAAAACAACTGAACGAGTTGGGCACAGAAATGACATCTAACCTTGAAAAAAAAAAATAGGTACAAATACAAAGATTTACCTTTGTCCTTTTTTCATTTTTGCTCTGTGACTGTAGCCTTAGTTGATATTTAAAGAGCACTTCAGTAACCGTAATGACCCTGACTGCTGGGTGTACCTTGAAGTATTGTACATAAATGTATTTGGTAGTATTAAATAAAGCCTTTGAATGAGAGCAATTCCAATTTGATAATCACACCAAATCAAATATATGTCAAGGATATAATTCCATATAAATAATGCTTTTAAAGGATTTTCAGAGGACACTTCACACTATGAGCTTTAGATATTAAAAGCTGACTTAGTGCCCTACAGTATGTTAATCTTATTTCAAGAGGAACATTTACTGTATAAATGTGTTTGGCTTCAGAGAAACTCTATAAGGCCTCTGATAAATTAAGCCATAGTAGTGGGTAAGTCTTGAAGTCATAGTTATAAAGGTAAAATGTAGAGTTAAACAACCACTGGCAGAGAATACATTTGTATCATTTACTCATAGCATAATAAACCAATACTAAAATCTGAAAAGTGGCAAACTGTTTCACTTTACCAAAAATCAAAATATAACTTCAGACAACAATAATTCCTCTGAACGTTCAGTTGTAACCCACAAGAAATACAGATACAAGCAGATACCCTGTCTTAACTTGTAACCTATTGAGTAACTCTACTACTGCGAAGAAGACACTGTGCATTTGCTTCACAGCACAAAGCTGGCACATGCCATTTTACCTGCATCTGGCCAATACACTGTAACCCAATTTTTGCCCAGCTCAGTATCTTTGAGCCATATCTGGCCCACATAATACTTGCCAGTGCTGTAATTGGGCCATAAGTGCCATAATTAGGCTCAAATGTGTCTTCTGAGACTGAATTTAGTGTTTGTATAGAACATATTTTACACACTATCATTATGAATTTTTGTATTCTTCTGCAACACTGTGTAAAAAATGTCCCTTAGACAATAAAAGCTTACAGAGTTAGTTGTCTTCCTTTTGCTGTATTTTATGCAGGTGAACTTCTCTGATGCCTCTGCAACAACAAACGGGCAATCTCCATTTTAGATGGAAGGATTAAGCACCCCAAAGATTTGACAGAGTTCCAGATGGAATGTAAATAAGCAGAATTGTGTGAGATGGATAACAGGTAGCGATTCAGCCCATGAAGCTGCTTATGCTTCCATCTGTATCAACCCAGGGGAGCAAACGTGAGAAATCCCACTTGACAGAGATATGAATTACCTTTGTCTCTCATTTAATAGTTTTCATTTCTCTTGTGATTTATCTTCTGTCTCTCACTCCAATGTCTCTGCCATGTGAGGCATTAGCATCAATTTGTCACGCATGTGCTTAATGACTAATGCCTGACTGACACCAGCTGATCTTTGGGCTTTGGATTCTGTTTTTAGTTGTGTTCAAAACTTTGTTAGTAGACACGTCTAGTTTTGTAATAATCTGAGGTGTGATGGCAAACTTTGCAGAGGCATACTGTGAAAATGTCAGCTTTCATTAGCTAATTTCACTAACTCATCAGTACCGCAGCAAAGTTCTCCACTTCTTCCTTCATACCACAAATTAACTTCTGTCTTACGGACATTATTTCTCTTGATTGTCAAGCTCAAGACTAACTTTATTGTCCCACTAGGGGAAATTCATCTTGGGCTTTCACCCCAGCTGCAGCCATGAAGCGATGAACAACAAAATTGTTGTTCTTTCCTTGTCTTTTAAATGCCTATTAGGCTCATAATTATAAGGTTGACATCTCTTGTGAGCTTGTGCGTTAACATTTCTAATCTCCTCAGTTTCAAAACTCCTCTGTGGATCCATATTTTCTTGTTAAACTCGTTCTTGCTTGGCTGCTCTTCTTTATAACTGCTGAGCTGAAGTGTTTTTTAGGCGTGAAATATTGTTTTTTGTTTTGTTTTGTTAAATTAGGCTGATTCTAAGTATATTATACTGATTTAAGAGTTATTAATATAAACAAAATACCATTAAATGTCCAATTTATGCTAAGAGAAATCCCTTGATTAAATTTAGCTGGATTGTGAAAACTTTCCCATATGCAATAGTAATAACTCTTAAAAAATATGTCTTCTTTCGAACTTCAAAAGTAGATTTTCTTGTCAATGGAGGTTGTTCTTACGACAGCAGCACATTTCTTCTGCTGAGCTGCTTCACCTGAGAGCTCACAGCTTCACTTCAGAATTTTTATCAGAGATACTCACACACTGTGTGCATCAACACTTTCCTTTTGTCTCTCACTGTGCTTTTCTTTTTTTTCAAGCAGATGCATACCCACCCACCTACTCACATACACACAGATATATAGGCACATCATCATCAGGACTCTGCTGAACTAAATCTTCCTCTGTTTCCCATGTGTTCAGCAGGAACAAACGCCCACGTTTTTCCTTTTGTTAATCCCGACTGATGCACTGTGAGCATGCATGTGTGTGTGTGTTTTTCTTTGCATTTGTCCGACATCTGTTTCAGCAGTCCTACTTTTCTGCAGAGTCACAACCTCACGCTGCTAAATGGAGGACGTTTTAACAGTACAGTGGAATGTGGTTATGTAAGCGAATGAGTGAAAAGGTCATGAGGAGATATGACCTTATTTAAGGGGACAAGTTGTGGATATTTGTAATGTGTATGTGTGGAATATAGACAGACTACAATCCAGTCTGATGCTGTCATCAGTGCTGCAGTCAATCACACTCCAATTGTTCTTTCCCTCTTGCTTAAATTCCTCCCAAATCCTGTTTCTTCTTTTGCACATCCTCGCCACGCGCCTTGCCTGATCTCCTTCTCCAGTGTCACAGCTGACTGACAATCTTTCCTCACGTCTGTTCCTCGGGTCACTAAATCTCTCGATCACTCCTTCCCTTCCTCCCGCTTCCCCTCATGTCACCTGCCTTCCAGCTCGAGCAGCTCAGAGCCAGATTAATGCCGATCACATGGCAGAGCATGAAAGGATGAAAGGGCACGGCAAGATGCTCGGGGAAGTCTCCTCTGTGTTTTTTTTGTGGGATTTAAAGAAAATGGTGGGCAGTAATAACTCTTTATACTTGATGTGTGTGAACACGTTCCTGTGTTTTTCCTCATCAGCATAGAGCATGTAATATAAATGTAAATGGTCTGGATGCTGCCTATGCTCAGTGATATTGAAAAGACAGACAAATAAACAGAGTGAGGCAAACAATTAAGATTAGGGGTAAAGGAGATTGTGAGAGACAGGAGAGGAAGGAACGGAAGAGAATTTAAGTAAATTTGATTTGATTGAGCTGAACATATATGCACACATGCAATTATTGGAAGGACTCTTGACAGAAAGATACATTACTCTGCACCAGCTACCATTAATGGAATAAATGGGCTGCACTTACATTGAACCTCATTCACCTATGCACTCATACATCACTTCTGATTTTAGGCTATGTTGTTTACTGTTTTGGACAAGGACATTTCAACACATGGAGGGGTTTGGGGATGGAGCTTCCGACCTTCCCAGTGAAAGATGATTGCTTTACCAGCCGAGCAACAGCCACTGCTGTTTTTAATTTGATAAACATGGCTGAGGTGGATTTCCCTCTACATAAAGAAAGAATAGTGAGAATATTATTGTAATCTGGGAAATTGTTTATTTATAGCTTTACTGGATGCAAACACCAAGATATGATTTTGCCTCAGCATGACTCAGATTGAGTATTTACAGTAAACGAAGAACTTAACCTGCATATAAATAAGGCTACAGATTCTGTGATGTACTCTAAACAACAAAAATCTACCACTCTGGTTTTGCTTGAAGGTGTCTTTCAAAGGCAGATTTTGTTTTTCATATGGGATGTGTTTGAAGTGCTGTATTATTGTCTTACCTAAGGTAGCAACCCAGTTTCACAGTAAAATATGAAATAGGCAATCTCTTGATTTATATCCAAACACACACTTCTGTGCTGCTTTTTCGTCACACTTCTGGACACAAAGACAAGTCTTTTGAGGAATCCAGTGTTGCTGCATTTCATCAAATACTCCCAAATCCACTGACAGTTCACATTTAAAAGGCAAAAAAGTCCACATTTGGGAGTTGGAAGAGTTGTGAGATGATGCGACACACACGAATGTGAAGCAAAAGAGTTCCATCCTGACCATCCTGATGTAACATTCCTTTGAAATATGATTTTTACATTCAGTCACTGTTTTCTTGCACTGTGTTGACCCTGTTTTACTTACTGCAAACTTGGGGTTTGGAAAACACTTTGGCTTGCATTAAAGCCTCATTTAGGCTCTATGTTACAGAAGCACTATGTAACTTTGGCAGATTTTCTCAATGAGGCTTCCCCTAACGACAGCTAACGCGGCATCCATCTTGCATCCTACCTTTACTCTGAGCTCTCTCCAGTGAGTAAAAGTCAGTCCAATGTTGACGCTTGTCTTATCTCTTGCTCTGTCCCTATTTCACTTTCTTTTCCTCTCTTCCTCTGATAAAGCCCTTTCCTTGATGAATCATCCATGGTGCGCGTTCAAAACAACCAGTGTTGATATCCAGTTGCTGGCGTGTGGTGCAGAGTGTAATGCAAAACTCAACTGTTACATGGGATTTCAGGCTAGAACACATAGCTGTGAAGTGTGGGTTCTCAGCCACAGGACACTGCAGGGCAACGACGGCTCCAAGATTGTACTTAATAAATGGCACTGTGCCATCAAAAGGAGCCAGAAACATATTTTTATGGTCAGAAAGTTGTATGGTGCTACTTTAAATACGCATACACATGCGTGAACTGATGGAACCCACTGTCCATCTTCTGTGTGCTTTATGTACAGATTTCAGTCTGTTTTCAGAGAGTTTGCAGACGCATACCCCAACAGGAAATAGTGAGGGCAATGTTGCGCAGTATTACTCACGTTTAACCAGCGAAAGGAACATAGAAGAGGAAGAAGCCATGATGCATTTAATGGCCACAGAGACCGCTGTCATCTACTGCAATGCCTCTTTTTATGTCTATTGTTAAAAATGTGTATCATCATGATCTTTTCCACTGTTGCCATGTTTGTTTTTGTCTGAAACCAACATCAGAACTTGGAAATGAACTCTAAATTCTGTACTGCCCTCTAGTGGATGAATTGCCTTCAAACCATGCCAATGTAAAGGAGGCAAGGGAGTATGTCAGCAGGGACTTTTGACTATGTTTAACACAGACATATCTTTTTATGTAGATAAAGGGTGCATGAATGAGCCTTAAGATGCTTTTAATATTTTTTACATATTTGTAATGATTTGAATAACTATTAGTCTGTATTCGGATCTGATATTTTGTTGTTATTGTTTTTGGGTGACTTTGGGACGTCCGATCAACGGCAACAGATGAAAAAGAATCTCTTTTTTTTGCCAATTCTGGCACATTCAAAGCAATTTTGATCTGATTAATCTATTAAAAAAATGTGCTTAACTAATAAATATGCTCAATCCTGTTAAATAAAACAAAAATAATGAACATAAATAAAATAAATAAATCCTCTAAACTAAGTGTTGATTGCTTTCTACTCCAGGACATTCCTTTAATTTCAAGAACATTACGAGTGAACATATCTGATGCAGGGTTGTTCTTTTCTGTTCTCCAGCTTATCAGATGTTTCTTTGTGTCAGTTCCATCTACGTCAAATATGTCACATGAACTTTACAATGGTTGAATTATCCATCCATCAACTCTACCCTCTTCATCCTGTGAAAGGTCAGGTTTTTTTTTTCTTGTCTCAACTGATTCAATTCAATTCAGCTTTATTTGTATAGTGCCAATTCACAACAAAGTCATATTTCATATACCACTTATGTGGAATATTTTTATATGCCTTGACCATCACCATGCAAACATGGGGACAAATAAACCATGTATGATAACATTGGCTGCATATAACGTGCAGGCATGATCACATGAGAACATGTATAAGTGTGCAATCATGGATACTTACATGTCATATCTATACATTTGAAACTTTTTGTGTGTCATTTAATACAGTTAAAATAACAGGTCAAATTGTAAGGGTTACCAGGCAGGGTGTCATGCTCTTGCAGTACATAGTGTGAAATGAGAAGCAGAAATACAAAAATAACACACATTACTTTGCATGCAATAACTACACCCTTTTATGAGACCGGCCAGGCTGAACGTGCAATTTGTGAATTGTGGGAGAAAAACCACACACAGTTACATGCAGAAAAGCCAACCTGCAGGTGAGTCTTCCTGCTGCACTAATTCTAAGATTAAATACTTGGTATTGGCCCTGCGACAGACTGGCGACCTGTCCAGGGTGTACCCTGCCTCTCGCCTGATACTTGCTGGGATAGGCTC
>JBBBVU010000023.1:7316264-7339103 GCA_037177055.1 Atherinosoma microstoma | reverse complement strand
TTGTATGTAAAGCACCTTGAATTGTCCTGTACATGAAATGTGCTATACAAATAAACTTGCCTTGCCTTGCCTTATATGAATTAATTGTTGAATTTGAAATTATATTTAGTATTATATTCAATCTATATTTTTATTTCATAATTAATCAATCATCATGAAAAAGCTGTATTGCTTATTTCGATGACTCTCCTATTCCTCCATAGAAATAGAGCTTTAGGTGCAACTGTAACCTCTGGAGTATGCAGCGTGGCAAGGTTATTTGGATTCCATTAAGACCAGTAGCTTCTAATGTTAGCTTACTGCTCATCAGTGGCTTTTTAACATCTCCTAATACAATGCACATTTCTTAACACTACAATGATCTTGCTAAAGTTTTACTGAAATATCCAATTTTTTCATTTCTTTCACATGGCATTGCACTAGCTCACACTTTGCATTTGCAGCAAGATCCTTCTTTTCCTCATCCTGCATGGAAACTGTGACTTGCCTAATGACGTGGAACAAACTCCTTAAGTCGTTTCCCTTTAATTAAGCTCACCTGGGAAACTAATTATCAAACCTGTCTGAGATTGTTATGGATGATCCAAACAGACAGAAGAAATGACACAAGCAAAATCTGCAGAAAAACTAAAATCAAAATGTTAATTAACTTAAATCATATGTACAAAAAATATATATTTTGGAGTAATCTTCATAAATCAAATGAAAGATTAGATCAGTCGCATGATAAAGATTAAGTGTATCCATAGATTTAACAAACCTTCAGATCCATAAATTTAGGACCAGGTGGTATAGTTTATTTTTAAATACATTGTGTTCAAGTAAACTTTTTGACATGAGAGGACAAGCATTTCTCCCTGGAAAACTGTGGGGGACCTCAATATGAACAGTGTAGGATCTTAGAAGAATACTGGCAACAGCAACGCTTCATTTTTCTCCCTTCAGAATACAAATGACATTGCCAGGAGGGGGAAAAGAAAACAAATAAAAAGCATATCTAGAAACGTAAACTTCCACAGATTTGAGGCTGCTGCTGCTGTTAAAGGGCAATTGTATTTGTGCTTTAATCTGGATCTTGAAACGTCTACGAGAAACTGGCCGGTCGATCGCAGTGCTTTTATGGGACTGTGGATGCTGATAAGATCTATTAAATGAGACACAATCAGTCCATTAAAAACTAAAGTAAGTAGTAAAATCCTAAAATTGGTCTGAAAACAGACAGAGAGCAAGGGAAGGGATGCCAAGACTGGAGTAATGCTCTTTTCAACCCAGCTAAAAGAAAAGGTTGCTGTCTTGAGAATAATTTGTAAACCGTACTGAAACAACTGATCCACACCAATATGCAGTGCATTACAGTCAAGAGGTGATAAAAGCAGGAAAATATTTTTCCAGAAAGGTAAGACTTCACCATAGAGATCACTTTAAGTTGGAGGAAGCTTGATTTGACAAGTCAACTGTTTCAAGACTATCATGCATCACATCAAATAATCACTTCCCTGCACCTATTGATTAGAACCTCCTCAGGGTGCATCAGATGGAGCCTGTTTTATTTAATCTGCTGACATTCATTCTTCAGTTCTCCATCCAATCGAAGTGTTTGGTGTCATTCTGCCAAGATCTAAATTGGTTTAGTTTTCAAACATCAGTTTTTCCAGGACTGACCGCTTCTATAAATTTGTGAAAAAAGCATCAGATGCAAACAGAAGCCTCTCCAGATAAGTATTTTACAGTTAGCATAAAAGTGCACGTGTCTGCAATCGAGACATGAGATAAATGACGCCTGCAAGAGACATGTGCAAGGAAAAAAATCTTTGCTACGTGATTTTATCTGCTGCTACTTAGTCATGGCAGTAACCTGTATTTGTCTGCTGATTGATGTAATCTAAGAATACCTGTAAAACTAGTCGCAGATACAGATTTCTGCAAGGTCTTAAATCGATGGATGAACACCATCTCCTGTGTTTTACCATTGAGGGTGAGGAAGTGTTTCTGATACAAGCTTCTGGGTCTCACGTTTGCATTCAGCTGTGTCAGCCATCAGACCCAGAATAGCTGTGTCATCAGAAAAGTTGAATATGAGCTTTTTGGCAGGGCTACATATGAATTCATTGTTTGTACTGGTTGAGCTGGTTGCCTTTAATTATTGATCATGATTATGATCATGATAAAACACATCATAAAGATTTTTGTCAAATAAAATATGTTTTAATTAACAAACTGTACATCAGAACTGAGAAATTTAAATCTTAGCATTTTTGTTAGGGTTGACAATGTGAAGAGCAATGACAGAGTCGACTGGCATGGAACTCTTTAGTGTTCCACCCACACCTCTGGCTCTTGCTGCAAGTAGTATTGCATCTTTGTAACCAAGTGAGAACAGGTTTAGCTCGATGGCTAAACTGCCAAGTTATAGAATTTATTGGCAAGAAATTTGTACTCAAGTTCTTTGACTCAAAAAATTTGTCAAAAAAATGCTGTGTGTTGTGTGCAAGTGGTGTTTAAATTTTATAACCCAGATTCCAGAAAAGTTGGGACTTTTTTTTAAATTTGAACAAATTGAAAACTGAAACTGCCAATATTTTATTCACAACAGACAAATTAATGCACAAAATGAGCTCGTGTCAAATGTGATGCTTGCTACAGGTCTCAAAATAGTTGGCATGGGAGCATGTTGTAGCATCTCTTTTCAGAACAGTCTGAAGATGTCTGGGCATTGAGGTTACAAGTTCTAAAACAGGCAACACTGAAGATATGGTTGAAAAGAGAACTATGAAAAGCTCCTGGAGTTTTGATGTTGGAATTTGGTCCCATTCTTGCCTGATATAGGTTTCCAGCTGCTGAAGAGTTTGTGATGTATTTTTTGATTAATGATGTTCTCTTTGGATGAAAGATGTGGACTGTAGGCAGGCCAGTTCAGCACCTGGACTCTTCTCCTGAGAAGCCATGCCGTTATAATAGCTGCAGTATGTGGTTTAACATTGTCCTGCTGAAATACACAAGACCTTCCCTGAAATGGATGTCGTCTGGAGGGGAGCATATGTTGCTCTAAATTCTTTATAAACTTTTCAGCATTCAAAGTTCCTTTCACAGCATGCAAGCTGCCTATACCATATACACTTATGCACCCCCATACCATCAGAGATGCAGGCTTTTGAACTGAACACTGATAACAGGCTGGAAGGTCTCCCTCCTCTTTAGCCTGGAGGACACGGCGTCCATGATTACCAACAAGAATGTCAATTTTGGACTCGTCTGACAGTAGAACTCCCATTTTGAAACAGTCAATTTCAGATGAGTCTTGGTCCACAGGACACAACGGTGCTTCTGGACCATGTTCAATATGGCTTCTGTTTTGCATGATAGAGCTTTAGTTGCATCAGCAGATGGAACGGAGGATTGTGTTAATCCACAGTGTTTCTGGAAGTATTCCTGGTCCCATTTAGTAATGTCAGTGACACAAGCTGCGTGATGAGTGATGCAGTCGTCCGAGGGCCCAAGACCATGGGCATCCAACATAGGTCTTCGGTCTTGTACCTCACACACAGAGACGTCTCCAGTTTCTCTGAATCTTTTGATGATGCTATACTGTAGATGATGAGAGTTGCAAAGCCTTTGTAACTTGACATTGAGGAACACTATTTTCAATGATGAGCCTCTGCCCATCTTTATTTCTGGGTAGCTCTGCCTTTCTAGGACATCCCTTTCACAGCTATTAATGTTACAGACCTGATATCAATTTACAGGATTACTTGCTAGACATTTGCCCAGCAGAATATTTTTGAACTATCTTTCTTTTTCAGCCATTTGTTGCCCCATGTCAAGTACTTTGAGACCTCATTTTGTGCATAAAATGGTCAAATTTCTCAGTTTAGACATCTGTTGTGTTATTTATGTTCTGTTGTTTGGGTTGTATTTTATTTTATTTTATAAATGTGTGCAGCAGGCTTTATGCTTCTGACATCTGTATTTATTTATGTGCTCTATTATGCTGTGAATGTAACCCTACAGACTCAAAATCCAAGTTTCAGCACGAAGTTTAATTTTCTGTATTGGAACCTTGTTAAATCATATTGCCCCATGTTTAATGAAATTATGATATTGTTAAAATATTATTTTTGAAAGTAAAGAGCATCATGATTTAAGAGAAATGTGTCTAAGCCATGTCTGAATGAGCATCCAAGTGCTTTTTTGTCATTTTGCACCAAGAATATGATCACTTCTTAAACAGATAAATAAATAAATAAATACATACATACATACCAGAGGATTATGCTTTCCAGTCAGAAATATGACGTTGTTTTTACATGTATTTTTTTTTTTAGATTATAGCCCCTCACAAAAAGCCTAAATGTGTAGAATAAGAGACATTCTTCTGTTTTATACCATACTTTATTCACCATCCAATCTTATGCATACGACAAATTTTGTGCTGATGCTCTCTCCATTACTCTTAAGAGCATGTATGAACAGAGCTGGAGGAAGATTGATTTTAACATGGCCAGTACCTGACTGACAGATAGACCTTTAACCCATGGATAAAACCACTGATGTTACATATTTTATGAAACCGCTGACCCCACTGGTGGGAATGCCCAATATCTGCAATAGTTTACTCGCCTTTAGTTTACTCACCATTAGCTTCTCCATTCACTTTCACTTGACAGGGACGAAAACAGGAGACATAAAATGTGTGCAAAATTTCTCAGGGTCAGTTGTAGTGACCTTTTTTTTCCCATTGTGATGGGAAAGAGTGGGAGTGAAGAGACGCCTGGAAAATGAGTCGGGGGCAGGTGTTTGTTTAACAGCACATTTCTTAAATAGGAAAGCAGACACCATCTGGACCTGTGGCTTTGTTGACACGGATTTGCCAGAGGATCTTGTTGACAGATTTAGTCAATCTTTAGCCTGACATCATCAGATGCACTATCAATAATCACCCTGAAAAAATATCTGAATCAACACTGAGAAATCATCTGCCATAAATATTTAATTTACGTTGACATTAAATTGATAATAAATTGATAGTCTTTATTATGATTGCTATCATTTCTCGACTCCAACTTTCATAGAAAAATCAGTCTGCATTGTGGTTTGTTTAATGTTATAACTGTTTTTTGTAATGCAATATCAATCCAATTATTACCTAAAATGCATTATACTTTAATTTCTTCCCCAGTTTAACAACCACACAAGGTTATATTCAGCTATTTTTGTGTTATTCAAAAATACAAAACAGATTAAAAACACAAAAAATGTGTTATTCAAAAATACATTTAGCCTAATAGAAAAAAACTAATGAGAGACCTTTCCAAAGAGCTTGCCTTAACGACAAAACATGAAATAATATGGCTTTAATACTTTGATTTAATTCCAATAATGTTGATAAACAATATTCCCAGTTTTATATCAACGTTGCCTTTTATATTTGATTTTATCATCCGTGTTGCCGTGGATTCTGGGCTCTGCACTCTAGCCCATAGTTTTCTTTTGACTAATAGAAAAAGTATGCCAGGTCATGCAGTGTCTTGAATGTACTTAATCTCTTGCATAACAAAAATGACAAAATTGAATTTTTGATCTAGTGAAAAATGATTAGATTAAATAAAAAATCTGAGAGTTTAGAGGAAGATAAAGTACAAATGGGGCCCCATCATGAGGACAAGTGTAAGACCTGCTGGAAGATGGATAAGCTGACTGTTATATGTGAAGTCATGGATGTGACTGCTGCATAACTGGTGGAGCAGATTCATGCTTTATTTGCAGGTCAACTGGTAAAACGTTTGCCTTTCCTGACTTGCTTATTTTTTCCTTTTTCTTTCAATGATGGATTGATGCAACCTCAGAGCCAGCGAGTTATCAAATGCTGGACTGAGACAAAGTACCCCTCAGGCTGAAAAACTGACTTGCAACTTTTAGCACATGCTGTGCAGTCCAGGGTATACAAGAAATCCAATATCACCATCCAATATCACCACTGGGGAACCAGGAGAATAAAAAAGTTCAGAAAAACTGAATCACTGTACTTTTTTTCAACTTTTTTTGTTTTTAAAAAGACATTTTTTAAACCAACTAGCCCAATATGAAAACTTATCTCTTTTCCTGCCACTTTACAAGATGATGCAAAAAGGTACCCATTCAGCTGATACAATGAAAAAGTCATGCATATGTGAATGATAAAAAACCTCAGTGGAAGCAGGACATCAGTGTGCATATATTATTTTTGGTCATTAAAATCTTTAGCAGTTAATGTGACAACAATCTGGCACATCTTTTTTTTCACTCATTTACTGATCAGACACTGCTAAATCTGTTGATAAAAGCTCTGCGGGCAGTTTATCAAGTAGCCATTTTAGTTTTATTGAAAACAAACAAAGTGAATAACTAACTACATGAATAAATGAAATAAAGAAATAACTAGTATTGATTATACATTCATATGAGGGCTGAAAAGTTGAATCTTGGTCCTTTAGCCAAGAGGACTTTGCAGTAGAGGAAAAGACAGCAATCAACATTAGGATTTTCTAAACAGACTAAAATTTTCATGTCTGATCATAGGGATTCAGCTTCCCCTTGCTTCCCTGTGGTTACATTGACTAGACAGCAAAAATAATTAAATTTGCTTAAATGACTTCATAATTTTTCAATTGAATTTCAAACAATTGCTGTCAGTTTCTTTAATGAGCATTGATGAAGACTGAAAATCTGAATTGTGATGTAGAAAAACAAGCAGTTCTTGTTGCAGATGAGGCAAAACAGAAAGTATGCATAAAGATGCTAAAGTAATCTGAGAATTTAATAGTTTCAAGTACAATAATTCCCCTATACGAGTGTAAATAGCATAGAGTAGAAATACTAAAACTGCAGAATCTTGGCCCAAATTAAGCAGAACCAAAAGTAAAAATCTGACTTTGTTTCCTTCAAGTCTGTCTTGCTGAGTGTGCAGTCTCAACTCACCCTTGTTTTTGTGGGTGGCTTTTTAGAGGATTTGACATTGACAAAATTTGTGAAGGAAGGTTTTTCAGCTTTGGGATGTTACTGGGCAACGAGAGCTCCAGAAATGTACATAATAAATGTCACTGTGCCATCAAAAGAGAAAGGAACGCAGAGTTTTAAGGTCAGAAAGTTAGAGTGACTTTAGATGAGGGGCGTTGTCATTCACTTTGATTGACAGGTTTGTGATTTTTGAGCTTTTGACATGTTCAATTTTATTTAACCTTTATCTATACAGGTAGCCCCATTGACACAAGCAGTCCCACTTACAGGAAAGACTTGTAATGACAATGTCATTCCCCAAATTGTCAGAATGGTTCTGGTTTATGGTGCTGGTCAATTTTTTTTTAAATTTAAATTCATTTGTTTAATGTTTGGTAGCATTGTTAATCCAATAGTAGCTTTGCTATTTTATTAACAAATGACTCGTCTTTCAGCCACAAAGTCTGCATCATCTGCCTTATATGTCAATGAGTTAAACTTCCTTGTGTGCTAATTATGTGACTGTTAACAGCAAGAAGGAAGAGCAGCTTTTATTCATTAATACTTACTCAATGAAAGATTTATTTTCTGTAATATTAAAGTGTACGTATGAATCCCTATTAATTCATATCAAGAAAATGGAGCAGGTTATATGACAGCACAATCAAAATAATGAAATTTCTGCACCACCTGCAAGGCTGTCATCATTAGGCGTGATAAAGAAGTACAGCTTATCTCATAAAGCTTTGGACTGTCATTGCTCAAGGATTTGATTGACCACAGCACAGACATCTAGTTCATTATGATCAGTTTCACCAAAGGTACAGTGGGCACATCCACACACACACCTGCTCTTCTAGTTAATACGTCAGGCTGGACACACTATCAGAAGCCCAGCTTACCAGTTTGGAGTATTGGGGGGGGGGGGGAGCTGAAAGCATTGTGTGTGAAGAGTTTTCCAACTTGTATTATGATAAAATGACACTAACAGAAAATTTTTACCAATTTCTTTACAATATATTGTACTTCATTGTGTTTTTCATCATCAAAACAAGATGTTTTCAGGCTTTAATAGTAAAAAAAAACAAAAAAAAAACATATCAAGACCATATCAAAAAGAAAAAGAATTGACAGAAAGTAAACAGAAAGCATAAACAGAAAATATGCTAGAAAGTGACATTAGTCTGATGATAGTACATTAGGTCAAGTGGCAATCAGCCATGCAATCTCCATGCATCAGAATTTGATTCCAAACAGGTACCTGAATGTTGACAGCTGATGCAAGGGGCTCTTCGATTGAGTGTTCTAACATAGAAGTACAGCTGTGGTATGGAAACAGTTCTGCAGCAGACAAAAATGTTCTGCAAATGGTCATTAAAACTGCACCAACACACTTTTGTCTTCCTGGAAGAGACATCCACAGCCTCCAATGTCTGAAAATTTGTTTAAACTTCTTCAGGTTCAACAGAGCGCACACCTTCAAGACTGTTGAATGGCTTCCATCCACTTGCCGCCACATTAAACTCTGCATTGAAAACACACACTTTGCAAATATAACTGTATGAATTATTCATTACCATTTACTGCTAATTAGTGCAATATAATGCTGCACTTGCACTATGACTACAAATTGCTGCATGCCTGCCCATTTTGTACAAATTGTACTTTTCCTTTTCATTCCACATGTTATAAAGTGATTTGAGAGTGAGAATTGTGTGTGTGAAGTGTAGGTTTACTGAGTGTCAAGTGCATGATTTTTAATTTTGTCATCACTTTTTTTTTTATCTCAACCATTCACCTGTATTTAATCTCATCTTTTATTATTAATGTTATTATTACTATTATTATCATTACTTTCACATGTATCATCATTATGATTATTGAATACATTTTGTGAGGATGATTTTATCATTGTAATTATTACTGCAATTATGGATCCATAGATCTTTTGATATTATAGAAGTATAGTATAGTATTGAAATATGAGGTAGTTAGTGGTGTGTGGCAATGGGGTTTGGATTAAATAACGAAGGCTTCTTCCCAGTCCCTTTGAACAAAGACTTTATCTTTATATTCCTTTGGTTTTGTTTTCCTGTTTTAAATTTATCTTTATGTTCAAATGAAGTTTTCAATTCATTTCAATCTTTCATTCCATCTCTTAAGCAATTTAACAAGTTGGGAATGAGGAAGTAGTGAGATTTTTTTTTTAGCTATTCTGTCATATCAAGCAACAGACTTAGGAAGAAGCAGTGCCTATAAAAAATACACTTCTGCATGGACCCCTAAAGAGGTTTATTATTTTTAATGCTAAATTAAGAACAAAACACAAAACAGATTAGTTTGAGTTTTGGTCGTTTGCACCCCTTATAGATATGACTTACGTCAGTAGTCTGGAAAACTGAGGCAGTGAGCTCGTACAGTGTTAGAAATATTTATATTATAGTTAATACCACTGTCACTTTTTAATCAGCAGCTCCAAAATACCCAATAGACATAAGCTCAACACACCAAACCTGCGTTTACTGATCGATCAGATTAACTTTCATCATTGTGACGGCGCACGTGTGTGTTTCCATGGCTACCAAATCATTAAATTGTTGGTCTCTAATGGATTTACAGCTATTAAGATCATTTTGTTAAGAATGTGGAACCAGGAGATGGATTTCATAGTACGTTGGCATTTGAAAGCTAACCACAATAACATATCAAAGATAATGAAAGGGTGCATTTGGTGTGATGCATTCTGTCTTCACAGATAAACCAACGCAGAGTCAAACTGACAGCTTTCACAGCAGTCAAAATCTATTGAACAAAATAGGGAGGCATTTAATGTTCCTTTTAATGGAATGAAACAGGTTCAGGGTAAAAACTGGCAGAAAATTTACAGTGGCAGAAAGCAATACAAAGATCATTTTTATCACTACGTATACAAAACAAGATCATTCATAATGACTTTCATCCGCATATAAAAGGGTTAAAGGCATCGCATAATGGACAAAGGGTAGGATGAGTAAAAGGAAAAGGAAGGTCAGGAACAGGTGACATTAAAGGAGGAGAACTCGAAGAAAAGTGATGAGTTTGGAATGCTTTTGAATCCTGCTGAGGTCTCTGAGCTCGTCAACAGGAGCAGCAAAGGGGATTAGGAGGACCAGGGATTACCAGCAGAATGGCAAGATGGGATATCTGTGTTTTATCATAATGAAGATTAATCCAGAGCTAAAGAACCCTCTGCATCTACAAACATGCAGGCATCCATATACATAAACAGAAAATGCACTGGAAAGTGACATTAGTCCGATTATAGTGTGAAATTAGTTTTTCTTATACTTCATAACAAATAATATCAATGTTTCTGTCTGTACATCCAGAGCAACAGGTGAGAACACTGGGAAAAGTAAATCACTACATTTAGGATCTTTACAGATGAATTAACATAAAAAAAATCTAGTGTTAACGCAACACGTTTTTGACCATAAAATTCTGAAATCTATTTTGTACATTCTTCAGGCCGCCATTGCTGTGCAGCATCTAGAGGCTGAAAAACTGAACCTAACAACTTTGTGTTCCAGCTGGAGCAACATTTCACAGCTGTGTTTACGGCACTGCGTCACATGTCCTGGCATGAAACTACCTGGACATTTTAGTGTTGATCCAAAAATGGAAAAATTCTGTACTTCCATGGCATATTCCCTGTTGTATTTTCATAGCCCTGTTACTTCCATGTAATGATAACACACGAAACAAAAGAGAAAATATTTCAACCAAAATTACAATATTTACTTAAATTGGTAACAATTGATTGATTTAAGTTTATCTAAGATTTGTCGTGAAGTTCTTGTCCAGCATAATTTTAGCTCCTAGTGAAATAAATTCTTCAGAATTGGCTACACATGACAAGGGAAAACTGTTGTCATCTATCATTCAGTGATGAAATACAATGGATGAGCGGTGGTGGTGGGTTTGACTTCCTGTACTGTCCATTGCACTCATGGTGCCAGCTTTAACAGAACTAAACATCCCAACAAAATTGTCCAAATGTAAACATCATAACCCTCAAATATAAAGGGTAGCGATCACATAAGGTTAAATTCCTGCTAAATGTGGATTTCCCATGAGTCTTTGCACAATTGGTACTGTGGATCTGTGAATCTGCAGAAAAGTGTGTCATGAGGACACTAAAGCTATGTTAACCTAATCTCATATGACTCCTGAGCACAGGACTCCAGATTTGTTTAAGTCTGAGAGGAAGATCTTGTTTTCAAGATGCAATGCACAAATCAAAAAATTTAAAACTACTGTAAAAAGTTACAACCAAAAATGCCTTCAAATTTTAATGATACATCTGGCCCTATTTTTTACACTTTTCTTAAAGTGTAGGTCACTAGATATCAACACACTGGCCATTTTGGACCCTCATCATATCTAATTCAGCAAAGAGGACAATATCAGAGGAAGCAAGAAAGAGAGAGAGAACATGTCTGAGCAAGAGATAAGGAATATAACAAATTGATTCAAGTAAATTTAGGAAATTATACGTTGTCTTTAAAAAGATTCCCATTAAAGGATTAGGCTAGATGAGGCTAGTCTTTAGATTAGGCTAGGTTTTGTAGTATTTAAAATTATTCACTTCGATAAACATACAAAATAGTAATATATTCAAAGTGATGCCTAAGACACATACAACTTGTTACAATGAGCAGGAAGCCTGCGTTTCTGTCAAGACATAATAAAGATGATGTATTGATGAACCTCCTCACCCATGCTGTACCCTTCATTGAGTTTAGCTGCCCTAATAAAGATGTCCAAGAACAGTTTTCAGTTTAAATGAGGCAGCCTAAATCTTTTGTAATTTTTTCTTTTTTCTTTTATCAAAACCAAACATTCAAGCAAAAATGTGTTTGTTTTATTCTGTCTTCATGTTGGATATTGCTGGTTTGTAGCCAGGTTAAACGTACTTACTGGAATAAATGTTTCAAACATTTCAAACCCTCGAAAAGGTGGCATTTCATCACATAGTCATTCACCATATCCCTCAAAAAGAGAACACAAAACTTGTGTTGCTGAGTATAGAAGGTTTGTTAGATACAAATGTTGGAATAATCCAGTAATCTAAAAAGTTTATTTCCTCTCTAAGATTTTTCAAAATTAAGATGGTATCACTTCCCATAGGAGGAATTATATTTCATAAGTGATGCTGTCATATGTATATAGATTGACATATGACATATTGAATAGATTTCTATTTAAAGGGATACTGTGTAACATTTGGCCACTAGAGGTGCTAAATCTGTAACGAACCCACAGGCCAGTCTCTCTCTTTCTGACCTCCTCAGACAACATTTTGTGCCAACACACATTAAGCACTGTATAATGACCCCAGAAATCATCCATCCTAACTCACATTAGGCTGATATGGGTCATGGGAGATGTGTCAAAAGTTAAACGGTATCCCTTTAAATTAAGGTAATTTTTGATAAAAAACTAAAACAGTGAAAATAAAAATTAAAAGTTTTTTTCTGCATATTTAGAAATGTAATGCTATGGATTTTTCTTTAGTCTCAGTCCAAACATGTTCATATTGTCTTCTTGGTTAAATTAAACCAAGAATTAAAGAAATCAAGCCTTCCTCAGAAAGGTCACATAATGTTGCTATGACGTGTTTTTAGGTTTTACAGACAGCAGAGGATGATTACGCCCCCTGCTATCTGGTATCCTGTGGAGGACGGTATCCCAGGTGTGTGACAAGGTATAAGATCCCTCATCCCTGTTAATGCTCATTGGGGCCCGTCTCCTTATGTCTATGGCCTCCATCTTCCATCTGTGGTATTTATTGCTTTCTGAGCAGATGACTCTGGCTTCTTCCCAATCCATGATGTGGTTCTTTCTTCAACTGTGGCCTGATATGCCTAATTTTAGATATTGTTATTCTGCTTTCTGTTTTGCGTATCGTCTTTGTCTCTCGTTTAATGTTTTTGTCTAAATGGAAATATATATATATATAGAGAGAGAGAGTCCATTTTTAATTTGAACATCATTAAAATGTAATTCAACATAAAATGAGTTTATATGCTCAGATGATGTGGAAAAGTTTTCTATTTAAGTAAATGAGGGACATTTTTCTGTGGAAGGTGATGTGAAGCATGTGACTTTATATGCACATTAAGGTGTGATGGACTAGTAAAACTGAAACATGATTTTTATATGAATGCATTAAGAAGAAAAATAGAAAATAAAACTTAAGCAGATTTTAAGTATCCATGCACATTTTGACAACTGAAGTCAATCTTTATGTTCTGCTTACTGTGTTATTGGTAAGAAATTGAAGGTAATGCTGCAGGAAGAGTAGACATTACTCTTAATGTGTTTAGCATTAATGCAAAGGTCCTGGACACAGGTATGGATTTACAGTGGGTTGCATGAATTGAGAAGAAAATGAATATGTGCATAGAGAGAGAAATTTAGAGAACTCTTTCAGTCCTGAAACAAAGTCATGAAAAAAGTTGTTATATTTCATTATACACAATATTTATGCAATAAACTTTGCCAGAATCAGGTTGAAAAATGCATTTTCTTCCTTTGTTGTGGTCCTTCATTCCACAGACTGCGACTTTTCAAGCACACTAGACAGCATTTCTGCTTTATTGAAGCATTAATGTGAATTCAAGTGGACACTTCTGACAATATGAAACCAGAGGGAAATATAAATCAGCATAAAATGACTAAATAGTTCCAAGTTTTACTTCACTTCTAAACTTTAAAATAAAAAAGCTGATCGTAACAATACTTCTTATCTGTTATGCCGACGCAATAACTTGTTTGTCTTATCATGCAGGTGTACTGATAAATGGAACATTAATCTTGAGACTTGGGAAAAGTTGTGGTTCCCCACTAACTTTTAACAAAGAAATCATGTTTGGTCTAATCCTTCCAGTCATCTTTATTTCTTGAAGCAAAACTAGATAAATTTCTCACCAGTAAACCCTGTGCTTCTGAATCATTTAAATGGCACATTTATTATACACATTCCTGGAGTTGTCATTACCCTGCAGCAACTCGAGGCTGAAAAACCGCACTTCACAACTTTGTGTTCCAGCCTGGAGCATCACGAGCATTGCAAATTATCAGCATTATTCATGTTAAATAAAGAAGAGCTTAATATACTGTATTTAATTCTGATTGGACATGTAGAAATGCCCCTTTGTTTGTTCTTAAAGTAGTTTTCAGCTGATACCTTAAATGCTGTCAAATATGAAACAATATGAATTCAAAAATCACACACAAAGTTCAATTTAAAAATCATAACAAAGTGAAAAGATGCTTCATGTTCATTCTGAATTCATTTGAGATCCTCAATGGAGCAGAAGCAAAGTCTATAATCTGTGGTTATGATTAGTATGAATAAGGTATGGGAAAAAAACCTGAAACTTGAAAAATGTCAGATACAAAAGTTTGTTTCCTTATCTTGGACACAGAGCCCAACTTCTTATTGTCATCATCGCTACCAAAACCTTGCGAACTTGCGACCCTAAAGGGCAACAAAGACAAAGATTACCTGTTTAAGAAGACAAGAAAATAACCAAAGCAGGTGGGAAGGAAGGAAAGCAGCCTGTAAATGGTAGAAGGACTGTACTTACATAGCACATTTCTAATTATATGTTGACCACTCAAAGCGCTTTTACACTACATATCAGATTCACTCATAGAGCACTTCTATTTTTATATACTAAGTGCTTTTAAGCTATCACACACATTCATTACCCGATAGACACATCGGGAAGCAACGCAGGGTTCAGTGTCTTGCCCACGGACACTTTGGCATGTAGTCAGGAGAAGCCTGGAATCGATCCACCGACTTTCCGGTTGGCAGACGACTGCTCTTCCTCCCGAGTCACACCTGTCCATCCATCATCACAGGGCTACAAGAAACCAGCAACCAGACAAAGAAAAAGCTGTTTTATAAAAGCTGATTGCAAGGCAAGTTTATTTGTATAGCACATTTTCTGTTCAAGACAATTCAAAGTGCTTTACATGAAATATTAAAAGCATTACAGATAGTGCAAAGGAAGCATTTAAAAGTAGTAGAAGGCATCAACAAATAGCTAAAATCACAAGAAAATCATTAAAAAAATTTGCAGTCGTGGTTGTGATTATTTAGGGAGGCACAGAGAAAATGTAAATGATAAAACATATTCTTAATTTTGAGATTGATGTGTTTCCATCAGGCAGGAGATTTAGGAAGCCAATCTAAAAGCTAAACCAGCATTAAAATTATAATAATTTATTCCCCCTGCCAAATATGCAACAGGATATTTAAGCAATCATCGTCTTAGAAATTTAAAAAAAAAAAGAGTATTATATGATTGAATGATCTAAGTTGTCTGTAAGCATATTTTCATTTCATAGCAGCTTCACGTCAAAGTCTGGAGGAAAGATGCCCTTTTCCAGTACCATCTGTGGGAAGATGAAGTACAGCATGTTCTGCTGGATGCATTCCCAGCGATGCTCTGCAACTGAGTCATTTCACAATAGCTGGTATAAACTCTACAGGTCGGAGTCGATACCTTCACAGTTCACACTAAACTTACTGATTTGGTGCAGTTACGCTTACAGATTAACTAAATTTAAACTCAGTCAAAGATTTTTCTGAACTGCCATTTTACTCATAGGAAGTAGCAGAATCATTCTTCTGAAGTCACATCTTGAGACACTATATTTCCTGAGGGAAATATGTGGCTCTGTTTTATTTCAGTAGAAGCTGATGTTGTGTTTGACTTTGGGAAAAGTGGCAGGAGCCATTCATAGATAATGCTCATGTCAAAATCCAAACCAGATGACAGATGCTGAAGGAAAAACCACAGTTATCAGTTTCTGCTAGTGAGCCTTTTCACTTGCAAATGGTCACATGATGCCATAATAATAACTACTGCTCTAATTCTGCATATATTATGGAGATTAAAGGAAAACAACCAGAATTACAATGGAAAAGGTTTTGATAGAAGATGTTTTAGGTCAGCTCACACACCCTAAATCTTCCTGAAGACTTCAAAGCAAAACGATGCGATCCTTTTTCCAAGTAATATTTCAGCACACGTGGTTCTTGTTGATTTCAAGCAACCCCAAAATACTATTGAACATTTGGTTCATTTGATTCACTCATGATTACCCTTTACATGTCTGTTGTGGGAGATCATTTGCTGAATTCAAATCAATACAATAAATCAGCTGTAGGTAGGTTAGCAGAACAATCAAATCTTCTTTTAGTGGGTAAATAAAAAAGGTTGTTGAACTCTGACTTACCTGCTGCCATCCCTGTTTGCCATTTAATGCCATATGTGCGTGCTGGTGTGACACGATAATCGTGCGAGGAAACCCTTGTGCTTTCTTGTGATTAATATATAATTAACTTCTAATCGCTGGAAAATTAGCTTTCTTTTCTATGCATCAAGGACTCATTAACTCAGGATCTAAAGATATCAACACGGAAGAATAAACTGAAGCATGGTCGTTCTCAGCTACTGTACTTTTAAGTGATGAAGAATGTTGAACAGTCTTGAGCGTTCTGGAGAATGTCTGTAAGCACCTGAGAGGAGGTATGGTGATGACACAAACAATTTACTCTTAGAAGAGTAGTGTTCAGCTTTAGTTGTGTACTGCTTGGTATGGAACACATAAACATAAAAGGAGAGAGATAAATTAAACAAGGGTGTGTGGTAATGGACTAATTGAAAACAGGTGAGGCATGTACTCTACTACTGAAAAACAATATTCTTCATCTGACTTTTTTACTCTATGGCTGTTTGCAGTGTGGAGCCTCGTCATGGACCTCTTTTTCCCCCCAAATCATAAACTTTCATTCAAATTGAGATTCGGACTGTTTGTTGTTCTTTTTCATCCTGAAAAATGAGTTTGTCATCACCAAATCTACTTGTGATCGGTGAAATGAGAAAAAAAAAATCAATGCTCATCTGTACATATGTAGAGGTATCCCATTCTACAACTTCTGGTCCTTTGCCTTCATCCTACAAACCCCTCTCCGGTTTCAGTTTAGGTGTAGATGATGGTTTGTTTCCCTTCACTGTGTGTTAACTCCCATTTATTTCAGCTGCTTTTTTACAGTTCAATCACAAACAATAGTTTGCTTTTGGTTTCTTTTTGTTTTGAAATTTTTCTTTTCAATAAGCCAGGGCTAAAAGCTCTTAACTAACTTAGACTTGTGTTTTCTGCATATTTAGGCTTGTACAATTATTTGTTTCAGAAATGCAAGTTGCAGCGCAAGATGATTTTTATACATTTTCTTCAATTAGATCTGAAAAAGAAAGACAACTATTTAATTTAAGCCAAACCTGCTTATGTTTCACATAGCTAAAATATTTAAAGGCACAATTATTTTATCATTGAAATATGTCATAAATATATAATTTATGTATCATGTATGTTTTGACTCAGAGGTCTTGGTTCCAACTAGTGCAGGATCAAATTAAACTATTTCTGTATTCTTCTTCACACTGCAGGGAAGCTAGGCCACATGGAACATACTGGTTTTAAATGGTTTAACAATTTCACTTCAAATAAACAGAATATTCCCCTTTTTTCCCAAAAAGTTAACTTTTCCATACTTAATTCATTTGATGACAGTGAATTATGGGGTGTTGAGTGGGAAATGACAGGTTTTCCAAACCGTATACATTTAGAAAATTGCATTATTGATGTTTGCCTACTAATTAAGTTGTTATACACTCATTACAAGATATTTCAGTGAGTAGAAGATTGCAGACAATCATGTTGTTTGTGTGTTTATAAACAAATCCACGTTTTTTGTGGAAACATTTCACTTGAAGGATGACGATGACTAAAACAGACATTATTTGATGCCAGCATGATAGCTGCTGTGTCTTTGCTTTGAGTCTCTTCAAAAACGGGGGAAAAAAAAAAGAAAAAACATGTGCCAGCTCTGGTTACTCTGCAAACAGTTGGAATTAGAATGGCATACAACAGATTAAAATGGCACAGTGGGTGAAGCGATTGCACACGGCTGGCAGATGAGATGAAAAGGGGCATGTCTAAACTGACAAACAGCAAGATGAACTCTTTCTGTGCACGCATACGTGCGCACGACAAGGAGTTTTGGGGAGAGACCAAATGAGATGGAATAAAAATCATTAGGTTTTAAGCAGATTTAGCTAAATTTCTCATGCTATATAAACTCCTCTGTTCCCTTAAACTGAAGGATTCTTGGATAAACATTATTAGAGGATAATGGCAGAGCTGAAGTGGATTGACAGCTCCAAACACTATTAGTCAGAATAATTAGAGCTATTTCTTGGTCAAATGTGCTGACTTTCTATGATGGAGACAGACACTTATTTTTGTGCTACTTTCCTGAGATTTAACGTGTTAATTAGTGTCCTTTTTGGTGTTAATGCTAAGCCAAGCTAACAAGCAGCCAAATGTAGCATTTTATTCTGTGGACATAAGAATGCTTACAAACTTATCATCTTACTCAAAGGAAGAAAAACAAATAAGTGTTTCCCCAATTATATCTTTAATCTAGTAATTATTTCAACATCGCTTCATGTTCTCAACACCAGTTCATGACATTGGGATGTGTGGTTAGGACTCTTGAGGGTAATTTCAATGCACAGTGTCTCCAATAAAAAAAATATCTTTTAAAGATGCAATGAGGCCACACTTGTAAATTTGTAAAGCATACCACCATAGCACCATAAAGTAGGGGTGTCCAAAGTCTGTCCTAGGTTTTGCATGTTTCCTATGCTGCAGCACACCTGAATCAGAATGATGGGTCAACATGCTTGGGCAGAACTTGATAACAAGCTGTTGAGATCCATTTAAATATGAATCAGGTGTGTTGGAGCAGGGAGATATCTACAATCTGTAGGATTGCGGCCCTCGGGGCCCAGAGCTGCACACCCTTGCCATAAAGAGAAGCTTGAAGGAAGAAATATTCTGTATGATGAGATTATTTGATCCCAAACCCTACTGTTCTCCTAAACCTTTTGATGTTACCAAATCAAGCACTGTAGGTTTTATTTGGTGTCTGAATCATGGTCGTAATGTGGTGCAAAACAAAATGAAATTAATAATACTTTATTAAACCTTCTTACTTCGTTCAGCCATGACAAACTTTAGATCAAAGACGAGGAAAAAGTAGCACAAAGCAGAGCCCTCTGTGTTAATAGAGAGGGAGCGTAAAGCAAAGGGCTCCAGGTCACATGATCCCACGAGTGTCGGATCCGCTACTGCAAAGTTACGATGTCTGGTTTCTGAAGAGGGCAGCCCCCTCGGAGCACCGACTCTCGTCAAGCACTGTATATTAACCCCAGAGATTATCCTTTATTACTCACATTAGGCTAATATTTGGGTCAAAAGTTACACAGTATCCCTTTAAGTTTGCAGCTTTGTAAAAGCACATGTAGCTCATGATATAATGCTAGCTTTAGCATGCACATCATGGATTTCAAAATGTTCTGCATGCAAATGTTACTTCAGATTGGTCGTGTTTCTACCAGTTGCTCCATGCAGTTTTCATCTTGTTTTGCTTCATATCAAATGAGAAATGTGTCTGTTCTTTTCTTTTTTCTTCCCAAGGGATGTACCTTCCTTCTTACACACAGAGACTAAATTAAATCAACATTTTCTCACTAAGGCGCCATTTGGCATCCATTTTGCATCCTGTTTCTTCTTTGCGCTCTACCTAGCAAGCAAAATTTAGTGAAATGTTGACTTTTATCTCTTGCTCAGTAGCTTTCTCTTTTTCTTTTACTCACTTCCTCCGATAACGTCCTCTTGGGTTTTCTCTACTGCATCAGCCACGCTGCACTTTCAAAATGAACCAGTGTGTTGATATCCAGTTCCTAGCGTGTAATTTGGTGCCGTAAAGCAAAATGCTGCTGTACAGTGAAGCACATGAAAGGGAAACATTTATAAAGTGCAATTTCTAAGCCTGCTGCTGGGCAACAACAGCTCCAGGAATGTACATAATTAAAGCCACTGTTCCATCAAAAAGAGTCAGAGGGACAGAGTTTTAAGTAGGAAAGTTCCTCATTATTCATTGACAAAAATGTCAGTACATTCAATTTTAGTTTGTGCCATAGTGCGTATTCTTAATTGGTTATTGTCTCATTTTATCAGAAAAAATTAGGGGTTGACAAGAACTATGAGAAAAACACTAAGTCAACAAAATGACTGCTTTAGTGTTGTTTTGTTTTTTCTGTTTCTTTGCGTTTATTCATTTACTTAAACTCCACTCTGGTTATGTGACTTAACCCACCATGCTTATAACCTTCAAACACAGATCTTGCAAGTCTTTAAAAGCCCTCAGCCCGGAAGTTGTCGATCAGTACCATAAGCACAGAATATGTGCCAGGTAATAAAATTGTTACATTGTTGCAATCAGTATGTGAAAAGTTTGGAGAATATGTCGGAAAGGCATACCAAGTAGAGTGGCTCTAAGAATCTCCCTGTGGGCTGATTAGACCACTAACTTCAAAAAGTTGGACCGAGAAATCAGCTAAAAACTTCAAAAATGACACAGGGTTATGTTAACAAGTTGAAAAGGAGGAAGTGGAAGATAGTGGAAGATACTTGAGATAGCGGTCGTTCTTTCAGGAGAAGATATCACACTGAGCCAGTTAAATCTGGTTTAAGCTATCACTCCAGCATCTTCATGTAAACAAACATCTTTTGAGCCTGCTAACTCCACATTAAATCTGTCCTTTATGTGTGGCCGGCATGCTTCTCACGCACACATGCACAATCTACGTGCCCCGCTGTTTGTCCAATTAATACTCTGCCATGGGGGACAGAGATGAGGGCACTTCAGCTGGTCAGCAAGATGAATGGAAGATGGAAGCCCTGACAAGGAGAGATAAATCTCACTTGTGGAATAAGAAGCGGCAACCGAGTGCTAAGCTGAAAGAGCCCACGGCATCAGTCACTCAGATACAGATAGTACTGTCATAGAGCACAAAACTGCCTGTCGCAACCAAATTTCCAATTTACTATCACCCCTTAACAAAACCTGGAAAAGGGTGCACGAGACATTTAACAAAGCCATAAAGCCTTAGACATGTTTGATGTTTCTGCTGGACAAATTTTACACCTGTCAACTACGGTAAGTTGTGTATTCATTTAGTTATGAATACATTTAGGACAGAGACTGAATGTGGCGAGCTTCAAGAGATTCTATTTTATTTCCTATGAGAAGAAGTAAATCCCACCTAAAGAGCGTGACAGAATCACAAGGGACAAGCAAAGCTTCAAGGGCAAAGGTCAAATAAATCAGCTTGAGGTGAAGGAAAACGCTGGTGCGGTATATAATTACGCTGTTAATGTGTTGTGCAGCGTTTTACCCAAACCAAACTCATGCAGCGGTGAGTGGCAGTAGCACGAACAAATGAAGATTTTTGCAGAAAAGGTAATTCAGTTCAATTCAGTTTATTTATATAGCTCCGATTTACTTCAACGGTCATCTCAGGGCACTTTATAGGCCCAACAAAATTCTATCTAATTCAATATACCGGTACTTTGGTCCCATTTATTATCACCGTATTTATATGATGCCAATCAATATGAAGAAAAAAACAACCTATAACCAAATTACACTGAGGAGAACTCTACTCAAAATAGAGAAAAGGGAAAAGCAACTTTCTGTCTATACCAAGAAAGACATCTAGACAGATTTTTAAATTCAGTTAGACTTGCTAAAATAAGCTGACAAATTGCCAGCAATAGTTTACTGTTAACCTCAGTGTTTTGGGGAATATGATGCATTCAGATTTAGTCCAAATACCAGCAAGCTGACAAGCCTGTAACACCAGCAGGAAGGGGTGGGATCCCTCTACGGTGTTGGTGGTAGGACAACCATTCAAGATATGCACAACTTTCTTGATATAACTAGACTAGGTGTTTTGTTTTTGGCGGGATTGCAGAAGTCAGCCCAAGAATTGAGAAGAGATGAGCTGCCAGCTGTCTTGGAGAGAAGCAAAACAATCAATCACATCCCATTTGGTCCAGTTGTTGTTGCTGTCAGTTTCAAAGCTTCCTTGTGCGACATCACTATCAAATGTGTGTTCTTGTAAATAAAAAGAGAGATGTGCCCACTCCTGCAGCAAGAAAGATCAAAAGAAGGTCAAAGTAATGCTCACATGAATGCCATGATACAAGGTTTCCCAGCAGATCTTTGCAAAAAGCAATGTTCTGCCGAGAAACCTGTGTCTTCCAACTCTCCTTTTATCATGCTCATCATTTACCTCGAGGAGCTGGCAACAGGATGCAAGACATTGCGTGCATCATGTTGCAAACTCTACCAGGTAAATGATGTGGAAACACTTGACTATCATGTAAAATCAAAGGCTGCCTTCCTTCATTTTTGCATAATCTTTAGAGCAACTTCATCAGTAGACTACATTTGCAGCTACACAGTTCTGCATCTAACCATTCAGGATGCACTGTGTTCTGACACTTTCATAGCCTCTCATAGTAGCTCCTCTGTGGTATCTGGACTTTGCACCACACATATCAGTAGATAAATTAATTCATTGAATAGATATTTAAATTATCTATGCATGGCAAAAAACATGATGCTCCCGTCTAAAACAATCTAAAACCAGAACAAGGCTATAGGTTGTTGACAAAAAAAACAGGTTAGACAAAGATCATAGCTAACCGTGAGGTTCTTTTTTTTTTTACCAATTGATATCTTTATTGTTTGTGGGAATCTTGCAGAATCTTTATTGTTGTTATACTTAAAGTAAAACTAAAGTAAGTACAGTTCCAGATAGATAGATAGATAGATAGATAGATAGATAGATAGATAGATAGATAGATAGATAGATAGATAGATAGATA
>JBBBVU010000023.1:7272279-7291920 GCA_037177055.1 Atherinosoma microstoma | reverse complement strand
CAGGCGCTGAGGGAGGCTCTACGTCAGTGCTGATGTGCATGTGCGTGCATGTGTTTCTGTGTGGAGGAGGAGGAGGAGGAGGAGGAACAGGACGGGTGTCAGGTTGATCCTCCCGCGCCAATTCCTGGCCTGTCAAAGTGACGCTGTCGCCCCCGGCGCTGCTGCCTCCACGTAAAGGTGGACGCAGCGAGACGTTAGTGAAGCAGAGCAGGACTCTGGTCCGAGGACAGCTTGACCCCCGTCAGACACAGCCAGAAACTCCCCGCACTCCCCGACAGCTCCTGGTGAAGAAGCCAGAGAGCAGGATGAACATCAGGGCAGATGTGCTGAGGTAAACAGTGATTTCCTTAGATACCAACACAAGGGTACACAATCTGGACATGAGGCTGTGTGATGGGCTGCAGCCTGCAAGCAGAAACAAAACATCTGAACTTTAACACACACTCTCAACATGCAACACACTGTAAGGTGGAAGCTTTTACACGACTTTCCCCCTCACCTCTGGAACATTTTCCCTGACGGTGTACCATTTGATAACATAAACCACTGCAAATATTCTATTATTTCCCTCCCTGTGCTATTTTTATTTATTTTTTTTTTACAGCTGATCTGCTCCAAAACTTTCCTGCTCAACTGATGAAGAGATGATGAAGGAAAAGTTGCTATACAGAAAAACTGTTTGATTACATCATCAATACTACACTGTTGCATCTTTGTGTTCCAGGTCTTGCTATTCATTCATTTCAAATGGGATTATATCTTGAATTGAATTCTGGGTCCTTTGCTTTACTAGCGTAGCTTGAAGTGGACAGTTGAGAATAATTTCAAGCAGCAGTGGTGGACGACCAATCAAATCTTCTGACTGATCTTGTGTCTGATCTCATTAAAGAACTTTTCCAAGCATCAGGTCTGACAATCATTGAGCCTTAAAGCATCACTTCCTTGTCAGTCTTCCCTCATAGTGTCATTGCGTTGGGTGGTTTTCTAATGACATCAACCACAAACATTACCCCTGCGTCATCTGCTACACAACGTTTCATTAAGTCAATGTCATTCAGTGTCTGTAAATCTCTTTCTCTTCTGAAGAGTCCTTCTGCCTTCTCTTAACAGTTTTTCGCCTTGAGAGCTTAAGAGCTGAGATGCTTTGAGAAAAGCTTTTATCTCTTCAAGGATCTGGTCTTAACTTCAGGTTGAAATTCTCAGCAAACACATTCATTATAAGAAAAAAACTGAGAGCAAAGTCTCATGAACATAGCCTTTGATGGTAGCTGAGACAGTAATGCACGAGGGAAGAAGGCACATGGCAAGACAGCTGAAAAGATTTGGGGAATTAAGCGTGGCGTACTGCAGAGGAGTTCTGTAACTTGTTGCTCTGCAGGAGATGAAAATCAGAGATGAGCTAAATCGATGTGTTCATCACTGCCGTCATTGTTTCCTTGGTGCTAACGCTTCAGGCGACTCTCAACTGGACACGCAACCTGTTAAATATTCTGATATAACAGTAGTCAAAGATGTAGCATACAGTATGTCCTCTAAAATAACCTGCGTATTATCAGATTTAGAAGTGAAGTAATGGACAGTGATACTCTAGTGCTGACTCGAGCCTCCAAAGTCTGATGGAGTATTTCCTGTCGCAGTTGAAAGCGCAAGACCCGGGGGTCTTCATTTGTGTACAGAAATGCCCCCCCCCTGTGAGCATGTTTTTACGCTCACAGATAAAGTTCAATGCGCTCATGTCCTGTGATTGCAACCGGTTTTGAGGTCCTTGGCCTTCAAGACTCAAATAATTTTGAATGATGTGCATCAGAAACAGCTGCAAAAGAGGCATTTTCACACTTTGAAAACTGTGCAAAAAGACTACTGTTCGTCAAACTAAATTTTTAAAAGAAACTGATTCATAAGTAGGAAACAAGCTGCATTGTTTATGCAGACTATTTGTTCTGGTTTATGGGTATTGATGATCTTTTTGTGAGGTTTTAATGTTGCGATGCTGTCATCTTGCTCCTTAGTTAGCTTAAAGGTAGGGTAGGAGATCCTGGATTAACGGTTTGAGCAGGCTACATTTCGAAAATACACAATTCAAAACTCCAAACCACGTTCTTCCCCCCAAGCCACGCCTCCAGAACACAGGAAAGCACAGAGGGGGGAGGGACACATGGCAGCTGAGTATGATAGACATATCACCATTTCAATCTTTTAGAATGGGCCGGTTAAAATGATTGGGTGGTGTATTTTCAGTCCTGTCTGTTACACAGGTGACTACATTTTTTTTGTATTTTTGTGTTCGAGCATTTAATTAATTGGCTACAATCGGGGTGTGAAGGGTGTGAAGCAATATAGTAAAAAATTCTCCTGGAAAACATCTCCTACTCTACCTATAATTTCTGTTGTATGTTAAAACAAATCATGTGCATTTCATTTGGTTTTGCTTCCTGGGTGTTGCTTCATACACACCTCCTCTTTCTTTGATTGCTCCTCACGTTTTCCACTTGTCATTATGCAGTCTATTTATATCCCCCCCCTGTCTTCTGTGTTATTTTCCGGTTCCCCGTTTTATGTTTCGCTGGTCTGGTCTGTTCTAAGCTCTGTTCAGCTCTGTTCTGTCCAGCGGTTTGTTTCCTCTGTTTTGTGATAAATGTTTTGGACTTTGCCGGATTCCCTGTTGTGCAAATCTTATTGTAGATTTATTTCTTCATTAAAGTTTCTCCTCATCATAACTTGCATTATTCTGGTTTGACACTAAATTGCTAAAAGGGATATAATTAGAGCCTTAAAGAGGGTGGATAGATGTTTTTATATGCTTAAAGAAGGCTACCCTGCATCTGTAATATTTGGTTATCCTCTAAGCCAAGAAGAAATTCAAGTTCCATAAATGTGACACATGGCAGATTTGCACAAGAATGAAATCTCCTCTGGCTCTTTAGTTATTAAACATCAGTGAACATGGATACAGTCATGTGCAAGCTGAGATTTTGCCAACTCCTGTGCCAGATGAGACTAGCTTGCCAGAAGCTTGCCAGAGTCTTCATCTGAAAATTAATAACACATGATTCCTTTTTTATTATTATTTATTACCTGAAAAAATCTGAAATGCACATCTCTGGCACACAAAGTACCACAACCAGAACACCAGTGAGTGTACTCCAGATGCAATTGGGTGGTATTGTGACATTAACTCGGCACAGTGTTTACCTGTGAAGCGGTGAAGGGAAGTGGTGATGAGAAGATGTTGGTGATGGGGATGGAGGAGATGATAGTGGTGGAATAGCGACAGGGACTCAGAAGAGAGGAAGTAAGCAAGGAGAGGCACTGACATCAGCCTGCTTCACCTTTGAGAGAGACAGAGGGGAGAAGAGGAAGAGAAGAAGAGAGCAGGAAGACAGATTGGAAACAGAAAAGCAGGACAAAAGAAGGAAATGAGACAAACAGCAGCGGGAGGAGAGTACAGGGAAAAGCATAAAATGCAACCATGGGACATCAGGCAGATGCAGTTTAATAGCAGGGCCACACAGTGGCAGCAGAGCGCAGCAAGTTGTACTCACAAGGCTGCGGGTTGCAGTCAGACGGCTGCGGCGCGAGGTCACCACGGTGCCGCTCAGGCTGCGTCCTATTCGCCTCTGGTTCTCCCCATCATCAGGCTCCGCCCCGAAACGCAGATCCCGCAACATCACTGGCTGTAGAGGGAGAAAATCTCTGTCAAATGCCTGGAAAAGGATCTAACTGATGACCTGTGAACACGTGAGGGCATTTTACTATAGTTATTATTGTAGGTGTTGCCTTGTTGAGGTAGGTGGGGGTGTGGGTGCAGTCTGCCCCGTACACACTCCTCTCCATGTCTGCGTTGGGGGTCTTGGAGCGAGCCTGTCCTCCTACCCTGGATATGAGCCTCTCTGATGGGCTGCAGCCTGAAACTGCACAGATGGTCAAATATGAACATGCTGTAGTTTGCTCTGCAAAACATCAAACCACTCCAGGCCTTCGTATGCTCTTCAGAAATCACATTCATGTTTCTTGTAAGATAAAAACATTGTTAAAGAAAACAAGAAAATCATTCTATATAATTTTAACAAAAGAAAACATGACTGATAATAATTAATTTAGTAAAGTTGTGACCTAATTTCAGAGCAAAGTCAGTTTAACTGTGCACAGTATGTGCTGCTCTCTATACAATACAGTGCAGGAGTCATGAGTCGCGTCATATTTTATGAGGAATAAGTGCAGTAATAAACATACAGTAAGTACAGTATATAAGGAAAGACAGTTTATATGAATTCTAATGAACTTGAAAATCCATATTTGGTCTTCTACATAGGCTGAACATCACTTTCTCCTCCTGAATAGTTCTCCAGGCTTCTAGAAGGACCTTCAAAAGTTCTTCTTTGCTTTCTGTCAAGATGATTACACACCTTTCCTGTAATATTGAGGTCCAGGCTCTGGGGAGGATTCATCACTCCATAAAACATGTCTCCACTCATTTTCAGTCCAGTTCTGGCATATTTCAGCCTTTTTCTCTGTTTTCCCTTTTTTAGAATGGCTTCTAAACAGCCACCCCTCCCCATTTCTGGTGAGGCTTCAGTGAACAGTAGACGAATCAAGTGAATGTCCAAATGAATTTTCTCAAGTTATGTTTCAGGTCTTTGCTGGACTTAACAAAACAAACAAAAAACAAACACATTCCTCTGAAAATATTCAGTTATGAAGATAACAGTTACATAAAGCCTGAAAACCTTTGGCTACTTTAAAAGATTAAAAGTAAGTTTAGCCGAAAATGAGGGGCGCTTCAAGAATTTGCACTGTACTGTACATAGTAGATCATTTTCCAGTAACTTAGCAGAACAGAAATTAAACTTCGTGAACCGTTTTATGCAAACAAAATCTTAAAATTAAGATTTTTAGTAATCATACCTTCTATGATTTTAAAAAAAAGAGATAATCCGACAATTCAACATCGATAAAATGCTTTCATATTGGTTTCCATGTCAGACAACAACATCCGGTAGTTCTAACTGACAGAACTTACAATGAGTGTATCAGTCAGATTTTTCAATCTAGGATGATTTCAGGAGAAGAATCTATAAAGACTGGAACTTCTTGATGATGATCCAATCTAAAACCCTGAACATAAACTACTAATGAGCAGAATATACATGTTCAGCGAGTTACTAGTCATGTCCAAAAATAGGCATACTTGTGACACCAAAAATGTAGACTTTGGGCTCATTATCACTGCTTTGATGTACAGCCCTCTAGTTAAGAGGCTGATAGATGTTGGCTGATATATGAACTAGTGTTATTTGATGATGTTTCGTTAATAATCAGCATGTGATCATCAGGTTGACAGTTCTAAGAAGAGGACTTGTTCCCATCCATATGCATGAGTATGACATAAAAATAGTCTAACCAAAGTTGATGAGCAGTCATCAGACAAACGCTCGATGCTCTATCCATTATGAGAACTTAAAATGAATCCAGTAGGAAAATGTGTTCATTATTCCATCCTCATTCATTACTCTGTAAAAGGTTATTGGTCCTTGTTTTAAAATACACAAAAGAAAATCAAAACACACTGGAAATGTCATTTTTATGGTCAAAAAGGGATAAATAATCAAACAGAAACTGGTGAGAAATTGAGTTTATATAGAAAGAAGGACTTATTAAAGATGGCAGAGATGTGTGTGTGTGTGTGTTGTGTGTGTTTATACCTGTCTTCCCAGCCAGCAGACTGGCCTGATAAAGGGAGTCAAGCTCAGACAGCTCGGCCTCTTCACGGTCACAGCAGGGATCACTCTGCCGCCCTGGGGCATGCTGGGAGCTGTAGTGCCCTGGAGAAGACTGGCAACTGTAGCTGTAGTTCTGACTCGACGTCTGCGGCCTGATGGGAACGCAGCGGTCCGGGGGCGTGTCATACGGTGTCACCACGGCGTCAGGGCGGTCCAAACTCCAGGAGGACCAATGACGTGTGCTGCTGTCTGCATCGGCTCCCTGCTGCTGCCAATATCGAGCCCCGCCATTGGGGGAATGGGGCCGGGGTGGCTGCCAAAGCGGCGTGAGAGGTTTCCTTTGCCCAGAAGTTTCTGGGGGGTAGGGTGGGGGAGGAGCGGAGGGTGGAGGTGGAGTGTTTGCAGGTTCAAGGTGTGTAGACTGAGAGGTCTGTGTGATGTGAGAATCCCAGAGACGCAGAGGAAGTGACGGTAGGGAAATGGCTAAATGCTTCCCCAGGGGTCTGACACTCACCCCCCCTGCCTGCAGCAATTCACAAAGCCTCACCCCCGTTCCCTCCCTCCCATCCTCGCCTTCCTCCCCTCTCCTCCCCACGCGCACGCCCTCTTCCTCCCCTTGGCTGGAAGGACCACATGGGTGAGCAATACTGAGGGTGAGCGTGGGTCGAGGGGGAGCAGGCCGGTAGGGGGGAGGGGGTGGGTCCTGGTCCAAAGCAGCGTCCTGGCTGGGCGTTGCCTGGTCCTCTTCCTCCTCCTGATTGGGTGTCAGCAGTACTTGGACCGAGCCAGGCTGTTCACTAGAGGACACGAGAGAGGGAGGGTATCAGTCAGCTGGAAGCAGGAAGGAAAAAAAGAGAAAGAAAAAAAACAAAAAAAACAAACAAGCTGTTCTGACGTCAGGTGAGTTACTGCATTGAGGGAAGGTCACAACAGCATACCGGGGTAAACAAGCAGATACACACACTTACAGAACAGGTACTAACACACAATGATGCAGCCTTGTGCAAGCATCGCTTTGTATATGGGAGCCATGCTGTTTATGAGTCAAGCACAAGCTCAGCTGCATCGACTGACGGATCACAAACTCAACTTTCTGATCTGAGCATCTCAGACAACCAAAGACTTTAATCAGATTTTCAATGCAGGAATCTCCTATTTGCAGCATCGAACCCTGGTGCAGTATATCAACACCGAAATAAATGCGCCTCCTGTGACATGGAGTAATTCAGTCACACTGGGCCACTATATCACTTTATTGATTTACATACAGTGAAACGTGGATCGTCTCTGTCAGGACCTGGTACAGGTTTTGCACTCTGCGCTAAGTCTGAATTAGAAGTCTGTAAATGTGTCTATTTTTTCTGTGATGTCTGCAGCCCTATGTGTCTACATGAGTGCCAGACTCCGCAACCCCCCCCCCCCCACACACCTTAAACTCCCCTGTCTCTTTTCAGCCTTAGTAATTACCCAGAAGGCTTTGCAGCAGTGAGCTATAAATCAGCGGCTTATGTTGATCAATAGAGGAGAGGAGGAAGGTAATAAAAGAAGCCGAGCGCTGAGAGCTTTACTTCCACCTACTCTTTCCCCTCAGTTCCTCTGTTAACAGTTGGATTAACTTTTTTTTTTTTTTTTTTAAAGTTCTGCTCAAGTCTAAACTGAGTTCTAATGAAATGCAGACTAAAATCAATATTAACAAGTTACCACTTCCAACTGCTGTCTCCACCTTTGTAATTACAAAAAGTTCATTTGGTTCAGAGCACAGCAGGAAGACCGATGCAGTGGAAGAGGACTTCAGATTTTTAGAACCACCTTTAACACCTCCATGTACTGTTTGTTAATAAGAATATGTTGTCAGATTAGCTTATTTAAGCATGGCTTCAAAATGAGAAAATGAACAAAAGTGCTAAATATTAATATACCTGCCATCTTTTTATTTGTGCCACTATTGGCTAACCTTAGGAATACCATAAGAAATCACTTTGGTTTACAACTCCCTCATTAAAAGTTGATAAATAATCCAATAAATAACCCAATAAAATTAGTCAACTAATACCTAAAATGCAGATGATTGACAATTTTAGCTAGCTGAAGCTAGCAAGTGGCTTATTTTGGCTTTTGAAGGTAAAACGAGTAGAAAGTTAGCCTAGCAGCTGTATGCTAACGTAAAATCCTTGCTAATCTAGCAAAGGGCTTATCAAGGCTTTTAGAAAATAAGTAGAAAACTAGGCTAGCAACTGTAGGCTAATGTAATATTCATTCATTCATTCATTCAATCATTTTTTATACCACTTAGTCCAATTCAGGGTCGCAGGGGCTGGGGCCTATTCTAGCAATTTTCTGGCGTGAGGCAGGGTCACCAGTTTATCACAGGGCTAACACCAATCACGCCCACACTCAATCCTATAGGGGGAATTTACAGTGAGCAGTTAACCCACGCATACACGAGGAGAAGATGCAAAACTCTTGCTGCGGCGACCTTCTTGCTTCTAGACCTCGTTGCTAACCACCACGCCACCGTGCAGCCCTGATGTAATAATCCTTGCTACTCAAAACACGATTTTACGCCTAAAGTCTGAGTTAAAAAAGAAAAAAAAAACAAAACAAAGAAAGCTCACACACAGAGGTGGCAATATAAATTTCATGGGTAAAAAAGAAACACGGAGGGCATATCAGATTAAGAAATAAAGAAATGCTCATGATTTTGGCACAAATTTAAAAGAATAATCTTTAACCCTTCATTAGGTGAAGGACCATATTTGATCACTTCATAGGACATACAAAATGCCCCCTCATGCTACTCCATGAAATCATAGAACCACATGGAGTTCCACTCACCAATCATCAACGATCAGGCTACGTTCCAGATATTTAACTGAGATTGGCTTTCAACATAAAAAGAGAAGAAACATTTTGTGCTGACCTTACTATTGTAGGACTGTTATTATTTTAGAGAAAAGTAACCACGTTTTAAAGACTTGTACTATCCTTCAGTATCACATAACACTCTTTTTTCTTAAATTTTAAATCTCCAAGTATTTTAGAGAGCGGCCATAAATGGTTAAAGGTGCATTACAGTGAATTGGGTCAAATCAGAAGAAAAGCACGTAGTGGTTTATGGACTAGATCAGACATTTTTATCTTATATTTATCAACATATATGCATTTTTACTAGATAATGTTGTTTTGGCGTTGTGCATTTGCCTATCTGTGTTATCACTTTAAGATACTTGTTCACAGAATTTTACAGGTGTGTAGCAGGAGTCAAAAGGCAGAGTTAGATGGTGTGATGGGATATAGATGGGTCAAAAGGCTTATGTTCTATTCTACTTTACATCTATTTTCCACATTCTTCTTTATTTGTACTTCAACTCATTTGCATCTATAAGTTTCAGAAAAACTTTTTTTCAAGTTTCCTACCTGTTGAGATATTCAGGTTAAGCTATAACATGCAGACAATCTATACAAGAGAGACATTGGAACCAGCACATCGGGAGGGAAACAGCTTGACTTCCAATAACACACAAACACAGCAGCAGAGAGCAAGAAAACAGAACGAAGCACAGGATCTGTGACTGCAGAGCACACAGGACTGAGGCACAGTGATGGACTGCAGCTTTATACAGTTCACAGAAGGACAGATCAGCAGCACACAAAGAGCAGAGGGAAGCCTTGGCAGCACACAGCTACAAAGAGAAGCACGACAATGAAGGGGAAGCGGCGAAGCACAGAGAAGCAGAGAGCAACTCTTCCTCTCTCTCTATTCTCGATGGCAACTCAGCAAAGCAGGTTTTTACTGCACTGCAACAAACACACAAACGGGATAAGAAGGAACTGTGTATAGTTAAGGGTGTGCATTTGAGAATACACATTCAGACACATATAGAGAGGGATGTGCTGGGGGGGGGAGGGTGTTGGTTGGGGTCACACAAACAGGATTTGTGGGATTCTGGCCAGCCAGGGCTAAAGACACACACATGAAGGGTGAAGAGGCATTTTCAGACAGCCAGCACCCAGAGGACACAAACACAAGAGTCCTGAGGTGAGTTCGAGGACATTGAGCTGAGAACACACACGAAACGAGGGAGGTGGGGGGGGGGGGTTCTGAAGTGATTCTGATAAAGGCACCGCTGTTGAGACATAAGGGGGGGGACAGTGGTGGTACCTGCGAGGCCCCTGTGGGTGGGCGCTTCCTGCCTCCGGTTCCATTTCTTGTTCCTGACTGCGTTTCATTGGGCCACCAGTGCTCCTCATGCACGCGGCTACAGCCAATCCGCTATGAGCGTTAGCCTCATGCAGGGGTCTGAGCACAGCTGAGGATGTTAACAACAGAGCGGGAGATAAAAAAGAGAAAAGACAGAAAGATATAACGACAGAGTGGCAGCGAGAGAAAGTGTGAGGGAGCACAACAGGAAAGGGATGAGAGTAAAAGATCCGGACAGAGACAAAAACATGTGGATGATAGACCGAGTGATACAAATACAGACAGAGGAGACAGAGTAGAGAGAAGCAGAGCAGAAGGAATGGTTATGGGGGGGGGGGGGGGGGCTGCATGCGTTAACTCCTCAACTATAAGTCTATATGAGTGTGTGTTTATATTTTATACATGTACAGCATTGCAAAGTGGGACAGTTTGTTTTGGGCATTGTCTAAATATTACGCACAGACATTGCCTCATTCGTCTTCAAAGGAGTGAATAAATTATCAGCCTGAAGTATGTACAAGCACAGCAAAAGCTAAAAACCTGTTTACACCAATGCACTCAGACAAGTTGACAAAAACTCTTTAAGAAGAAATTTGGTGAGAAAGATCCTAGTTTAAAATTCTGCTGTCTCTGGCAATAACTTAGCTTTTCTTAGTGCGCTTTGTAAAAACCTGATGAAACATTCAGTAGCTCTTCACATTCTGGTTCATTTTAAATGAATTTAACAGCTGCAGTGCAGCATTTTGCTCCAAATTACGACTTCTGATTCGTACCTTCCTTCTTTTCCTGAACCACAGTAACTGTGCAAAAGTCTTGAGCCACCACTCATTTCTTATTTCACTCATATATTGCCAGGAAATATTTGGTTTATTCTTCAAACACAGACTGACCCTTCTTAGACAGCCTATCTTGTAAATTATTTAATTCGTTTTTAGGAATAGTTCTCCAGGCTTCTTTGAAGAAAGCTTTTCTTGGGATGTTGATTGCCTTTTGTTCTGTTCTCTCTCAAGATGACTTCAATAATGTTGAGGTCCAAGCTCTGGGGAGGATTCATAAAACCTGTTGCCACTTATTTTCAGTCCAGTTTTTGCATAATTTGGAATACGTCAGCTTCTTCTCCCTGTTTTGCCTCCTTCAGAATGGCTTCTTGACAGCCACCCTTCCATAAAAAAACGTTTCTGATGAGGATTCGGTGAACAGGAAACGGATCAACTGAAGGTCAGGGACAGGCGACTCTGGTCCACAAGGGCCACTGTCCTGCAGGTTTCAGACGTTTCCTTGTGTCAACACACATGATATAAGGGAATTGGTCATTGTGCAGAACTTGACAACAAACTCTCGGATCCTTTGCATCTAAAACCTGCAGGACAGTGGCCCCTTGAGGACAGGAGTCCCCCATTCCTGGTCAAAACCTTACAGGTCCTGTTTAATTTTTTCCCTACTTCTTAAAGCAACAGTCCTGAACTATGGCACATTTCCCCCTAACCAAGGCTAATTCAGCATCTGTCTTACTTCTAGTCCCTTCTTTAAGCTCTTTCCAGCCCATGTTGATTCTTCTCTTCTCTCTTGCTCTTTCTCTCGTTTATTTCCTTGCTTCCGCTGATATTTTCCTCTTGGGTTTCTTTGTTATATCAGCCATAGCGCATTCAAAATGTCCAATGTGTTGATATGCAGTTACTGTAAAGCTAGACAAAGCAGTCAGGTGATTCCCCAGGCAGGGGGGAAAAAATGAAATAAAGTTTTAATTTTGTAACTTTAGGGAGATCACTTATCAAATACTGTTCATCTGCTGTCGATAGATTTATAAACCTAACTCTTCTTTTACTGCCTTCTGCATGTCCAGCTTCTTCACACACTGTATACCATGCTAAAAAGTTTTCAGCTAATAGCTTTCTGGGCAAACTTCTATCTTTTTGTCAAATCATGACATTGTCTCCATTCTTTTTATGGAACTGAAGAAACAGGAACAAATTATTTGTCTTTGTGAGAAGCTGCTAGTAAAGTGCCTAAAGATACCTTTCATAATGGGTTCTTTGCTAAGCTGTTTTGTTGCATTTAAGAAGATGCCTTCCGAAAGCTTGAATGATTCATGAGTCAGAGTTAAATGGCTTAACAATCATCCCTCTGAGACCGGTAAGGTACAAAAACTGGACTGAAAATTAGCAAAAAGAGGAAAAAAAACCTTTAAAAAGGTTTAAAACCTTCAGAAAGTTCAGATAAGTATTGCTCAGGATCACTTAAAACAACTATAATAAAGTATGTACTATACAACTTCTGAATTTATGGGCTCTGTAGCATCTATATCAACCTTATGTTTACACACACATCAGTATCCCAGCTCTGACTTTTATTCAGGTTTTCAGGTTTCTGATCATGTGAGAACAATGCCTCATATTAATAAAAAAAAAAAACTTTTAGTCCCACTTTGCAACTCTGTTTTGAAAGCATTAGTATGTAAAATAGTACTCTAGCTGGTAAACGTATTGTCAACATGAGACCAGAGGAGAAAAACTGAGTCCCCCATGAGACCAGAGGAGAAAAACTGAGGCCGCGTTCATGAAGCCACAAACACCAGAAACTAAAAAAGTCCAACGTTTTTCCACGAGGCAAAGCTTTCCTTGTGAATGCACCCTGAAAGGTCTTAGTTGGGTATAAAAAAGATGTAGAAGCGGACGACAAAAGAGCAGTCATCACCCATCTTGGCTGAGTGTTTCTAGACTTTTGATTGATTGAGGCAGAATAAAGGAAGACTGATGGCGGCTCTGTTGTTGTTGTTGGCTGTGACGTCCTCTAAAACACTGAGGCAGATTGTTTGGAGTCTGGTTGAATCCATCGATACAGATGTTGGAACTCAAATTTTGTTACATAATGGCGCTGATAGTGATGCCATCTGTTCGTTCGCAAGTCGTCCTTTCACTTCATCAAGGTTGAGTGTACTCTGAGAGGAGTGTGTGTATGCGTGTCAGGTGCATGAAGCTGAACACACTGAAGCACACACACAACGGGACAGATAGGGCACAACACAATAATCCCTGATATAGATTTCAGTGGTGCTGAGAGGGAAGGGAAAACCTGCACGCCTGCAGTTTAGGCAAATCACACACGCAGATTTTTGGATTACAGGAAATGGCACACAAAAACATTTGCGAATGCATGAACCAAATTCACATGAAACACACACACATGCAGGAATATTAGAGATGAAGATGTCTGAGTGTTAAGTCTGTGAAATGAGGTTTCAAAGAGGACCCTGATATGTATCACACTCAAACATAATAGCTGCCTCAAGGCTGTATGAATCTACCAGACAGTCAAGTTGTAGCTTACATCCATCATTAGCATATAAATAAAGTTAAAGCCAAAAAAGCATTTCATAATGTGGGAGTGAACTTGATATTTCAGCATCAAATTTGCATTAGTTCTTGTTTTATTTCAGGTGAATGTTTATGCCAAAATCCCCTAATCTCTCCTTAGATGTCATGTTCACAAACTGAGTTAATAGCCATAGATTATGGATAAAATATGAGCATAGCCACTCTGAAATCAACCACTGGTTCTTGGACTCCATATAAATGTGCAATCCTGCCTATATGTCTCTTGGATTTTTAAAAGCCAATATAAAGGGTTTAGAATGGATCAGCCTCACTGGGCTCTTTAGATGCCAGTACGGGACACTGTTCTGAACATTGGTGCTACAGTCACAAATGAATTGCTTGGTAAGTGGCAAGATGAACTTCCCCAAGATAATGATTTGCAAGAATCCAGCTGCTTCATGAGGTAAAGATCAACTGAGAGGCCAAAGAATCTAACTACACCCACATGGCAATGACTAGCCAATCACACATAACCTTAACCTACAGTATAATGTGCTTATTTTTTTTAAATTTGACTACATTTTTACAAAACAAAAACAATGTTACAGTATATATTTGTTACAACCACAGGAGCCGCCCCCTGCTGGAAAATAAATGTAGTGAAGTTCTTTTTTTTTTGTTCCATTTCTACATTGGCATCATTTTTCAAACATGAAGGCCGAGTCCAAAATGTGTTTTGTTACATCTCATTAACTTATCACAATTTGACCACCAAACTCTAAAAACTTCATGCAGGAGTCCAAGTGTAAGTTTATGCCAAATCTCATGAAATCCTATTAAGTTATTCAAAAGATGTGCTTGAGATAATTGGACAGACGGACAAACTGAAAGCACAATACCTGCAGCTGCATAATACTCCAGCTGCCACAATCACAGAGGCATAAATATACTGCATTCTACAGCACCAGTCAAGCACCCTCAAGCATCTAATATTAGTTTCATGACCCTGGTTTGCTACTGTATACAACTTTGTAGCCCCAAAATCCAAAACAAGATCACAGACACAAGCTATCAGTTAAGTAATTAACCAGGAATGGACATTGCCTCCAGTGCCACAGAGAAAATGATGAACTGTTGTAACAGACGGAGTACTAATCCTTACTGACTCTAAAAGTGCTAATCTCATGTGAAAACACACAATCTCACTCTAATATGAAGGTACACTGGATGGACACACTGGTACGTGCATGACATTTAATGGACTGTGTTAATATTTACAGAATATGTGCCTACACACAAACATACACGTTGCAAACTCTAGAGAGTGTCCAGGAAGCTGGATTTCTGATCTACGCCAATGGGAGCGTGAAAGATTTTCACACTCCGTGCTGGTCCATGAACATCCCACAGGGGCTCCGATGCTTTTAAAAATCTGATCTGATGGCGCCGATTTGCTCTCTGCTCTGTTTTTAGCTTCACCAAACTCAGCTGAAAGTGTTTAACACAGCCTTAATAAAAACAGGGACATAAAAAACACTGAACTAAGGGACGAATAAAAAAAATAAACCACCAGCGAAGAGAAACAGATGGAGAGACGGTCCGACAGATGGGAACGTAGGACAAAGACGAGGTCAAACAGAAGCGCGGACACACGAGTCACTGTGACTGTTAACTAGACAACAGGTGATAATGTGACCTTAAATCTGCACTGCACAATAATTTAACTTCATGTGATCAAAATCCAACCCTGTTTAACAAACAAGGGATTTTTTTGTGTTTGGGTTCCTGAACAGGATATTTTTGTGCAGCTTTAAATTGTAGTTGGATTTTCTTTCCTCTTTCTTTTTCTTTGTAGATGCAGAGTTAGTGTTAGAGCTCTGAAATCTCCGGAAGAAACATCTTAAAAGGTGTGCAAATAAAGCCGAAACTACACACCACTACAGACAATTGAGAAGACGTACCTCTCTGATACTGAGTTCTTTAACTTGCTGTTCCTGTTAAAAATGTCTCACATCCCCACACAACTAGCTTCTTATGTACTCTCTGCCTTTCTTTATCTTATTCCATCCGTACCCTGGTGTTGGAGCTGGTCCAGGTCCATGAATTTGCTGGGTTTGGGGTTGAATCCCATGGCCGCCTCCCTTTCTGCCTCCTTCCGTTTCTGCTGCTCCTGCTGGCGGGCTCTCCGGGCCACCTCCTCCTGCAGCTCATCCAGCTCACTGCGCCCTGGGCCTGAAAAAAAAACTCATGGTGAAATATTTCAAGTGTCGATCAAACTTAACACACTTTAGCTTTATGTAAACATGTATTTTTGAAGAAAACCGAATAAAATACCTGCGTTGGTGCCGCCGCCCCAGCTGGGTGAGGGCAGCTCCTGCAGGATGGCGCTGCTGCTCTTTGACTTGGGCACTGAACGCCATGATGGTCCTGACATCAGTGCCCGTTTTTGTTGCCCCACCTCCCTGCAGAAAATCACAAAGGGGAAAAACAGGCAAAAGAGGGAAACGTTGAAAAATCCGACATTGCAGACGGCGAGTTCACTGCTTAATTCGCTGTTATTAAGCGCTTTTATTGGACCATTTGTCCTTGTTAATGTCCCATTTGTGTTTCATGCTGATAAAGTAAAGAGGAACAGGAGAACAAGACAAACTCACGTAGGAACATGATGAACAACAAAAACTCAGAGCAAGAGACAGTAATTGTTATTTGTGAGTGTCCTACCTGTCGGGGCTGCTGCTGTTTCTCTCACTGCTTTCGTAGCCACTTTCCATCCTCTGGATCAGACGTGGCTGGTGCTCCACCCCTCTCAGAGGTGGAGGAGCAGGGGGACCCATCGTCCGCCCACTGCCCAGAGACCTGGGCTGCCCAACCAGCCCAAAGCCCACTTCCAAGACCCCGACTTCCCTCCCTTCTACTTCTTGCAGTCCTGGCTGTGGAACGGGTCCCTCCAAGGGGAGGGAGTCCTGGGGCTCCGGAGGGAGAGGGGAGCCGGGTACAGTGTTGTAGCCCAGAGAGGCGTCTCTTTGTCGGGTGAAGATGCTGTCGATGTTCAGGGCCTCTCTCCTGGGTCTCCAGGTTGGCCGGTAACGGCTTCCAGAAGAACTAGAGAAGAATATTGAAACAAATTACTAAAGATGGTTGGAAAGTGAAAAGCACAAAAAAGTCAAATGTTCTAGGAAAAAGTAAAATAACTGTTTTTACAAGGTCATCAAAAATGGTAATGATGGATGAAAGGGTTTTAAAGACTATCTGGAGCAATAATAAGCAGTTATGTAACTTTTCTGCATTGATGTGATATAAAAATCAAAGGTTTACAGAGTTTAATAGATTTGATAAGCATTAATACACAACAGGCGAGAGAATCAGAGTGCACATTTTCTTAATCTAAAGGCTAATGCAGGCATGATCCGATAGGAAGAGGCAGATTAGCTGCTAAAAACAGTTGTCAGTAAAGCAATAACGTCATAGTGCTTGGCGTAGAAAGGGTGCCAAATGTATGTGACGACAGCCCAGTGTTGTAGTTCTAAATGGTTCTTTTTGCAATGAGCTTCCACTGCAGCTTATTTCTATTTTTTCGGGAAATGGTTTCTTTAAATGAGTGTAAGATTCCTGTGCAAATACCCAAAGTGTAAGTGCAAGTCTGAGGCGTATGCAACTACTGCTATAGGAAGTTTCTTGTTCAGTACATTTCAGTAAATGTGCTCTTTTCTATCCTCCCACATTTATCTGTAAGTTACAATATGTCCTTACTTTCAAGAACAAGAGTTTGCATGTTGTTAAATGCATTTCACTATTAAATATTAAAGCAGCAGTTCCCAGCCTTTATAACTCGTCCACCTACAAAACAATTTTCTAGTTGAGCCACCAAAGCCACATTTCTCCCCCACACCTCACATATGCCTTCAGGTTTACAGCCGTTCAAGAGGTTAAATTAGTAGATAATTCAGAAAAAAATCTGGTCAACAAAGATTTGCGGAGCATTTTCTTCTTGGTTACACCAATAAATGTCTCAGGAGCCGCCATATTTATCTTTTGACCTCTAGTAAGCAAGTTTAAGGGATGCATACAGTGGCTACATGTCAAAATGATCATTAGTGATGATTTAATAAAACATTTACATGTACAATGCTTAGACTAAAAATGAATTTTCAATATTTTGAATATTTCTTTCCCTGCTAAAAAAGGAAGTGTTTTATCCCAGCTGCAGGGTAGACTGAAGACATGTAGGCAGAAAAGTGCTACTCGAAGGAAGGTTAACTTTATTATTAATCAATAAAACATGTTCACATGGCTTGAATGTGAATTCAATGGCAAGAAGTTTAAAGCTGATGTAAGTCAGTGGTGCAGTACCTGGACTTGCTCTCACTGCTCGTGCTTTCATCCTCCCAGTGGGGCCCTCCAGCCCCGCCCTCGCAGCCCCCGACGCCCGACGAAGACGAGGAGGACAGGGGACGAGAAGAGGAGGAGGAGGAGGTGAGAGGCCTGTGGGAGGAGAGGAGGAAGACGGCCGTCTCCTTGTACTCCTGCAGGGGAGGGGAGGGAGGGCGGGGAGGACCCTCCACTGCTGACTCTGATCGTGGGAGAAAAGGAAGGGAGAAGGAGGAGCAAGTAAATCCAGTAACATTTTTTTATTTATCCCACAGGGAGCAATTATGTAGGCAGCAGTGCAAATAAATGTGAGAATAACCACTAACGAGGCACATAACCTGAAGAGCCTGCAGTGATCAGGCTCAGCTAAAAAATAAAAAAAACTGCCTTCATTTCAGCTGAAACTTCAAACATTGCTAGACCTCTGTTTGCTCTTAGCTGTATCAACAATAAGCATTGCAGCTCAGTAAACTCGCCTATTTCCTGAAAACACTGCAGTCACTTGGGTGCTCGTAGTTATTTCAAAGTATGAAGGTGCAGCTGAGAGAGAAAAACTTTGCCTCTGGATTTGTAGCAATACCTCCAGCGTCAGCACCAAGCGGCGGTGTGCCAATGTCGTTATTACAGACCACTGTGGTCTGGGATTCGCTGGAGAGGTGGCTGCCTGTGGACTGGTGCAGGGGTCGGCTGCGAGAAGTGCGGTGACTGGAGCTGTCCGTTGAAGAGTCAGTACGAGTATCGCTCGATATAGATGGCTCCCTACCTGAGAGAGAAAGGAGAGATGACCCTTTAGGTAATCCTAATCCATATTCTGTTTACAGTCAAAAAGCAGGAAAATAAGATCAGGCTCTGCAGTATACAGAAGCAGAGGTGGGATTAAAGGGTTGAAGGTCAGAGATTTAAAGCTGAATTCTCTCAAACAACCAGCTGATAAAGACAAAGTAATCTCATCTGATGTGTAGCATAGTGTTCATCTTTGCTGTACCAGAGTCTTCGCTGTCGTAACCAGCTTTGCTGCTGCAGTGTTGGAGCTCCAGCTGCGGGTTGGAGCTGGTACAAGGGTTGGGGCTCTCCTGCAGTATCACCGGCGTCCCACGGGGGTCAGCGTAGAGCAGAAGCAGGGGCTGATAGTGGCCTTTGATACAGCGAGACACTACGTCCTTCCACTTTGGGCCGATCTGGAGGTGCAGCAGGGCAGCACACAAAGACACATTAAAAAAAAAAAAAAAAAGGGGAAAAAAACTCAGGAAAACACAGGTATCGGAAAAAATAATTACTTAATCTGTCCGTATAAGGTTAAAACATCGTTTATATTCCACCAGAAGTAGAAGGTCAAATATAATTTGTGCTGCTGTGTACTCTAATTGATGACTGAGTTCATGACGAAGTGTGATAATGTGGTCAAATATAATCCACAGTGTGAAGTGCGACTAATAGAGGAGTCAAGGACATGTACATCCACACTGATCAGCTTTGTGCTGTTGCCTTAAAAAGCAGAACTCGTGCTACATCACATATTTAACACCGGGCCGGTTCTAGCAATGAGATTTAATCTTTTAAAAAAATACTTAAAACAAACCCAGGCATTAAACCATACACACAGTACACGCCACTTCTGCAAAAAAAAAAAAAGCCTGACCATGCAGCACTTAAACTAACATTCAGCACAGTTCCTGTCGTCCCTGCTCTCCCAGGCTCAGCTGAGGATGCAGCAGATGCTGTACAGTAACATCCTCCTTGCGCTGCAGAGTGCACACTCCAAAAACTGTCTCACCTCTTTGACGTGGGCGTCGTCGAAGTACATCCACTTGCGTATCTTGGTCTGGAAGAAGAAGGTGGAGTAGTGCTTGCCGTAGTAGCACACCATGCCCACCAAGTAGAGCTCCGCCTGGCGAGCCCTCTCCTCTGTCACACGGTAGAACAACTACACAGAGAGATAGCAGAGGGAGGGCCAGAGGGAGGGGGGAGGAGACAGGGATGGGGGGGGGGGGGGGGAGGTTTGCATTAGGAGGGAGGAAGACAGAGACAGAGGATTTAA
>JBBBVU010000023.1:7258141-7269691 GCA_037177055.1 Atherinosoma microstoma | reverse complement strand
TTTATGTAAAGCACTTTGAATTGTCTTGAACCTGAAAATGTGCTATACAAATAAATTTGCCTTGCCTTGCCTTGCCAATGCAAGAGTACTTTAACAGAGGAAGCAAGGATAGAAGGAGAGACAGAAGGAGACAGAGCAAGAGATAAGTCAAGAGTCAACATTGGACGGACTTTTACTAGCAGGAGAGAGCTCATAGAAGAGACAGGATGCAAATGGATGATGATGCCTTCATTAAGGGATAACAAAATGTGAAAAAATCTGGCAAAGTTCTGTACTGCCGCTTTACAGTAAAGTCCAGGGGTGTCATGTACAAACGCTGCGTACGCATCTAAATGTTCCTCATGCTATGATCCGTACACATACTGGGATGTTAAAAAAAACAACGTTGCGTGGATCTTTGCACACCTCCACGCAATTTTTTGACCTGCCGTGAGAATGTGCTTACTCCACGCAAACACTTGTCATTTGAGAGTGACAACCTACAAACTACTGAAACTTGCTTTTATACACTAGCACATGTCCCTGTACACTTTCTGAAGTCAAAATGGACTAAATGGAAAAAAAATGGAAAATATTGCGTATCCACAACAAAACTGGAAAATAGAAAATCTTCCCAGATTTGAGCACTAATGACTTACACCTGATCAATAAAACTAAACCACATTCAACCTAATTTTCCCCCTGCATTTGTGACTGAGAGGCGATTGTTAGCGGATTATTGCAGCAGTTTTGGCTGTTTTTACTTTTGTGTTGTTTTTTTGTTTTTTTATAGGCATTGGTTATGTTCCACAGCAGCCTGTATTTGTTTTAATAAATCACAAACAACACTGGATCCCACTTTACAGCTCCTTGTATAGAGACCGCAGCATTATCAGCAGAAGATAAACAATCCAATACAATAAAATTGCAGGATATAAATATAGGTTTTAACATGCAACGGCAGTCTATTGATTAGTATGAGTTCGTTATGTGCGTTTCACAACATATCACTTATTGATCCACAGCGAAAGAGTAAAGACAGCCTACTTTCTGAATAATAGTTCCTATTCACATAACAAAACGTATCACTAATCAAACCAAACAAGCACTAAAACAGTATAACATAGATTACTGCACTATACCTGCAAAATGATTATATTTCAGTAAATTTGAACACATCTAAAGTCTACTGAAGACACACAAAGCATACTGGAAAGCTCCGCCCACCTGTCTTCAACACACTAAAAGTGTGTGTAGGCATTGTCATCTTTCCTCCACATCAACCACATCAGTTTCACTATCTGTTAAATTATTCTTCTTTTTTGACGTTTCTGGTGCGTTCCTCATTGTTATTTGGAGTAAAGGGGAAAAAATGCCATATATCTATTGTCATTTTCATATTTATTTCATATTCACTAATGGAGCTGCACTCAATTTCAAGTCAGTTGGGATGTATCAAGGAAAGTTTTACAGGAACAAGCATATGCACAGATTCATACATCTGAATATTTTTTGGGTGTACGTACTTTCCCAGTCGTAGTCATGCGCCATATTTCACTATGAAAGCTACACAATCCTTCGTACATGATGCCCCAGAGCATTTAATTTAGATTGACAGGTTCCAGCCAGTTCTCTGCCCCTTAAAAGACTAGTTTGACCTGGATTTCTTGTCATTTTCTACTTTTGAATTCAAGATTTAAATTCAGCCAACATGACTGTATTTTGGCCTTGAAAACTTTATACTTTAGAAAATCACTACCTACCCATATAGTCACAACAACATTGCTTTAGCTTCTAGTTCTACTGCGAAGAACATTGGACTTGTTGATGGACAGATCTTACTGTTAATCCGAAATGCTGCACCCAGAGTACTGACTGGTAAGATAGAACAATTCTCCTGCTATGGCCACTATAGTTGCGAAGAGAACTAAAATTCATTCTTATTACTTACAAAACACTTAATGGTCAAGCTTTCTGAAAGAGCTTTTTGTCCTCTATCACACCGCAAACACACTTCGCTCTCAGTATGCTGGTATATATTCTCATTTTGGAACTAGAGTGGGAGGCAGAGTCTTAAACTCCCAGTTTGAGTGTGGGATGCGCTGTGTGCTTTTTAAACAAAGCTTAAAACTCCTTTTTTTAAACGAGGTTATGTTTAATTTAATAATAAAACCCTGCATGGATTTATCAATAACCCCTTTTTGTTTGAGCTTTGTATGTTTTAATTTGATTTCTTGCCCTTATTGCTAATTTAATAGCTTTTATGAGTCTGTTTTAAACGTTTTCTAAATTTCATTTCTGCCATGGGTGTTTGTTTTTCCAATTTAATCTTGTTTTTGTTCTGTAAAGCACTTTGATTTGAGGTCAATGTAAGATTTTTACAAATTTATAAATGAAAGGGATCAAATTATTGGGATTTTGTCTTGTTCTGCTGAGCAATGCAGATTCTGTGTTGAAAGCTCTAAAACATTGTGCTGATGTTTATAAAAAGGGATATTTCTACTTTTAATAGTTAGTTACCATTTGCTTTTTGTTTGTTTCCTTAATAGGTTCATGTAAAACTAAAGCATTAACCTGTCCTCAAAAGTACACACCGTTTTTGGGCTATAAAAGGAAATGAATATTTCTTTAATGAATATTATCATTACTTCTTTACTGAAAGCAAACCATGGCAATGCATTCGTCAGGCAGCCGCAGCCACATGCTGACTTGACCTTTGTGTTGCGCATGTGCACGGACAGGGAACACTTGGTGCTCACACAGTTACCAGCGTCATTGTGGATAAACTTCTCAAACCTCAGCCTGAAGGAGAACCACCACGGTCTCATTTAAAACATCATATTTCATTTTAATTACGTGCCATGAAAACCAAAAGTAAATACCTAAAAACACAACAACACTGATTTGTACAGAAATTTGCAGCTTCTTCCAAAGATTAAAGTGGTCAAAAAACATATATATTCTTTGGGTTTATGTATGATTTGTGAGACTACAAAAGACAATAATAATGTTCACTAATATTTCCAATTTCCAGCTTTGAATCAACCTTTGTTATTATCTAATTTGCTTAGGAGTTTGAGATTGTTTAGAGAGCAAAGCGAAGAGAAAGGTTTTGTTAGAAATTCGATTATATTAAAATACACTTCCAGTTTTTACAAAGAAAAGCAAAAAAGATTCAACTTTGGCTCATGGTTGAGGCCTAATTCAGTCTAGTTGAACGTACACATGTTTATCTGGAACTGGGTGTGTTGGTCTGGTTATAAAAGTTTCCATTTTTATATGTTTTCAGTCAAACCAATACATTTGCATTTATTTGAAAAGTCTTGTTCAGATGTGACTAACATGGTCATTTTTTTTCTCGTGTCATGTAAACGTGACAATTTCTTTCCCTGGACACTACTGATTGCAGCAAATCTACATTTTCTATATTTTAAATAGATTATGAATGTTACAATCTTTAAGTTTGGAGCAAACGATGTCCGACGAACAGACAAATATGTACGGTTTCAACTACAACTACTACTACCCAAAGTACAAAGTACAACTACTTTGTACTTTGGGTAGTAGTATGTGTAAGACATAGTTTGTAAACCGCATAAACAGTTTTGTGTGAAACTTTGGGTACGTGCAAATGTATGTTCAAATGCATACACAAATATGTGAAATAACACACACAAAAAGATTTACATGTGCACAAATTACAAAAATACACAAACATTAATATTTGACACACTATTTTCTTACCTTAAACATTATAAATATGATCATTTATAAGGCTTCTACACATACAGGACTTAAACACACCATGTATGCACGAAGCTGTGAGGCTCCCGGAAGCGTTAAAAGAGTTTCAAAACCCCTTGAGCACTTGTAAACTGATCTGTGCTTAAATGCAGTTTTGTGCGTACTAGGCAATTTGTGCACATGTGTTTAATGATTTGTATGTGTAGAAGCCTACAACTACAAAATAGTGTACGTGGTTTACAAACCATGTATTACACATACAACTACCCAAAGTTAGCTTCAACAGTTTGCAAATCCTGTATTTACCACACACACACAATGATATGGAGTCGGTTTTCTCTCCATATTGAGTTGTCTTCTGTTGTTCGGTTCATTAAAATACAATAAGAAAATTTAAGTAATATTTTTGGTCAGAATTATTCAAATATTTTTGGGGTAATTTACAAAGCATTTTGTTATTTTAAAATAAATTGTGAGATATTATAGATTGTGTCCTAATAGAATTTTCCTGAGGTGGAAAAACAACTATTTTTTATTCATTTCATTCATTCAAGAACAAGCTGAGATTTAAATGGATCGCTTGTTTTCCTAACACCATCTGCGTAGTAGACTGCACACATGTGCACACCAAAGCACCCTCGCCAGATCTGTTCCCTCAACCCCAAGAATATCCCTCTATAATTGTCCAACTCATAACCAACGACTGAATGTGGTCTCCTGCTCCACAAAATTCCACTATGTGCGCCCCATACAAGTTTAAACCGATAAGTTTGGAGTATTTTGTCTTTGCGTATGTCAGTGTGGTCTGATTTGCTTGGCTGCTCTCAAAATCAAACAAGACACATGTAAATATTTCATAAAGACCATAAAATGTGTGCAATGTTTGATCCTCTTACATCTCCCAGACGCAGGCAGGTTCCCAGGCTGTGTATGACATCCTCCGCAAGGTCAGAGTGGTCCGAATCCCACACCAGCCCGATGGACACAATCTCCGGTGAGTTCATCAGCACCCGGCGGATACGCAACATTTCCCCACAGTTACTCTGTGACAAAGAACAGAAGGAGGAGGGGGGGCAAAAAACAGAGTACATGTGATTAAATGGGTTTATTCATCGTGTGTTACAGGCACAGAGTGCGACCATCACTAAAAAACATTTCCTTTATTTGCTTGTTATGAACACAAGCATGCACACATGAATTAAAGTGAACACTGAGGGAATGAGGGGCAGAGATAAAAGGCAAAAGAAAAGAGATGATGAAAGGATCGTAAGAGAGAACGACAGAGGAAGAAGTGCTGTGCTGAGTTGTATTTATCCCTTGGGCCTTCTGTTGAGTTCAGAACCGCGTGTTCTGAATCCTTCCTTTGAGTCATGACCCACCGCAGAGCTGGTACACACACATAAAAGCCTACACACACACGAGCGCGGACGGAGCGCTGGCAAAGCAGGTTCGGAAACAGCCTGAGAACACCCCGGTAACCAGACACGTTGCCAAATGCAATGCTCACACAAACATTGTGCACAATCGGACTCCGAACTTTCCCTTTTGCGGGCAAGGCGCCGTCTTGCACTGGCACCAGAGATGGCAGGAAGGTATTTTGCCAGGGTCTGCTCCTCAGTTCTCAGAAAGGGGCTCACACAAACACAGGCCGGGGAGCGGCAGCCAAAACAGCACAGCACTGGGAGAGGGGCTTTCTGTTTGCTCAGGACACACAATCTGGACGCAGAGCCTCGGTTAGCCCTCTGCGTTGTCTCACAGCTGACAACAGCCGCTGACAACATCATTCATCAGACAGTACAAACACATTCGCTCTGCTTCACAGTACAACATTGATCGCTGCAGCTTCATCTCTGAATTATACATGCAAATAATATTTTTTTCCTTTTTTTTTTTTTTTTGCTATGACTGTGCAGACCTTTCCAAAAGGCTGTGAGTTATATAATATGGCTGCTGGTCAAATGATACAGTAGGTTTGCAGGATGCTGATTGTGGCATTGTTCAAAGAGAAATGAAACAACTCGAGGAAAATGTTGATGCTATGCTTTCTGACAAGTCAAGAAATCCCCACTTTTATCAGTGTAGTGTCAGCTGAGGAGACTGTTGATGCAGGACTGAGAGACAAATATAGCATATATCCACACAAAGGTGCATTTGTGTGCAAGAACAATTCCAGTTTGATGGAGTTTGAGTCTGTTTTTAAAAAAATACAAAAAAGAAAACCATTAAACATGAAAATAAATGAATAAACAAAATAAATGAAAAATTGAAAATAAAATTATATAATATATATAATAAATAAACAATAAAAGCTGCCGATATTTCAGTCAAGACGCAAAGACTTTAAAACCTACCTGGATTTGAAACCTGCAGGCCTGTTTCACAGATGCATGTTGCAAAAACATTTCATGCATCTGATCTCACACATAATTGTTGCTAACAATTTGCTGATGCAGAGTGATTCCCAAGGAGCTTTTGTGTTGTTGTTTTTTCAATGTGGAGCGATGAAAATGGAGAGCTAAATTTGAAATGAAATGAAATATACTTTAGTTATCCCTCTTAGAGGGAAATTATTGTTGTTGTAGCAGGGAATAATAAGATTGCATCTTGGGAAGCATTAAGTTTTCATTAAAATGTGATATCTGTAATCTTGAAGCTGCATGTTAAACTCTGCAGATTCCACCAACAAAAATCTATATTTGTGTAAAACTGGACAAGGAAAAAAGAATTACTCAGTTGTTCACGTAATAGATAACACATTATGCTTTAATTGGAAAAGTTAACTTTAAAATACAGTAAATAATTTTATGATTGTAAAATCAACTTGTGGAAATGTTGAATCATGAACAACTTTCTTCAAAGTCTGAAAAACACGCCCTTCCTTCCCCACCCCCTCCACCCCCAACATTATAAAGTTAGCAGTGGTTTCAAGGACAAATCAGTTTAAATTTCACAGAACAAGATCCTCATCTTCACAAAATATTATATACAGTATATCAATATTGTTTAGTCAAACCCTTTACACCCCCTCACTTTGTTCTGCAAATGTCTCAGAAAGGTACAAAATGTCCACACTGTGAAACTCTACACCCATTAGTCTATATATAATTTAATATGGTCCCTTATACCCAGCCCTGTCTTTTTTCTGTTTCTTTTTCTCTTTACTCATCTGTATTTGGTTTACATGGTAATGTGCTCTTTCTCCTTTGTAGGCATCATTGGGGGGGGGCTTGATTTTTTCATAGTTGCACATTGTTAATTCCATAATGCACATGCAGAAATGCTTTGTAGGAAAGTTAATATGTTTTTCTTTGGTTTTCTTTCAATTGCCTGAAAGAAGAATTGAGATTCTATTAAAATTTATAGATGTTGGTCTGTTATTTCAAATCTATAAATTCAATTAAGAACAACAACAAAAATCATTAGCCCTGGACCATTATTTGCACCCAGTGGTGGATCTAGAACATTTTACATGGGTGGGAAAAGGAGGGACAAGAGGTCTAACCAGAGTGGCATTAGGCATTATTGACAACTCGGGGGGGGGGTATTTAAACCTTTTCCACGATCTGATCAACAGGAAGAAATGAGGATGTCTACACTCATTTTGATAGTTTCTGTAATGTATGTTATTTCAGCTCATGCTTGAACCTATGTGGGGGTTAGGTGATGTGATGAGTTTCAGGGATGGGTTCTAAAGTATTGGGGCAATTGACCCCCCTGTAGATTCGCCCCCTGTTTCCACCTATTGAATTTATTAGAAAGTTAGTGTTGATTTGCAGACCTTATATGACAAATGATCTTTTGTGATATACAATAATCAATTCGAATGATAAACCATCTATTGATGCAGATTAAACTACCCACCTTAAAACTGAATGATGTGGTACAAATCAACTGTACCTCATGCCAACTCTTCAAGGTCTGACCGAAGAAATAATGGGCAGAATTTATTCTTTTTAATCCTAAGTCTTTATTTGACCCTTTAACAAACTATGACAATATAAATAAAATAAAAAAAAATTAATTAATAACAATTTACATAAATGTACTGTTTATTACTGTGTTCTCTGTCAGAATTATTGTAGTGCAAAAAGTAGACAAGTATCAGAATGTATACAACAGGGTTTTTTTCATCAAAGTTTTTACCATAAAGCGATGCAATGGGTCCCACACACTGTATGTATCAAATATGATACACACAAGAATAGAGGGTTAAAAAAATTTCAAAGTGCTAATAATAAAATGTTAAAAATAGTTAAAAATGTTTAAAAAAATTAAATGTTAGGAAAAGTTTTTTTTTAAATCTAACATAATAAAAAAAGAACTTCTATCCTTTTTACTTATCATTTAAATTTGACTTAAAATGAAGGGGTGCAAGCTGGAAAAGATCTGAAAGCCTAATCAACATGAGGACCTACAGACGCAATCACTTTAATTCACTACAGTGTCCTGTATATACAACCGAATTTTTAACTTTTTATCCCCATCTTCAAACTATCCAGTCTATAAACTGGCATCAACCATCCAAATACCACCACTTTGTTTGAGTAAAGCCCAAGGTGGTGCTAACAAAAGAGCAGCGCTGCAAGTGATGGAAGATAAACAGAAGCAGGTTGTGCTTCTCCCACAGGACTGTGCGCAGTGTCAACGTTTGGGTTGTGAATGGTGTGTATTAGTGTGGTTGCAGCAGCAGTGGAGGTGGAAGTGTGTAAAGAGATGGGCAGCTGCTTGAGAGGAGGCTCTTTGTGTGGAAACTTTGGCAGAGAGTGTGTGGAGCCAAAGTGGATCTGTTCAACAGCAGCAGTTTCCCAGGTGGCTGCACAACACAGAATCCTGCAGAACAAAGGGAGGGCACATTTTCCTTAGTTCACCCCCTTCACCGTCCAAACATCTCTGGATCGGTTTCTCTAACTGTAAAACATGGCATTCACTGTGTTTCTGCCTCAAAAAGACTGTACATTGGTCATATTGTTTGAAACCACTCTTCAGCTGGGCACTTAAGCATGATATCCAGCTGCCAGAAGATGATGATGATAATTATGGATCACTGAGAAGGAGGTCGACGGGGACAAATGCTCGCGGTGAGAGTTAGTGAGGAAGAAAAGGCAAATTAGATGCTGATTATGTAACACCAACTGACCAAGAGAGAAGGGGGGAAAAGAAAAAAAAGAAATCATGAAACTACTGAATCAGTCGCTGTGCAGGTTACATGTTCACCCTGATTTTTCAGGGAGTTTGAGATTAAGGAGTGATTGTAGCAACGCTTTCAGGGATAACCAAAGAAAGGAAAGAATGACATCCAAGAAGAGGAGCGACTAGAAGCCCTCCAAAGGAGATGCACAGGAGTGATTGAGGTTTCTATTGATGTCATATTTATATTTATTGCTCTGGGTGATGTGAACAATACCTGTGGAACATATTGGGATTTACTTTGCAGCCCTGTGCTCTGCACACAGCAGCGCCACTGTGATCTGTTGTTATTGCAGTGAAAGCAGGGTCATTATTGGGAGTCTGCTACGCTACTGAATCATTATTATGATCATGTAAAGTGATATATAAGAATTCTATTAGAACTTCTCCTTGCACTGGTTTTACTATTTTCTGATTATGTCTATTTCAAATGAGTTAGCAGGCACTGCATAACTTCATGCACTTTACAAAGCTTTTTCTCCTTTCTTTTTCCCTCAGAAACTAATTTAAAACACGACCCAAGGAGAGCACAGAGAGCTGACTGCATGGCGGCTGGAGAGGCAGCTGGGGTCACTGTTTGACGCCCCGATGAACCACGGGGCCCTTTCCTCCAGAGGATTACCAGGGGTGCTGTGGTGCACCTGTAGTAACTGCAGGGGCAAGCCTACAGAGCAGGAGAGCAAATGCTGTGGCCATGATCCAGTTCATTGTGTGAGGCTGCTCCCACACATCTCCAAGTTCTGCCTCTAAAAGGGTTTTCTCTGTATTCACAGGCTGGAGGACATTACAGTATTAGGCCAAACTAGGGAGCCTGGGGATGACAATCGGGAGTTCCATTATGGAGCCTGCAGACATTTTATATTTTGGCAACATGGGTCTTTGGGGCAGAAAAACTGGCTTGTCATCCCCCAGCTGCTGTGTTAGGAGGATCAGGGACACTTTTAAATCAAAGGACAGTACAAAGGCATCAAGGAATCCTACCAATGGGAGGATTGTTATTGGTGGTGCTCTGCTAAATAAGAGGCCAACAACTCCATCAAGCCTGTCTGACTCATTAAAGAAGGCTAGTAAACACATCAGTGTTTTACAGATCAATATGACAATGCTGTGAAAATAAAAACATCTTAAGTTGTTTTTAGAAAAGAAAGAAAGGCTTGGAGTCCTCTCAACATGAAAGTATGCTGCTGATATAAATAACAGTGGATGTGCTGTACTGATTCTGATTCTGATACCCGTATCTAATTATGAAATTCTTTACAGTGATCATCATTCATCAGCAATTATTTCATTTTTAAAAAAGTACTATTTCTTCCCATGTATGTATATTTAGGTCTAAATGATGTCATTCTTGTGTTTTGCATGGCAAACTTGGAAAAGCCCTTCCAGTATAAGCAACTGGAACTTGATGTATTTAACAGTAGAGGCTCCTGAATAAAACCAACTTGATTTATAAAAGTGACCATGTGTGTTATGTGATGCTCTTACAGGGCAGTTGCGCAGGTCTCCCATGTTGCTGGCGTTGCGGAGGAGTTCTCCAAACATGTCCGGTGTTGGCTTCTCTCTGCACTCCAGCATCCTCACTGCTTGGTTACTGCAGCGTTTAAGATTCATACACAGAACAAAGTTAACACAACCCTAAATGCTTTACAGAGCAAATATAAATATACTTCATATTATGAAAAGCAGAGAATAAAAGATTAAAAACACAGTTTGATGCCTTGCAGAGTTGGACTTGAAGCTTTTGCCAAGAGAAAAATGAAAATCCACTGGGACCGTTGGTTATTACCACACAGTAGAATTAAAAGAATAAACAGTTGTTTGCATATAATATCAGGCAGAGATTCACAAACATGAGCGCTGATTCCCAGTTAGTCCCAGAGGCTTTTGGCTCATTTGCTTTTATCGAGAAAATAAAAAAGAATAAAGAACAGAAGAATCAGTAGGAATAGACTGATATTAACTAGCCAGAAATAGCTGAAGTAAAACATGCGTTGACTACAGGGACGCTAATAAATCAACATGATGGTTATTAAATAAGCATTTCCTCTACGTCTGCATAATATCATTAAAATTTACTTGTGAGGAGGGAAAAAAGACAATCTCCTTCAACGAGCTCAAAGGGGGGACATTTTAATACTAATCTGCATTCATCCTTTTTAAGGACAAACTCAAACATACATTCTCCTTCACTGTGAATACCAAACCAACGAGTCTGTCTGAGCCTCAGGACCACGGATGGGATTTTGTACGCAGTCAATCAGCATTGTTATTTTTTCCAGTGAAGTACCCTATTTACAAAAAAAATAAATAAATAAAAAAATCTCTCCACCCCCTCCTCTCCTCTTCCATTAGCCCGACATGAATCTCCTCCCAGCGCTCTCACTCAACTTTAAGAAAGCAGAAAGTCTTTCAGGAAAGCTGGGAACGTGCTTTTATTTCGGTTTACTTGTGTCTGAGCTGTTTTCTCTCTTTTCCTTGCCCTCTGATTATCTCACTCGTGTTGGCTTTTGTGGGCTGCACGGTGGTGTGGTGGTTAGCACCGCAGCCTCACAGCAAGAAGGTTGCTGGTTCGAGCCCCGGGTGGAGCCTGAGCCAGAGGGGGTTGCTGGCTTGGGCTCGGGAGGGGTTTGAAACAGTGGT
>JBBBVU010000023.1:7232404-7256692 GCA_037177055.1 Atherinosoma microstoma | reverse complement strand
TGTGTGTGTGTGTGTGTGTGTGTGTGTGTGTGTGTGTGTGTGTGTGTGTGTGTGTGTGTGTGTGTGTGTGTTTGAGTGTTTTGACCGCTCCTCTCTGTTGGTGCTCTTGTTAATCTGACCGTGGGAGCAGCATCTATATTTCATAAGAAGCCGACTGAACACATTTACTACCAATCGATCAGACAGCGCCTCGAAGGCACACACATCAAACACACACACACACACACAGCACACTGTGTGGGTATGTAAGGCAGAATGATAGAAGCAGAGAAAAAGACTGAAAGTGGTGGTGAGGAACCGAAAGAAACGGCTGAAGGTGTGAAGAGGACATTAAAGGAATAAAAACCTGTGTGTTTTTATCATTTGGAGAATTTGTTTGGATCTGTTCTACATAAAACTCAAATATCTTCTCTCCATCAAGTGTTAAACAGCATATTTTTGCATATATAACATTTACTGTCGGTTATTTTCAAACCTGATCGATTGGCAATTTACTTCTTTTAGCTTAGTTAGAGGAGTTATTATTTCTTGTGAGGTCAAATCTTCCTCTTGTTTCACTTTTGGGCTGTTCCCTTCAGGGCTCGCCACCATCTAACCCTATCCTCTGCATCCTCTTCTTTTACACCAACTTCTTCCTCTAGACCTCTTGCCTCACCACCCCATCCTCTGTACATGCCCAAACCAACCTAGTCTGGCCTCTCTGATTCCTAAAGAGAGCCTCAACATTTTAATCTCCGCTACCTCCAGTTCTGCCTCCTGTCTTTTCTTCTGGGCCACTGTCTCCAAACCATATACATCCCTAGTCTCACCACTATGTACAGATTGCCTTTCATTCTTGCTGATACTTTTTTATCACACATCACACCTGAAGCTCCTATTCACCCTTCCCAACCTGCTTGTGCATGTCTGGTCATCTCTTTTCCACACTTTTCCTTAATCTGGACTGTTGACCAAAGAACTTAAACTCCTCCACCTTCTTTATCTCTGCTTGTAAAGGCAAAACACAACATAGTTCATGTTCGGGGGATCAAAAGAAGCACTTTTATGGACAGTGTGGCCTGTTTCCTCTTGATATCATGATAAACTTAGAAGATGAATGTTCGAGAAGTGCTGAATTAACATGGGTTTGATGAAGGAAACTCTCAGTTTGAAGTGTCGGTGCAAGGGAAGGAAGCCGTCAATAGTCTGAAAGAACAAAAGAGTCCTATCAGGGACAAGCGGAAACTTGACAAATGTGCTTCACTCTTTAAAAGAAGGACTAAATTAGTCACCTCAGCGCAGCAAAGCAAAAAAAAAAAAAAAAGTAAATGATTGTAGAATTTTACCCTTAAGAAAAAAAGCCCTGGTAGCAAAGTCTAAACTTAAGAGACAAAAGTTTACTTATATAAGATGCAGCTGACAAACACCTGAAAAAGTCGGCCCGACTCTGAAACCTCATTATTTCAACTAATGAAACCCAGATTAACTTCTACGAAATGGGAAGGGAAAAAAAAAACAACAAGTATTGAGGCTCATGATCTGAAACACACAACGTTATCTGTAAAACATTTTGTGGCACAGTTATGGCACAGATATGTGTGACTGCCGATGGAACTGGGTCATTAGTTTTTATTGATGATGTGACTGCCAATAGAGACAGCAGGATGATTTCACAAGAAACGCCAGTAACACACTAATAACACAAAATTGACAAGACATAAAATCGTACTACAGATGGATGATGAGTACGTAAAACATATCCCAACAGCTTCTTAAGGCAGACGGAGGGATTGGACGAATCAGACACCAATGCCGGTAAGCATGCTTTTAACTGATTAAAAACAAACAGTGGGCAAAAAAAAATAAAAAGGCAGAACGTGAGGTTAGCTTCAATAAATGCCAAGCGATACTTTACATCTAAGTCTTAAAAACGATCATTATATTGTATTTTATACCGTAAATTTACCGGCAATGCTTTGATAATCGTGGGACTTTGCTAATAATTCTATATTTGCATCATTGATTTAGGTCAAATCCATCGTTATATTCAGATTTTACAAAAACTCATTTTCAAGTATTTTGACCATATTGTGATCTTGAAAAACCATTGCCCATTATCTTGTGAAACCAGTTACAGGAGGAGAAAACAGAAATCAGATTATCAGATAAAAACTAGCTTACCTTGATTTCATGAATTAACAGCATTAATAATTAATTATTTGGGCCATTTTCTGCTATAGCCTGGTAACCTGTCCAGGGTGTATCCTGCCTCTCGCCTGCTAATTGCTGCTGTGATAGGCTGCAGCTCCCACTCAACCCTGAAGCGATATAGGAAATGAATGGCCACAGCTTCTGTACAATTATTTTTGCTCATTTAAATAATTGCATTTGATTAATTAATTGCAATGATTAAGCAACCGACAATGCAACTTTTAGAAATTTAACGTTTTTGCAAATGCAACCCCAAACAAAAGAAGATACATAAATAAATACCTAGATAACTAACTGAAAAAAAAACTAATTTGGGTTTCAATGCACTAATGAGGAAATCTAAATTTCTCTTTCAGAGAGCCACACAAAAGGAAATGCAAATCAGACACTTTGCTGTTGAAGTAGTTCCAATAGTTGGAAATAGTTTAGTCTTAACTAGTGATGTACGATCCCACTGATTTCCTTCCTGATTTTGGGCTCCGTTCCTGATACTCTGACGTCTGTCTCACCATAACATGTCCCTCTTATTTCCTCCTATTCAAATCGCCATTGTGTTACGATTGATTCCTAGATGTTTAATGGGGTTTGTGGTGTTGCTATAGAACCTCTCTGTCTTCCCAAACACATCACAAACTGCATCGTTGCTGTTTGTGGAACCAAAATAGCTCCACACATGACTATGTTTGCTTACAGCCACTGATGTCAACTGGATCAACTGGACTGAGAGAGCAGCTGCAGTGCTGTTTTTCTTTATTTCACATATGACTTTGTCAAGCGGAAGAAGAAGTAGTTCCCACTAACTGGGTACACCCAAATGTAACATTTTAATATGTGAGTGAATCAATTCTTGTTCATAAATATCTGGTATCAAAGCTATCGATATTTCAGTATCAATCCGCACACCACTAGTCCGAACACGAACAAACCGCAGTAAAACCACGAGAAACAATCAGAACAACCTCTAGATCAGAACTAACTTTCATATCTGGGAACATCTGGGATATAACATCACATCTGGGAAGTCACATGAGTTCATTGATTGGCAGCTCAGACTGGAAACGACTGATGAGTCATGATGTTTAATTCTTGCTGGGTTAGATTTGATTCACAAAGTTGTTGCCATTCTCTCTAATGTGCATGAAATCCTCTTTGAAACTAGCAACAAAAACCAGTTCAAGTCAACATATGACTTCATTTTAAACTTTAACTGTTTCCTTTCATTTTTTTAATCGCATCCTCTAAAATGTTGAGCCGAATTGACACCAGAAGCCCAGTAAGTGACATTTTTGCAGCTGGAGGTAGCCCACCATCAGAGGGTAAAGTTATAAGACAGTGTAGCTACTCCTATTAGTTACAGTGTGTTTTACAAATATATTCATACTGTATTTGGATGTGCTTAAATGTACGGTCTCCATTGTACATTTAAGTTTAATAACATTGTTACAATACGCCCCAACAAGCTTGGAAAAGAGTCTAAAGAAAAGTTTGTGGAGCAATGTGCTGTGGCAGACTTACAAAGCACTCAGCAGCGTCGTCCATGATGCCCAGCTGAAAACGTTGTTCGTCTTGGAAAGTCTTGGCCAAAGCGCTCCGCAGTGCATCTGATGGCAGAACCCGCTCGCTGCTGAACTGGAACTGAGCAAAGATACTCTGCAAATGTACACAAACATACAGAAATCATTAAGTCAGTGCTGCAAGTACTTATGCAACAAAAATATACACTTAGGGGGTCTACAGAACGGTTTTTTTGTATCTTGGGCCTCAGTTATATCTTCCCTTGACCAACTGTAATCTTTGCCAGATAACTGATACTTATGATACCCAGCCCACCATGAACACTGTTTGTCAATGATCTTAAGCCTCTTGCTCTCATTTCTGTCTTTTGTTGTTTCCCTCTTTTTTTTTCATTTTCTGTGAAACACAATGTGTAGACACCTGTAATTTAGTGTAATTACACAGGATGCCAGTTGATGCACCACCCAGGGGATGGGGGCTGGGGGGAGGAGACATCATGGAACAAAACAGTTGTTCCATAAGTGTACTGTATAAATATTCAAATCTTCAATAAAAAGAGTTTACAAAAAGGAAAAGAAAAAAAAAACATTTTCCCGAAAGACCTTTGCATTGTTGAAGTGTGTGTATATATATATGTATATATATATATATATATATATATATATATATATACATATATACATACACACATGACATCATGTTCTGTCAGCTGACCCATAAAACAGCCACTGAAACAAGTTGTCAACTTGTCCGGAGCCAAAGTGCTGCACAACAAACTCTGACCGGACTAAAACAAAACGCCACCGCCGAGGCCTCAATATCAGAGCATATCAATAATAAATGGTGATTGCAGTGCACTTCTCTCTGATAGAAACAGCTCTGAGAGTGCTTTGTAGCAGTAAAATGGAAAGCAAAGCAAACTGTTGCAGGGGCTAAAAGAGAAAGCTAGGCCACTGAAGTGTGTTTTGAGGGCAGTGTACAAAGTCTGAGGATTAGCATCAAACATTTTGGAGAGTTTATTCTGTTTGCACTCAGGTTTCGCCGTGAGAGACTGACCATGACCTCATATGCAACCATTTCAAGCTTGATGTTTCGCTCTAATTCCTCAGTTTTATTTCTGTCTGCCGGAGTTACCACTATTCCCTTCAGTTGTTTCGCAGCCACTCCAATGTTTTTGTAACCCACTACAGAGTCCTGATCTCCCAAGTTCGTGATAATTGCTTTAACCAGTGTACAGATACGAAGCAAAACTAAAGCTCTTCTGACCTGGACAGTTCCATTTGAATTGATCAAAAAAAGCTACAATTTTATGCCTTAAAAATATTTGATATATAAAATGTTGGATGGCGAGAAGAAAAGCTTGTGTTTTCTTCAACTTTAACTTTTAAATGCATTGTGAAATTTTGACCAAATGTTATTGAAAGAGGAAGAAGAGAACAGATGCATATGGTCATATTTTACATGAAATTCTGCATAAAATGTTGTGGCTTTAACTGTTCTTTTGACAGATTCCGCGCTTCAGAGGCATCTTAAAGTTTGGGAAAAGAGAGATTGAATTAGAAGATGAGGAAATCTTCAAAAGATCACAAAGTTTGAGATGAAACATGTAAAGGTTTGGTCACCCCAAGAGATCTGAGTGTGCAGATAACTTTTACCAAGGTCTTAGGCTTTAATTAGCTTGTTAAGGCTTTAACTTGATCACAATCAATAAAGAAAGGCAAGTGATGCAAATCTTAATATGTTTATAAATACAATACCGTGCAAAAGTCCTGAACCACCCCTCATTTCTTTAGATAATACCAGAAAAGCAGGAAATTTTTCTGAAACATGAGCAGACATAACAGATGCAGTATAAAAGGCAAAAAACTGACATGTAAACTTCTAATGAGCTGAAAAGTCATCATGGTTTGACCCGTTTATTCCAACCTGAACCTTTTTTACACAAGCTTTCTCATCATTTTCATAAGTAAAAACAGTCTTCAGGAATAGTTCTCCAGGCTTATTGAAGGACATTTCAAAGCTCTTCCTTTGATGTTATCTGCCTTTTTTTTTGTTCTCTGTCAAAATGACTCGAGGGGGGATTCATCACTCCGTCGGTCAAGATGTATTTTTCAGGTCTTGTTTCAGTTCTTTGCTGGATTTTTTCCTGTTTTTTGAAGACATCACATCTAGATAATGTCCATCTGCTTGTTTTACTTATCCTTCGTTTGTCCAGTTTTGCAAAAAATTCAGGACACACTGCACATCATGCAGGGATACGCCAATTTTTTGGCTAATCGCTCTTTGGGAATCACCTTGTTGGTGTGAGCAGATCTGCCAAACTGTCTACTTACAAAAATGGGAACAAATTATGTGTCTAAACGTACCTAAACGTCTAAAGTACCTAAACGTGCAATTTAAAAATTGTTTTTTGTTAAGCTGTCTGTTATAAAAACAACACTGGTCCATCCTTTGAGTCAGGATCTTATGTTTCAATGAGTCATAGGTCAGTGTTAAATGGCTTGAAATGACTCAATCATGGCAAATCTGAACCATAACTATAGTAAATTAAGTCTAAAAGCCCAAGTATTTAAACAATATTAGTTCAAACCAAAGCACCGAAGCAACAAAGGAACCTTAACAAGCAGTGAGAGTAACTTTTGACTGAGACTGGATGAGGGATTAACTGCAGCGTCCAAGCAGGGAGAGATAACAGCATGGATGACTTACTCCAGATTGCCAACGGATAAAAATGACCTAATTTTTTGTTGATAAGAATCCTCAGCTCGATTAAAAAAAAAAAAAAAAAAAAAAAAAGCAACTATTTTTGACTAACACTTAAACAGCCCCAGAACAAAAATAAACCTAAATCAGGCTGACGTATCAGAGCAGCGGTTGGTGCTCTGCTGGTTTCCGTCACAGCAGTAATTCAGTCACTGATGAGATGGCAGGACTGAAAAGCAGCAGGTGCTTCATTTCCTCAGGAGTGAATAAACACTTTATAAGTGAAAAATATTCCCACACAGTCGCAGTTCATCAACAGACATGTGTCATCGACTTGTGTCCACCGTGCTTCCATTTCATTCACATGTATGAAATCCGGTAAAAAAAAATGTAAAACCATCTTCAGCAGCAATAACATGAAGTCATTGCTTTCTGTAGGACATCAATGTTACGGAGGAATTCAACTCCACTCTTTTCCACAGATGAAACTCACCTTTTTGGGAGCAGCCAGGACCACACCTGGACCACACATCCACTCATCTGGTGAGCCATCTTATACCTGCTTCACTCACTCAAAAGTTTAATAATGTGTCTTTAAAACATGAGACACCCCCAGAGGAACCAGTCAGAAAACTTTCAAATCTCTCCATAACTTCATCCGCACCTTTAAAACCAGCAAACCCACATTAGTGAGCTTTGCTTCTGTATATTTACTGCAGGTCTGCAGGCATTAGTTACTGCACAGTGAATCCGGTTGAGGTCTGGACTTTGACTGGGTCACTACAACACCTCGATTCTTTTTATTTTATTTTAGCCATTCTGGTGCAGATTTGCTAATGTGCTCGGGATCATAGTCCATTTCGAACCAAGGTTTATATTTGCCTTTTAAGTCATCTTGGGAGCATTTCTCTCTAAAAGTTTTCTTGATCTTAGAGAACTCGGCATGGCCTCCATTTCTCCTGTTAACTTCTGTTTCTTAATCACATCATGAACTCAGGGAACTGACTTTCAGCAGCTGGTTAAGAGAAGCCTGGATGGGGGTGAAAGTTTTAATGAGATTTGGAAATTTGCATAATTTGTCCACTCCTAGTAATGACTGAAAACAAGAGGAACTAACAAGCTAATTAAGTACAAGTTATGATGAAAGTTTAGTATAGAGCCCTTTTAGACTTGCTTTGCAAAGCGGTAATGTTGCAGACTTTGTCTTTTATACTGTTTGCATTCAGACAAACGTTCCGATCTTTAATCTCGAAGCTGTAGCGGACATTTACCGGCTAGCCTCCTTCATGTCGTAAGAGCGGAAATGTTGCGGCACGTCGTTTTGACTGAACGCACAATAAATGACAGCGTTGAGGGGATTGGGTGAGCACACTGAAGTTAAATAATCGCTGCACAACAACAATGTCCTATCCTGTTTCCACAATCGACCTATCCAGAACATTTTCTGATATCCTAACGTGGCCAAGCAATATATTTGAAAAGACAACTCCGGTTAAAGAGCGGAAGGACTTTACCGCAAATATTCCGCTATGCAAGTCTGAAAGCGGCTTGAGTTAAACAAATAAACTGCATTATGCTTTCATTTCTTTTTCTTTTCTTTTTTTTACATTAAAATGTGAAAAAAAAACTTTTATACTTGAATATTTTTACACATTTTACATACTTAACCTTTTAATACTTGAAGACTTCAAGAACAGATGGTGTCAAACTGTTCTAAAATGGCCATTTTGGAGACTCTCTGGTTTTGTTCTGCTTCGCTTTATCAGAGATGACCTCTGCAGAGATAATGTTCACATATCATACTGAATGATTTAATAGAGGTTTAAAGCTACATCGGCATCATTCCACAGGAATATTCATATTCATGTATAGGTGGGTTTTTTATTTTTTATATTTTTTTAGGCAAGCTTTTTTTTCATTTGTGCTATGTGCCATCTTCATTTATTCTTCAACAGTAAGACACATACAGATATTAACATATCTTAACAGTCATCTTAAGTTATTGTGGGCTTGAACTAATCCAAAACTTTTTCTGAGGAGTAACTTAATCCGATATTAATGGCAAGAGGCAGAATTAATCTGAAATCGAGCCAGAGCCAGTGACTAACTCCGTCGAAAAAACACTTACTGAAACTGTTTTCATGAAAATAGTCACAAATTATTGTCCAACCTTCATCATGACTCAATTATTTGTCAAATTTAGGTGACATCTTGGAAGCAGTTTACCAAGATGGCTGTGATCATAACGGTGTGAAAAACTTAGAGTGTGTCCAAGCCGAGAGTTGGCAGTGGGAAAGGTAATGCAGTCGTGCTGACGAAGAGGAGTGTGTATGTGTGTGTGGAAGAGAAACAGAGAAAGAGAGAAGAGGAAAAAAGAAAAAGTGCGAGCAATAGGGTGTGTGTGTGTGTATGTGTGTGTGTGTGTGTGTGTGTGTGTGTGATATGGTGGCTGTGCTGACTGCAGCAATGCGCCAAGGAGAATGGAGGGGGAATATACCCTACAGAGAGAGGGAGGGAGGAAGGTGAGGAGTAGGAGGAGGAGGAGGAGGAGGGCGGGGGAGGAAACAGGAAGGGATGAGGCGGAGTGAGAAAGAGACGGAGGTGTGTGCGTTTGTATATGTGCGTGTGTGTCTGTGTGATGACAGGAGCAATCAGCACCAACTCCCACATTCATTCATCTTTCTGCCTCTTTTTTCTTCCATTTTCTCCTCTTTTGTTCTTTTCCTGTTTCATTGCAGTGTGCGTGTGCATGTATGTGTGTGTGTGTGTGTGTGTCCAGGTATCTGCATCTAAGTTGTGTGCCTGTGTAAGAGGGTTTTGTTGCTGAGAGAGATAAAGTGTTGCAGTGATCCCTACAAGGATTGCCACGAGCAGCCTCTGAACTTATGTTTACGACAATGACGTGTCTTTCTCTTCTGTGGATGAACCCTATTTCATACACAATCCCAGCTACATAAAAAAAAAAAAAAACATACCATCTTTTATGTCTTTTGTTCTCTAAAACGCTTATTAGGAAATTTAACACACCATTAAAGTCCATTTGGTGTGCGTCCGGCTCGTTTAATCTGCGTTGCTGTGGGGAGTACAGCTTCAAACAGACTGTAAGAACAACGTTGCATCTGTTTGTTGGCAGGATGGTTAATGAAAACCGACGGGAAAATGTGAACGCTCAACACTGTGACAGAACCTTTGATTTCTACACCCACAGATGACTCAAACACTCACAATCACATGTGTGTGTGTACGTCTCATGGAGCTGCCTGACATGCTAGAAAAGATTTGTATGTTTTCACTGTGTGAGCGTGTGTGTGTGTGTGTGTGTGTAGCATCCCAGCGTGGGTTGTGCTGTCTCAGCGCTTTCAGTCAGCCAATTAATTACAGAGAAGCGCTGGAGACAGAGCAGCATGTGGAACACACACATCGGCACAGCTATACACACACTATACTACATCAAGGCACATCACGCACAACGCCTCCCTTCACCAGGACACATATTTGTCATCATTGACAACAAATGGCCGGAGCGGGGCTGCATAAGGCTCGTTCATTAGGAGGGTTTCATGATGCTACAGATCTTCATCTACTGCTGCAGCTAAGACACAACATTCAACCTGTAACTGTGCTGTAGAAAGTGTTCACACGCGCCATTTCTGAGCACTCATTGGCAGGGTCTGGTGAAGTTTACACAGTGGCTATATGAGACGGAGTAAAGCATATTAGAGGAGGTTCTGATCATTTGATGAAGGAGGGGAAATGCTGATGAGAGAGAATGACAAAAAGAAAAATGAAGGAATATGCAAAGAAAAAAAAAACTTGTGCAAACCACCTTTCTGACTGTGAGTGATTATGGGGAAATACTGTGCAAGCATGCAGCTTCCTCTAATTTAAAGGGTGTCGATTCAGTGCATCATGCTTCTCCATGTCTAATGTCAAAAGCAAAATCTGTCACTTAACACATCTTTCATGATTTAGTTGATTTGACATCATTGAACATTCACAGACATCAACACTGGTATATGTTCATCTATTAATCTCTGCTGGGTAAACCCCCAGAATACCTCAGCGCCTTTCTTTTTTTTCACCTCTAGTAGTTACCATCTGCAATCCTCCGAGTGGTTGCTTTTGAATGATTCCTGGGATTTGGCAGACTTTGGTAAAGACCAAACAAAGACTTTCATAAGTCAAGTTGGAGAGGAGCTCATAAGTCTAGAACACATTTCAAAGACTTTTATAGATCAACAGATAAAGTTAAGGGATTTCATTGTAAAAAGTATGTGAAGAAAACCCTGTATGCTAGGGACAAGGATGTCATCTTCACACCAGAGCGTGTTATAGTTATGATGGTCTCTCAAATAGTGACATGTTTATGTTTTGCATTAAATGGAAGTGACACAAAATTCACATTTGCCACCTTTAACATCCACCAAAGTATTTCTAAGGAGGTAGGAGGGAATGGTTAGTCACACAGCTGCCCATAAACACAGAGTTCAAGTCCCATCCATTGGATAAAATCATGAGTATCCAGATATCTGAAATCCTCTTTCACCATCAGAAACAAACCATACTCTGAATGAAGGCGGTCGAGCCTTCAACTGTGTCTGGGACTGAAAACTCCCAATCCTTCTTATAATTCCCCAGATGGTCAACGTAGAATTGAGGTGTATGGATTCTGATGTTTTTTACCCGGTGATCTAACCAACATTTTTCTACTTTGCTTGCACTCAAAATTGTTTATGTTAAATATGTGTTTCGCCCTCAAACAGCATTTAGTTAAAAACAGACACGTTTTTGTTGTGGAATTCACTATAAGCACATACAGCATGGCTGACGTCCACGTAATTGTCAGTATTGCCAATGCTGAGCAATATATACAGGTTTTGGAACACATGTCACCATCCAGATGACGTCTTTCTCAGGTAGAGCTTTGTTTGTTTCAGCTAGATGAAGTCACATTGTGCACAAATTACAGCAGCATAGCTCCGTAGGAAAGGAGTGTAAAACTGAGCGCACTAAACATGGCTTGTCCGAAGTCCAAACCTGCAATCCACCAAATACATTTGGTGCATTATGGACACAAAAGAAAGCACTGTTCAGCAGCTATTGTATATCAAGAAAGAAGGGGGCATTTTTGCAAATTTCCTTTCAAAACTACAACAGTTCATCTTCTCAGTTTCTACATACAGTATATTAGCAGAGGTGGGACCTTTGGCCCGCATCCTGCAGGTTTTCAGTGTTTCCCTGCTCAAACGCACCTGATTCATATCAATGAGTCACTGGGAAGAACTTGATAAGCTGTTGGATACATTTGATCTGAATCAGGTGTGCCGGAGCAGGGAATCATCAAAAACCTGCAGGACTGTGACCCTCGAGGAGGGCGGGTTCCCCAACACTGTAATGGAATGTAAGGTGAGGTAGATGTGATGCATCGTAACAGGAAATATGACAAACTCATTAAAATGTCTTAGTTTCAACCAACAAGATGTTTCCTTTGTATTATTTTCCTATTATGGTTTGAAGTATTGCATTCTGTTTCTATTTACATTACACATCATTGACACCCCAAAACATTTCCCCTCTGGCAAAAAGTTGCTGCAGCACAAAAAGTTAAGCAATAAAAGGGAAAGGAGAAGACTTAAAAAGAACAAATGACAAGGATCTTTTTATATTTTGAATGGATTGAGGGGTGAAAATCCACACTGAAGTGACATTTTAACTGCCAACATTGTGTCTTGGCTGTGCTCGTACTGTAAGTAGTTGGCAGCATTCAGAAATCTGGATAAGATAAGTCAACATACACCATTTTTTCCCCCTCAAAACCAAGATAACTTGACATAATCCATGATTCTTTATCTGGATCTGATGTCAGTGTGAACGTATGTATATGTGTGGTGGATATGTAGTAATGTGTGATCATTCACTGTTGGGAATATACAAATGCAGCTTGCTTTATTTGCTCATTTTTGTGTGGACACACTCTTTTGTTTCTCCTTTTCCAGTGCAAGTAAGTAAATTATTGAGGCATTTCAGGTAACATGCTGCAGGAATCCCTCCTGCTGTGAAGGGGTGTGTTAAGGAGGAGAGGCATAGCTCCCTCCTACCACTGCATACATCTAAACAAAAGCTTGGGCTTGCATTGGTTTGCAGCAGCTTTCAGGGATTATCCTACATCAGGGGTGTCCAGCTCTGGTCCTCGATGGCCGAAGGTTTTAGATGTTTCCCTGCTCCAACACACCTGATTCAAATGAAATGGATCTCCTCGACAGCTTGTTGTCGAGCACATTGACTCTTAAATGTAATTCTGGTGTGGTGCAGCGGGAAACATCCAAAACTTGCAGGACAGCAGTCCTCAAGGACCGACTTGGGACACCCCTGTCCTGCATCACCGGAAGGGGCTGTGATGGGCATCTATATAATCTCAAATAAGTAAATGCAACACATTCCTACTTTAAAATGAGCTACATTAACTGAATAGAATTACACTGTATTTTATGTGTGCATGTAATGTGAAAAATAAAATAAAAAATTAAAGAAGAACAATAATCAGGGGCAAGATGATAGGAAATATTAGATCTTTACTAATCAGAGGACTGTACTTGTCAGAACACAGTAATGGAACACAAGATCTTCCTCTGAAATTTCATAGAGAAAAAAGCTTTGGTTACCTTTAAAGCGCAGAAGACGCAAGAGTCCGCCATGCACTTGTGAGTGGTCAGCTGTCGAAAGCTTCTACGGAAGATGTCGAGATGCCACAACACCTGAGAGACAAAACACGTGTGTTTATTGTTTATTCACAGATACACTGAAAGTTAACATTTTAATCCTTTTCTTCCTTTATTCTGTTCGTCCATTCAACAAGTATGTAAGTTATATCTGTTTCCCTTTGTTTAATTATGACTTTTTCAACCAGCATTAAAGATACCCATTCATCCTTTCTTCATCCATCCTCATTCATTCATCCTTCCATCCTTCTTCCTCCTGCCTCTATCCTTCATCCTTCCCTCCATCATTCATCCATCCTTCCCTCCCTCATCCATTAAGGCCTTCTTCCCTTCCTCATCTGTTTATCCATCCTTCCCTCCTCATCATCCATCTTTCCCTTCTTATCCATCCTTCATCCCCTCATCCATTCACACTTTCTTCCATCCCTCATCGATTCATCCTTCTAACATGTCTCCCTATCCATCTGTCCTTCCTCCCCTCCCTTCATTCATCCTCCTCTCTCCCTCCATCTATCTTTCCATCATCCTCTTCATCTCTCATCCTTTACGCCATCACAACTTTTTCTGGTTCCTTTTCCAATCATTCATATGTTTCTTTTTTTCTTCTCCAGGCCCCATCCGAATGGATCTTAAATAAACTTAACTCTCCGTAACTTCATCCACACCTCTCATTAAACCAGTAAGCCCACATTTCTGAGGCATGGTCCTTGCAAGTGAAAAAGAATAAAGGCATTTTCAAGATGTAGCTTTTTGTATTTATTCTGCATGCCTCCCAAAACAGTTATCATCTGCCAAGTCAGGAAACATATCCAGCAAGCTGTGTTGTTGCATTAATCTACTTTAAGCATGCAGATGAGGTTAAGACCACAGTTTTGAATGAGTTGTGTCACATTACAGACTCAAGCCTCGCTAAAATCAACTCATAACAAACATGCAAAGAGGAGAATAATGCCCCGATTGTTTTTTGGAAGGTGAGCATTTGCTTATCTTCCATGAACTGTAAATGAATTTGATGTCTATGGAGATTATTTTTGGGTTAAAGTCGCCATCCCTTTTAAAGTGCTTCCTCTCAGATTTGACAGGCGATTCTCTGAATGCGGTCCACTGAAACTGCAGCTATGCTTCTTTCCTTTATCAAGACCCAAAATAACTGCCTGGAGGATTTTCCAAAAATCGCTGCTGATTGGTGACTCTTGCTTGTATAAAGGCTTTGGTTTGATGACATGACATTTCAAGGTTGCCATAGTAACACTACATGCATTCAGGTTATTTTTTGCAGGTTCACAGCAGTTAGAAAAAGCAAAATGAAAGCAGGCGTGATGACACACTTTGCACGAAAGTTATGGCCAGGTGCTGCGTTTCTTTAAAAGTTCGAATGAATAAATAAAGTAAACAGACTGTTTGAAAGCCATCTACATCAGGAACAGCAGCACTGAGATCACAGCCCAAGATAAAAACACAAGCTCATTTGTGTCGACCACACAAAGCTTCCAATCGTTAGATTTAAAGTGATGAAGATGCTCTGCAATATTTTGGGTTTGCAGTTGAGCTGAGACAGACGGTTACAGCTTGCGGCGAGGAACCCCTCGGTTACCTTTACACTGTGTGGTTCAGGTATTGCCATGGCAACCTCAGCCTCATTCGTCTGTTTTTGTGCAGTGCTTTTTTGATTGGTCTTGATTAATCTAATTTTGCACATAGGGGAAAAGTCGCAGCAGACCCGATGCTTGCACTACAGTAAACCAAAGAAATGAAGGATTTAATGTTTCGAATTCCACAGAATTACAGATCTTAGAGATTATAATTCATCGCCTTCGTGCAGCGAAGTAAGATGCCCATGCAAGTTTTGTATTACTTTAAAATAAAAAGGAAAGAAAAACACAGAATCAAATGACTTCCTGTAATTTAAAATGGTTGCTGAGAATCAGCACTGAAGTCTGCAGCTCAGTTTGGCTTTCAGCCATTTTCAGCTAATTGTTTTTCCCAACACCTCCCACTGAGCGTGCTCTCTTGCTTTGTAAATTTCGGCAATATATGAGAGGCAGAAGTACTGCAGGAGAGACAGACAGGAAACTAGCAGCACAAAGCTCAAAGATATTAAAGAGAACACATGAAAAGTGGGAGAGAAGTGAGGTAAAGTCTCTCACTCTCTTGTCCAAAGTTAGAGGGGGGGGGCACTTAGTGCTTTAAATCAGCATAGTGAAAGATAATATTGACACAACAATATCCCTCAGGCTTCGACTGAGATCTGCAGAACAAACTCACTGGACTACACACACACTTAGAGGACAAACAGTTGCAAGTCTACATGTAAGCAAACGACGAGTACGCAGAACCAGAATGCGTGACGACCTTAAAAAAAAAAAAGTCTGCACTTTGTGAGTGTGTTAAGAAGAGAGTGAAAAGCGGAGGAAAGATGAGGCAGTGGATGACAGAGTGCATGCTGACGCCAGTGTATTCGCTCCATCTTTCCCTCCTCTCTCTGCTTCTCCTCCTCTCTCCGTAGTTTGTTTGGTCGTGATGAATCGGCTCCCTGCACAGCACTGCAGCAGCCACAAGGAGGGCACACTCTCTCCATACCCATCTCTCTTTATCAGCATCTATCCAGCTCTTTTCTCTTCCTCTCATCCCAGCCCTTTATTTCTCTCTCTCTTCTTTTCCTCCGCTCGTCTATCATTAGTGCCATTTGTTTCCCTCCCCCTCGTTTTTTACTTTTACTTTTCTCTCCTTGGCTTGGAATCAAAATAGAGACTGCAGGAGCCTCTCTACATTATAACTAAGAAACATTAAAAGAAAGTGATCTATATGTGGAAAAGAAACTGACCTCATCAGTTCATGTTTGACAGGTTTTTGGTGGGGGGGGTTTCAAATCTTTTTTTTTTTTAAAGTTTGGTTTTCTTTGGCTTTGCTGATGCGTTTGCTTCATATTTATCTTTGGGTGAGCTGTGAAGCTCTGAGTAAAAAAATAACAAAACAGTTTTTCCTCAAGACAGCACTTCTATTTAGACATACTGCAGCTTTACAAGGGTAGTTAAACCATTAAAGCAGTGATTTAAATCAGTCAGTAATGGCTTGAAACAGTAAACCAAAGATTACACAGATTACATGAAAGGCTGCAACATTAAAGGCTCCAGCTTGGATATGCATTAAGATACTCTCTTTAGCTATTTTAGCATTCACACCAAAACTTTTCTATAAAGTCAATCAAATATCTACCTTTTGTCTTTTTTTTCTGCTAAAACACCAGAAATACTTGAATAAGTACATCAGAAATAACTAGATCAACATACAATACTCACAAAAAGTGACAGAAAATGTAAAAAGTTCCGGCTACACTGATATTACATCACGGATGTAGGACGTGTTAAGTCGAATCATGCAGTAGTAATTCCTTCAAATGATTTATTGGAGGGTATATCAAATGTCTGTTTAAAAAGAAGCGGTCATTGAACCAGAACATTTAGTGGTTCAGACACTTCTTTTGTTTTGTTCTTTTAGTGGTTAATCACCTTGTAAGAGAACATCATGTTATGCAGTAAGTACTTAAACATTCAACTGTTGCACATGTTTAGAGAAAGTCAAATTAAGTCCACCTTTTAAGATTATAGTGCATTTTAGCTACATTCTCACATACAAAAAGCTGAAACCCCTAAATTTTTGTGAGTAGTGTAGCCTATATATAAAATCACTATATAGAATAACTAGATCAACATATATAAACTAGTGAAAAACTCTAAACAGCACTGTAGCTGATGTGTATCCAGCTTTGACTTGACTCTCTGGTTCAGGTGGTGAGTAATACATCAGGATTATCCAGCTATCTCAACGCAATATGTCGTAACTCATCTGGAAGTAACAGTTTTAAATTTAACTAAGTTGGCCGAAAGGGGCTGTGACCCATAATTTAAATATTGTTTAAATATCCTTCAGCGTCTCAGCATGCGCTCTAGACAGCATGATTGTTCTAGTCTGTTCACTGTTCTCATTCACACAAGTTATGTTGTGTACTTGCTAATAGTTTCTGTATAGGTAGAAACTATACTACAGCACGAGTAAGTTTGCATTCATGGTTGGTAAAAAAAAATTTTGTAAATTTCTTTGGGTTTTTTTTGTTTGTTTTTTTCAAATAAATCAAAACAAATATAATTTATAGAAATCCAAACAGCAATTTTAGATGTGATATCTTGATTTTCACAGATGCAGCCACAAAACTTTCAGTGAATGAAAACAGACGACATCTCTGAGATCATTTCAGTCGACAAACATGAAGAGAAAATGAGACGCAGCTGCTGCACATCAGCTGATAGCATCCTTATACTGATCAGATTCAAACAAGCCCTTTAATGAAGTCATTAAGCAGGTCTTTATAATCTGATCAGCCCTGCACCACCTGCCTCATGCTGCTGTCAGTAGCTGATCTCTGCCCTTCATGTCCCCAGTTCCTCCTGTCCTGGTCTCCTATTACCACCACACGTGGTAATGTCATCTCTTTTCCTGTGCATTTTGTTTATCACAGGATACTGTTGTCATTGCGACAGCCTGTCTTTAATTTTCCTGCATTTTTTACTTCTATCTCTCTGCTTCAGGAGTTTTCCCAGCAGAGATTTTTATGCGCCATGTAAAGATATATGTTCAAAGTCTCAGTAAGCCATGAGAGTGAGCAAATGTCAGCTAAATGGAACACAGCTATTATTATGAATTATTACTTCACGCCTATAGTTTCCTAATATAGTGTGCCATGAGAGATTGCCAGGTGTGTCATGGGAAAATATCCAATTTCACCTAACTGGTCTAAAACAAATTTGAAAACAAATTAATTTTTATCTGCAAATAATATGTCAAATAATATTTGATTCTTATTCAAGACACTTTTCAAGACAAGAATGACTTTATATTGTTAATATAAACTACAGAGTTTCTTTCTTTTTTTTTTACATTTTTGGTTTTTGGTGTGCCTTGTGATTTTATTTCAATGAAAAAAATGTACCTTGGCTCAAAAAAGGTTATAAAACACTTCTCTAATTTAATCATCTGACCTCCAAACCAGCCTGTCAACATGAATTATTTCATAAACATCTGACTAAATATAAAATGCATTTTACAGTTTTTTTGTTTTTTTACTGGCTTCAAATTATGACAGCTGCTAGCTCCTGTTTGTAGCATACCTGTGAATGTAGGATCCAAAGCCTTATTTAAAAAAAAAACCTTAAAAAAGAAACCCAATTATTCAAAGGCCAGTCCTGCCCTTTAATGCTCCAAAGTTTGGGAGGCTGCGCTCTATTGTAAGTCTCTTTATCGGACACAATAAAGCAGACCATCACCTTATTGAATGCGACATTTTGCCAGAAAACAAATGTTGATTCCTCTGCAGTGCCACTAAAGACGGAAACGTACAAATTACTGAGAAAATGATCAAGTAGTTTACTGCTGTGGCCGTTTACAGCTGAGGGTTAGACCCTGCAGTTTGGCTGGGATCTTGCTGTGTGGACTTCACATGCTCTTCACATGTTTGTGCGGTAATGGACAACTCGGTTTGAAACTCTCCACTTCTCTGATGTCAGCAGATGTAAGCTTCAGTCCCTTGCAACCCTCTACAGCAAGAATCCCCAACTCCAGACCTCTTGGGCCAGTGTCCTGCGGGTTTTAGATGTTTCCCTGGTGCAAAACATCAGATACAAATTAAGTGGTTGTTAAGAGGCTTGTGCAGAACTTGACAATTGTTGGTGAATCATTTCATCTGAACCAGGAGTGTTGCAGCAGGCAAACATCAAAAGCCTGCAGGACGCTGGCCCAAGAGGTCCGGAGTTGGTGGTCCCTGCTCTACAGCATAAAGTCGATGCCGTAGAGCAGCATCAGTAACAAGCCCTGGAGCAAACCAAAGAACCGGATTTACATCTAAACTATTTTGCTTTGTCACATAAATTTACTTACGCTCTCTAGTATTTATCCTCTCTGCAGGACACTGCAGCTTTGCATAAATTACTTCACGCAGTCCAACACAGTCGGTAACAAGATGTCTCAAATGTACAGTATATGACTTCATCCATGTAAGTGCTGCACATGATAAGAAAACATGTTAATCAGCGCAGTTGTTAAACTTTTAATGAACTAAATTAGTTCACTCTGAATGGCAGGAAACATTCTGATCTTAAATTTGCCTCCAAGACAGCAGCTAAAATGAATGACATATTGTTTCCACATACAGCTGCATGACAAATACACAAACACATACACAGACATGCTGCTGCCTGATGCGTGAACCCGTGTTTTTCTGCTTCATCAAAGCCAGTCTACTCTATACGTCCTTTGGCTATTTTATTTTTACCTGTGTTTTATGAAGTTGCTGATTGCGTATGAGCACTTTACCTCGCAGCACCTCTTCTCTCCCTTGTTACACAAATTCTCACAGAGCAAACATCTCTGCTGCTGATGCTGGTGCTGATGCTGCTGCTGCCACACAGCAGCTCCACTGCAGCAGCACTGGGTTACCGTCCCGGCCCCAAAGGGCCCCGAGGGGCAGGAGAGTGTTTCACTTACTATCAATCCACTAGTAGTAAAGCAGCTTATGTCGGCAGAGCTTTTGTGCTAACCGATAGCTGGTGCTTTAAATTTTATGATCATAAAGTGTGTGTATGCTATATACAGCTGTCTGCAACACCGAATTCCTCCAATGAGGAATGAATAAAGGTCTATCTAATCTAATCTAAACACCAAAATATTAGATTTTTAGAGCTGCTTGCATCTTGTTTTTTTACATGAAAACACTTTAAATGTAAAATCTTTTGATTTTTTCATTTTTGCCACAGCAACAAAAGCAATTCAGAGATATCACAAAAGATCATTATTTACAATTTAGCGTGTGGCATGTGTGTGCTTCGCATTTTATCGCCTAAATAAAGAAATTCTAGCAAATAATCAAAAAAGACTCTTAGTCGAAACTTTAGCATCTTACGGCTCATGCCAAATCCAAATGCCGACACACATAGACAACATCGGCAGATAAATCACACACATTAACACACGCGCACACAGAAATGCCCTGCCAAAAAGCAGCTCAGTACTTTCCCTCAGTTTATCCTCGCTCATCTGTGTCCCGCTAAACATCCCGTCCCCTCTGTGTGTGCATGAGTGTGTACATGTGTCCTTGAGGTGGCCCACTTCTCTCGCCACTTTAACTGCTTCACACGCCTTTGTTTCTTCACCTCACAAATAAACTTCACGTCCTTCGCTTTGTCTTTCCATTTCGCTACTTTTCCTCCTCCTCTCCCCTCCCCTCCACCTTTACTCTCCGCTTTTCCCAAACACTTGTTTCACCCTCCACACTCTTACCTTATTGGACTCTTTAATCCCTCTTTTCTTCCCTGCAGTATCCCCTTTAGTCTTCTCCTCAGATTTTTCATACTGTATACTCCTCATCCCTTTTTCTTCTCTTCTCTTCCGTCTGCAACTTTTCCTCTTTGCATCTATCCCTCTGTTCTCTTCGACTCTCCCTATAAGCTTCTGCACAATCACCCCCCACCCCAACCCGTCCCTATTCAGCTAACTCCAACCTCTCTCACTTCCTTCCCTCTCCCAAGCCAGTAGTCAAGAGGCATTTTGTGTGGGTGTGCGTGTGTGTGTGTGTGTGTGTGTGCGTGTGTGTGTGTGTGTGTGTGTAGTGAGTGCCAACTGAACGTCTTGGGAGGAGGGAGGGGAGTCTTGATATGTGTGTGTGTGTAGAGGAAGAGGAGATGCAGCAATAGCAGCGCAGTGTAAGCATCTTCACTGGAAAGTCCACTCTGAGGTCAGGCTGGCAAACACCCGTTAATATGGTGCAAATCTCATCCCTGCCATGCCTTGATTGCAATTTACTGCAACGTGAGGCGTGGATGGACAAGGCTTTACGATTGTGGGTGCAAGTACTGTATATATTATCTCAAAGCACTTAAATGTAGACCATTTTTAACTATGGTTGATTTTTTTGGGCAACGATCCATAAAAATTCAGGAATTCTGCACAGAAAAGGTGAAACTTTATGTAAAAGCAGCCTGGTTTGAGAACTTAAAAAATGCACATTTCTGTCAGTCAAAGTCTGTATTTAGCACACATCTTGCAAAAAAGAGTGTGATGCAACCGAAGAAAAAAGTATTAAAGAAAGTAGTAAATGATTTTGTGTGTTGGACAACCTGGTTCTCCAAATAGTGCGAATAAATAAAAAAGATTTTCTATAAACACTTTTTTTTTCTTCTTGCAAAACTCTGTTCGGTTAAACCCATTCAACGAAAAATAACTGACCACAGCACTGGATTGAAATCAGGTGATTTGGAGAAAAAATAAACATGCTTATCTCCTAATACTCTCCGACTGCCCTGAATTTGTGTAAGTTCATCCAACTGACCTGTAGAGCACTGTTGAGGAAGCAGCTGTTCTGTCCCGGTTCGTTGCTCAAGCCTTTGCTGGGTGCAATGGAGGTCATGGTTCTCGGGGTCACCAGACCCTGCACCCCGCCGGCCGCTCCGCCACCTGACGCAAAGTAGTTCCTCTTCCACGACATCACTACCTTGATGTCCCCGTTTCCGCGGCGAGGCGGAGAAGGGGCGGGGCAGAAGACCAAGAGACGGCCTCTATGTCACTCCCATGAGAGAGAAAGAGGGAGAATGAGAGAAAAGAAGAGGTGGAGGAAATGAAAGGAGGAAGAGGAGGTAGGAAGTGGCCGTAGACTAAGGAGAAGCTGTGGGGCTTGGTTGGAGATTTGGCACCCATGCAACCCTCCCCCCTCTCCTGCCGTGTCTTTACTTAAAAATCTGTCCACTTGTGTGAGCCAGCGGTTGGCTTTTTTTGTTTTTCTGTTTTTAGCTCCTTGGATTTAGAAGTCTGTGTTTGAAGACTTGAGAGTGTTTCCAAAGCGTCCTTTGGCAGATTTCAGCAGATAAAAGGGGATTAGACTGCACTGCTGCTCCCATGTAGGAACTCCGGTGGTTTCTTCTTCTCTTTCACTTTTTCTGGAAGACACAAAGACCATATTGTTAGGATTCAAAACACAACTATGTTAAGCATGTTTATACCTTCATCTGCACTATAATCAGATAACCCAACCATCACAGTGTGTTTCCAAGTGAACAATATAAGCCATAAACCATAAGCTAATGTATGAGAAATTGCTTTCGTAAAAAATATTGGTAAACCCCAATGAAACAACTTGTGGGCTAATATTTGCCCCAGAATTTAAATGCTTCCTATTAAAACAGACGTTAAAGAGAATGCCCTGCTCCCTGATAAGTCAGCTCAGCTCCCAAAAATGGCCCATTTCACATCAGAATGGCTGGAATTCAAAATTCATGAGAGTGCTTTATTGGACACAAAGTGAACATTCAATCCTGAGTGGAGTACAAGTCTTTAGCATGTGGCAGGTGAAATATTGATATAACCTATTAAATATGTCATCCAAGCTTCCAAGCTATATACAAAAAACATTTAAACCAAAATAAAACAATTTTGGGGCTGAACAATGGTGAATTTTCAATTCACACTTTTTTGATAACTTTTTTTTTCTAGGTGTGAATGTGACTGGTTGTTTATATTGGCCAGGTAAGGTGACTGACATGATGTCTTGGCTGTATTCTGCCTCATACTGGTAGCTGGGAAAGACTCCAGACCATCCACGAAACTGTGATGACACGAGAATGGAAAATGAAAGGACAAATAAATTATAACGAAATTTGTTTCCAAAAGTATTTTAAAACACTGCTGAAAAGATTATCCAATGACCGATGATGACATTTAAGACATTAAACTTAAATGTTAGGCTAGCTAACAGTGCTAACTTGGTTGAGCTTCAGCTCCAAGTGTTAGCTAGCTAAATCTTGGAATTAGCCTGAGGTAAGAGCTGTGTTGTTCTTTTTTTTCTTTTTACATTTTCAAACATTATCAATACAATAAATAACATTTTATAGGCCTTGATCCTTACATGCTGGCACATCAGAGCTGAGCACATCAGTGCGTCCTCCTTTTCTTAGAATTTTTTTTGTCTCTTACCGCCTGTCTTGCTAGCTGATAACTGGCTACTTGCTAACTCCCCAGTTGAACGTTTAGAATCTAAAAAGCCTCAAAATTAGATATCTGAAGCTGGTAAAAAAATCCTCAGCAATTCTTAAGTCCTCATTTTTGATTTGTCATCTAGCTAGCTATATTTAAAGAAATATAAAATCTGAATTTTTAACCGCTTTTTAGATAATCAAACTGTCCCTCCTGATATTGATGGATTATCTCCATCCTAGCTCTTAATCACTAAGATAGAAATCTATTCTTGCTGACATATGGTTATTTACATCTGTGTTAGTACCTTCTTAACAATCTAACATCTCATTTAGCATCGAACAACCAATCTAGCATTCTCCTGCTGATCCAGTCTCCCACAGACCTATTACAGTGGTAGCTGTAAAATGTTTGGATTATTTGCTATCACTGCCACCCTATGGCCTAAAATCGACTGCTGCAGCCTTAAAAATCTTATATTTGATACTGTAGGTTTTGCACCAGGAATTGTGTAAATCCTTGAGGACAACACTCCCTGAGTGATATGACATAGGGACCTTTTGGAGAAATCTGTTATGTCATTTCATAAACAGTGCCTAGAGACATTTTGAGAAGCTTACGGTGGTTTAAGCAATATTATGCATTGTTTCCGAGCATGTAAGTGATGATTAGAAAAGACAATCTATAGGCTATATGTGCTGGTCACCCTACGATCTGTGTGAGTTGGGGTGTGTGTGTGTACATGAAGTTGCATAACACTACAGGGCAGTAGCTAATAGATCCGCAGTGCCCCCTCCGCCCTCCCTTCCTTACTTCCTTCCTTCCCCTATAGCTTCCCCACTTTTGGCAATGCTCCCTTGACTGATAGCCCGGCTGCGTTAACGCCACAGCACCCCCTTGGCGAAAGGCCAGAGGGCGCAGGGATGATGCAGCGAGCAGGTGAGAAGCGTGGGCTGTCGCTATGGTAATAGCCACATGAGATGGAGGGGGGGGGGAGAGATGGGATATTGAGGGTGTAGGATGGAAATATATGGGGACATAAATGTGTCGGTAAACATAACATTCCGCTATTTTATCTATCTATCTATCTATCTATCTATCTATCTATCTATCTATCTATCTATCTATCTATCTATCTATCTATCTA
>JBBBVU010000023.1:7220510-7232304 GCA_037177055.1 Atherinosoma microstoma | reverse complement strand
TATCTATCTATCTATCTATCTATCTATCTATCTATCTATCTATCTATCTATCTATCTATCTATCTATCTATCCATTAACAAACAAATCCAAATTGCCAGAGGATTTATAGAGGGATTTGGCTGGCATGCCTCTGTGTGCCATTTTTCCTCCACAGCACACCATCCTGAGCTTCTGTCTCAGCATACAGTGTGCGTATGTGTGAGTGTGTATGCGTGTGCCTCCTGCTATGCTTGTGCGGAGTGTGTGATCACACATCCTCTCTCTGACTGCACCCTACAGCCACACACAGCCTAAATCGCTGTGGCAAGCCCTTGCACAAGCGCTGTTTATGTGGACTCTATGTGTCCCTGTGTGTGTGTGTGAGCTCACAAGTGTGTTCATATGTGTGTCCCCACATCTTCAGCTAGTTACCATGGAAATAGGCCAAGCAGCAGGCACGCGGGGAAAAAGCTGAACCATGTGATTTCACAGAGAGACATACTGTGCGGCACTGGTTGAGAGAGCATACACGAACACACACACTCTCACACTCTGAGCTGGCAAGTGATGCTGATGTGTATTGATGGTGGAGACTTCCTGGAAGCCAGAGTGAGTCAAGGCACAAGTCAATCAAATTCCCTGACCCGGCACTAGAAGGCATACGGAGATGCAGCCCAGATGACGTCCACAAATTGAAGAGATTTTCCCTGTGTGATGTTGAGGTGAGAACACTGGTTGTACAGTCAGACCATGTGTGCGTATGTGAGTGTAGTCTTGATGACCTCATCTTGTAACCTGCAGAAATCAGTCCAGATTGACTTTGAGCTTTTCAGAGGTTGGGTTTCTCTCTGTAATACTGTAAATTTATGAGGTCATGAGAAAGCTTTCTGGGAGGACTTATGAAATGATTTGGTACTCTACAGCCCTGTTTTAATGCGTAATATGAGTGAAGACATTCAGTCACTAGGACACAGGTCACTTTTCTGTAAATGATCCTCCCTCTTCAGGTAGGCAGGCACGAGACTGGACAGTATATAAAGTGAGATACAGTATGTAACACTTTTTGAAGTACCACAGATAAAAACATGACAGTGGATCTACATGTTTAAGGTTGTGAAAAGTAGTTTATTCTTCATATAATTCATTATATTTATATAATTAATTGTATTTAACATTATATCCTTATTCATTAAATAAATAAAATGTTTGGTTTTATCTAACTGAATAAATAAAATAATTGAAATCTATTTGCAAATGATTATTTTCATCATTTATTTATATATTCTTAATCATGTAATATTTTCATAAATCATCTTTATAATTCATCTAAAACTATTTTATTTATTTAATTAAGTCAAATATATTTACAAAATGTCACTTTTATTTCTTTTAATTTAAAATATAACATTCTATTATCATAATGGATTTATATTCTGTTATTTCTATTTATATCTAAATACACAACACTTCACATTTCTGTCTGAAATAAAGTATTTTTCATTTTGTTTCAATGAAGCCGTTTTCAGTTTGAGACAAATTGCTGTTCACCTGAGGATGTCATCGCTGCACAGTCGCTGCTGCTTGTCTGAAGAGAGGCTGGAGCACAGCATAAAACTCCATAAGTCCTTCTCTGCTGTCAGTTTACTCATAATGACAAGTCATTTTGCCATATTAACATACCACATTAAGTTAAAATACTGACATATATCGAGCCAGTGCATTTCTGTGTTGTGTTGGATGTGAAGTTGCCATTACATCTATTGGAGAGCAGGAGTCTTGTTTATTCTAAGTAAAAAAGAAAATATAATTTATATATGCTGCCACCTTTACTTCCTGTTCTACAGGAGAATTACAAAAAGGGACTCTGCTGCAGAATACACATATTTCACACAATGCATCTGGATCCTGACAATAAGAGTGACAAAGAACCAGCGTGTAATATGCTGCCCGGTCCAGTTCTTATGCAAACAAATCAGATGGAGATAAACAGAATTTAAATTAGCATGATTCTCTGCAGCATTTCAGGTGGGACCAATAAATCCATAAATATCACTTTACAAACACCAGCATCCCACAATTTCCATATCCTCAGGTTGGAAATTATGTTGTGTTGATGGTACGAACAAAACCTCACATGCAAAGTGCAATGAAAAATTATTTTGAAAAAAAGATGATGTCACTTCTAGAAAGGAGGGAGGTTCGGGGTGGCAAAAGGAATTTATAAGACACACCCCAGACAAAGACATTGATAAGAAGGAGCTTAGAAAATTAAAGTGGAACTCACACCACAGACGCAGTGGTTTTTAGAGATCCTGACTGCCATGTTTATAAAATACTTTATAACTATTGAACAGATTTTGTGTGATCATAACAAGATGTTATCCATACCCAGGTTACATATGCTCAGGCAGAGAACAGAAGCTTCTGCTACTGTTCAGATGCTTTGCCGGTTTTTACTTGGCTAAAATCCTGAGTTCTGCAGCGAATTATCATCAGCGAAACCATGGAAGAGGAAAGTTTGAACAGCGCTGTTATTTATTTATGGAGAAAATTAATATCACGACCTGTTGGATTATTCAGAACAGCTGATCATATGTCACCTTAACCCACCTCAGCTGGGCCTGTCTGTTCCTTAATGTGGCTGCTGCAGCTCAGACTCATGCCATACTAAAAGCAATTATTATAAACAAGAATATGTTACTAGTTTTTGACCTGTTCAATTGCTTGTTGGCACAAATAGCTAATAAGCCAACCACATGGCAAGCACCATAGGGATGTGGTGGAACAGGTGATTCTTGACCTTGTTGAATCTATACCATGAGGAATAAAAGGCAGTTCTGAAGGTTAAAGGGGATCCAACTCGGTACTAGCAAAGTGCACCTAATAAAGCAGCCATTGCATATAAAGTTAAAAAATAGTTCCGAATGAATCATTAGTAAATCAAAGGTATTGTGAATTCGAAAACGGAAAGTATTATGAAGCAGTGCAACAGGCTGATTGGGTTATGCAGCTAATGGCTCAGTTCCATATTACATTTAGAAGCATTAGGTTTTAGTAAACTGTTTAAACCTTCAGTAAAAGTTGAAATTGTACAGTCGCTGTTGCTGAGTTATTAAAAAGGCTGAGGTTCATTTAACAGTAATCGTTGACCTGCAGTCTGTAGACGTTACATTTTCGGCTCAACTCAACTTACTTGCAACTTCAGCTGAGTGGGTGCTAAATAAAGCATCTATTCAAACCCTAAAAACCGAATCAAGTCATGCTGAGTAGTTATTAGTGGAAAAGGGTTGTAGGTTATTGAGCAAGAGGCGGCGTACACCCGGAACAGATTTTCAAGCATCAAAAAGGGAAATAATCTATCATATATGTTTTTAAAATGTGGACGGAAGGAACCCAAAGAAAAACCATGCAGGCACAGGAAGAACATGCAAACTCCACACTCCACTCATCACCACACCACTATGCCACTCTATAACAAATATTGAAAACAGAAGTAACACACTGTATTGGCATTAGTCTGTAATTTTTTATCAAACTGTATTTTTTTGCTCCTCACTCCCAGTAGTGAGATATCAGTACACTGCAGTACACTATATGTTAAATGGTTTGGGAAAATAACTTTAAAACTATGTAAGAAAGCATATTTGTGTTTCGATTCTGATGTTAGGTGTAAGGTATAGTCCAACTTTAAATGGATGGGTTCGGATGTTAAAAATGCTCCTCTTCAGTTTGTAATGGATGTGTGCATCCATGCGACAGCAGATGATTACTTGTGGATCGATAGAAGCCAGTGAGGGCACAACTGGGAGCACTGAGGACAGACAGCTGTTTTTATGGTTCTGCTATACTGTCACTATTGAAGTTGCCATAACTATTATTTTTCTGGCAACTACTAATGCTGCGAAAACTATACTGTGTGTGATACACTTATATGGTTGTTACCTAACTTTGGTGCTATACCTTTCCCTCGGTTTCTCAATTTTTCCATTTGTTTTGCAGCAGTTCCAGTCTCATCTTTTTATATTACCATGCATCCCATGCATCACTTCTACCTTTTTCTTATGCTCCCTCCAAATTTTCCCCTTTTGTTGAGCTCTTAAGGTGGCATGCAGGTTATTTTCAGGTTTATCTAAGGACAAAATCTGGAGGGTGACGATGCTTGTTTGTTTCTTGGTGCAGTGCAACTCCTGGTCTTTGATCCATATCGCTGTGATTCATGTTAACATTCTGCAAAAAAAATATTCCCCCACATTCATCCGTCATTCTGTCACTCCATCAAATCAACGTTCAACGATGGCAGCATTGATCAAACTTTCTCTCTATCACAGATCTGTTCTGTTGTGAGAGTGAGACAACGTCACCGTGGTCTGTACTGAAGTGTGACAATCAACAGTTCTGTTAGTTTTGTTTTTCAGTCACACGTTTACAACTTTACATGACTAGTTTCACATAAAAAAAGGCCAGAAAATGCAGAGAATGGTATGTTAGATAAGTGCTTCCAGTCTAAGCAGGAAAGGAGAGTGAGTTTCTTAGTTTTAATGATTTAAGAAGTTTCAATAAGGTATGTATTTAGAAACTTTCTTGTTTTAAAAAAAAGATTATCCATCTGTAGGATTGGGAGCCCAGAGTTAGGAAAAACTGTTTCTAATTGGGTCAAAAGTGTTGAGAAATCAACATTCTTCCCATGTAATTCATTTGTAAAGCGTGGATGCGCTGCTGTCTGAGCTGGATCTATCCTTGAACCATTTTTTAGATACAACGCCAGTAGATAATGCAGATAATAAAAAGAAGTTGCCAAATTTTCACATAACAAGATGAAAAAGCCTTTAAAGTTATCTGAGTGCATAATATCCCACCTGCAAGGGTAGATTATTGTGAAACAACTACTATTAGTGGCTTTTTTTTGGTGAAACTGTTCTATGAAACAGCAGTTTGTAGGGTCAAGAACAAAATTTTGGTGCCTTCATTCTCCCAAATACACCCCCATGTGGTGTTTGTTCTTGAGGACAAAAAAAGGACTTATATATGGATTTGAAGAATATTCTCAAGAGGTTGTTGGAATAACTGCGTGTGAGTTGTAAAAATGGTTCTCATGAGGGTTTAAAGATATATTTTATCAACCCCAACCAAAAGTAGTTTTCAGCTAAATCCAACCAGAAAGCAGCAAAAGGTTGTTTTTTTCGTAATGCATCCATAAATGTAAAACCTAATGGTGACTGGGTTGTAAAAAGAATAAATTGTAGTCCTAACCATGATTGTAAATTATGAGCATTCCAGTTAAAGGAATACAAATAGATAGTGTAGAATCTAAAATTTCCTTTCAAAATCATTAAGGTCCCCAGCTATAAAGCCTGCAACAAAAATACAGTAAACATACAGACATGTCATGTTAAATGTGGCCTCAGTGTGAGTTCACACATTTGCTTGCTTTCATTATCAGACCCTGAATGTTGAAAGCCTCCTACGGTAATTCAGAGCATCAGCATCTTGCCCAGTTCTCATTAGCCTCATTTGCCCATTTGTTTCGTATTTTATGATCCTGTTTATTTCCCTCAGCTGTGAAGAACGCATTCCACCATTCAACAGCTGACCTCAGTGTCGGATGAGAATAAAAATGCAATCATCTGACACCATTTTGGCAGCGACTTGTCACCGTCTCCCTCTTATCGGGCTGTGGGTTAGTGTGGCTTGGTGACGGTGACACCAGTGTCAAGCGAGCTGAACAAAGAGCTGATACTGTCCCTGAAGACAATAGCCTGTCTCTCACATTGTCCCCCTCCCTCTCGAGCAAACATAAAAGCAAGAAGTACATTTATATATCCCTGTAAAAGAAAAGATGCTTTGATCTTTCAGAAACTGCGTGCTCCTTTTTCTTTCTACATTGGCTACACTTTCTCCTCTCCTTCCCATTCACTTCATTCCTTCCCTCTGTCTCTCACTCTTTTCCACTGACCTCTATTTTCCATTCTTATTCACTCTCCCCAGCTTTTCCCCCATTCATCTCTGTCTCTGTTCTTTCAGCTTTTGAAAAACTCCACATGCATGTGCTCACAGATTCACACACAGTGGTTTCCCTGTAACTGGGTTATGTGTAACTTCAAATAGCCCTGGTTGACAATAGGGAGAGCCCAGAGTTCATCCTCCCCTCGGTGCCTCGCTTTCTCCCCTGCTTTTCAGCTTACCATCCACGGAGAAGTTATATGTGAGTGTGAACATACAGAAGGCGCACATGCAGCTACATGTGTGAGCATATTAAAGCGACCATGGAGCTCTTTTTTTCCCCTTTTTGGATAAGCTTCAAGGTCATTTCCCTACTCAGTCTCTGTGGCACTGAAGTATACATGTGATAACGCGCATATTTTATGGGCATGCACGCGCCCAAACAGTCGCACGTGCGCTCCGTAGCCTAAATGCAACCCATTAAAATCATGGCACATGTGCGCACCTAATCCTATTAGTAAAGAAATACAAAGAGGCGTGAAATTTTGCTTAATATTAGGCTATTACATAACCATCCTTATTTACAATGCATGCTGGGAATCATGTGAGGTTTTCACAGTTTAGGTCAGCGCAGAGTGAGAAGAAGAGGGGGACAAGAGGAGAGGGGGAGTAAAGGAGAGCCATGGGAAGGGATGAGATAGAATGGAAAAGAAGCCAAGAAGGGCAGAGTTAGTACAGGAGAGATGAGGAAAGAAGAGTGGATAAAAGGAAAGGGAGAAAGGAAAATGTAAGGAAAGAGAAAATGAAAGGAAAGAAAAAGGCGAGTAGAAAAAGTACGGGAAAATAGTGGAAAGCAACAGAGGAAGGAAAATCAGGAAAGAGGATTTGAAGCAGAAAAGACTGAACATGGTGAAAAAGAAAAGAAAGGTAAGGACAACGGAGGAAAGGAAAGGAAAGGAAGGACTGGAAGTTAGGAGAAGGGTCAAGATGAATATAAGAACCTTAAAGAAAAAAGAAGTTGGAGAGAATGAGAAGAAAGAAGAACAAGAAGGAAAAAGATAAAGAGGAAAAAAGTAAGAAAGACAAAGAAAGAAAGCATAAGAAATAAGACAGTAAAGGAAAAGGTGGAGCAGCAGACTGAATAAAAAGGATTGGGAAAAAAAGAGTGAAGAAGAACTCTTATCCACACAGGACTCAAGCGGGTTGCAAAGGTCAAAGTAGACATGCCATGTGAACTTCTCCTCATTTTCCTCTCCTCCTTCGTCATCTTCTATCTAATCCTCTCTTCTTTATACCTCATCACTCTCATAATCTCATGTATGTGGGCCTGAGTCCAGCCACGGAGGCAGAAACGCTTTAACTTAAATGTCAAAGAATGACCCACAGACACGAAGTCACACATGAGCAGCACATGTCTGGAGAGAAATACCCTGAGGATTACAACCAATTAGTGAATCTAAGAGAATCTAACAGCCTTCGTTACATGATTGTATGGGTCTGGAAACAGTAAGTAGTTTTCAAAAAACTGAAAAAGCAAAAAACTTCTCAGACCTCATGTTCAGCTCCAGTGCAGCTAAGGACAAACTTTCAGAGAATCTAGATGTAAAAGCTTGGATTACCTATCACTATCATATATCATTAAAGCAACAGAGGTGCTCATAACTTATGAAAAGACCAGTCATCATAAGGACACGAGCAGGTGTTTTTAAACTAAGGCAGGCAGAGAGTTTATAAGCAAACACACACAATAATGCTCCCATCGATGTTTACCTTCACATTGCAGCTTCATTTGATGCCTTCCTTGTGTTTCATCCCCAAAGGCTAAAACTGATGAGAAGTCCAATTTAAATGTCAAAGTCACATTTCAGCTCGGTTTGGAGGGCGACGGTATGCTGCTCATCTTTTGATTTCAAACCAGCCAAACACTGTTTGTCCCATCTGGAGCTAAAACCCAAGTCCCTGCAGGTTTTGAACTGAATGTGAAGGCTTGGTTTGGATAAAGATTGTAAGCAAAGTCCTCACAAAAAGCCAAAACAAATGCAGGTGCTCCTGCGTAATGATGTCGACTACAAGCCAATGAGGGGATGGCCACTGATGTTTCCCCCCTTTTTTTTTTTTAAGTACTCACGTGTGTGTGCGCGCGCGCGCGAGGCAGAAGGCTGTGTCACCATTTCTATAATGTGACGGTGCTGTAGGCTCGGCGGTGATGCGGGCCAAAGTCATCAATCACGGCAATCGAAACCGCAACATTAAATCTCAATGGGCCCCCGGGAGCGATGACAGCGGAGCGTGAATCCGCCTCGGCGAGAGGCTGCGGTCTTCTCTGTCATCCATCAACAAGTCCGCACGGGCTGTACCAAACAGTGCCAAAGCAAAAACACGCGCAAAAGAGTGCCCGAGTGGCTGGATGGGACGGCCTGAGCGTTAACACCTGTAACTGTGAAAGACGAAAGCGAAGAGTGATGCAAAGGGGATATGGGCCATTTAAGAGGAAGGATGCGTAAAGTACGAGGGGTTTAGTGACCCCAGAGCACCTGATAAAATTATAAAAGTAACTGGATATAGAGTAACTGAGGGATCACCAACCGACCTCTTCTGTTGATGATAATAATGATGGAGAAGAAAAAAGACAGTCATCTTGTCACAAGAGACATGTCACAAGAGCACATCTGGAGAGAATCACATCTGGTCTGCTCCTCACAAACCAACATACATACACACGCGCGCACACACACATAAAGGGATACACACACTCTGTCCAGTCGCATGACAGTCCTCTCTGCACTTTCCAGCCGTGATGAAGCCCATGTAGTGCGCAGTGTGCGGGTTTTTTACTCACCCCGGCTGCTGTCGCCACCAGTCTCCGTCCGATCGTGTGTCCTACCGTGTGATTAAACGGCAGAGGGCGAGCCGTGGGCGCATCTAGCCCCCACCAGCGCCATCCAGCGCTGCGGTCGCGGCACGCCGCTCTCGCGATACCGCTCCATCAGCTCTCAGCTCGAGTGTGTGACGTAGCGGGTTTATCAGGTGGGTTTTTTTTTTTATCCGACCCGATGCCGCCGCCTTCTGGGCACCGGGAGGGATGAGAGCGAGGGTGATGATTGTAATGATGTCATCCACGTGAGGCCTCACCTGTTTGGACACTTCTCCCCTTCACCTTGTCCTTTTTTCTTTTTCTGTTTACTTCTCCATCTCCTATCTGCTCTCAGATGTAACCTGCTGGCAGCGACATGCAGAGGACATCTGCTTCGTCTCTGTAACTGGAGACCCGCCAGCAAGAGTTTGCAGTCAGACTATTCATAGAGCAGGTGAGAGGTCGTGGTGTCACCGTTTAGTTTAGCTGTGAAGGTGTGCGAGGGATTAATTTTCAATAAGTCAACTCTTTCCAAAACACATGTTTGCATTTAAAGTTTGCATCTTTGGTTCTGTTTGGCTTTTAGATCAGCTGCAGGGCCGGAACTACAATGTTTAGGGAGTTTGGCCCACCCAGGACCGTTGTTGACAGGGCCGCTGCTAGCCATTTGAGAGCCCTGAGCACATTAAGCCCCCCCAAGAAAATGTCTTACATTACCTGGTCATGTGAGCATGTATAGAAAGGCTAACTGCTACACATTTCCTTGTATTTAGCACGTGATATTTCACAGCCTCTAATTGACATTTTTTAATGTCTTTCTTCTTCTTTCCTTTTTTTTTTTTTTTTAGCAAATATGTTAGTTTTTGTATTGCTTATGTTTCACTTTCTCCATTTCCTGGAGGGACTGACTTTGTGGCAGCTTTTCTGAAAAGTGTCACTGTCTAGCCAATGAGAGAGCTCAAAGAGCAGCTGTGATTGGTTTAATTTGGTTTTTGATGCTCAAGGCCCCAAAGTGTCACACAAAAGCTTAATGGAAAGTGTAAACCATTAAGAGAATGCGATTGCAAACTGGATTTAAAAATCCAAGGGGTTAAAGAAGATGGAAATGGAAAGGGGAATTACCTTTTTTAAATGTATGAAACGTAATGAAAGGTATGTATGAAAGGTAATTTATGAATGGTGTAATTTATTTCTCCTTTTAGAAATAGCATTTACAAAGTGCAGTATTTAATAATCAATTGATATTTCATGAAGCAATTCCTGTTTCAATCTAAAATTTATAATTACAAAACACTTTGCAATTGAATTTCTTTTTATATAAATTAATTGTTGAATTTGAAATTATATTTAGCAATCTATATTTCTATTTCACAATTAATTACTCATCATAAAAATGCTGTATTGCTTTTTGAAAGACTCTCCAGGTCCTCCATACAAAGCGGGTCAGAAAGAGAACGGGTGACATGCAGCAAGAAGCCCCCAGCAGGGATTTGAACCTGCTCCAGCTGCTTCTAGGGGTTGAGGTCTCAGTATAGCCCCTTTTCCACTTGTACTACTCTACTCTATTGTACTATACCGGTCCAGCTCTACTTTACCGTTTTCGGATGATTAGTAAACAACTATGTAATAATAACAATGTAATCTTTTTTTTTTTTCAATGGTGAAGTCAGCAAACAACAATCACACAGCCACTGTTACCGGTGGTCTTTAAAAACAGTGATGAGAGTCGCTCTCTAGTGACTTCACAACATTAGGCTAATCACTTGCCTCACTCTCCCCACTTGGAACCTTAATGAAGTAGGTACCGTCAAAGTACCTACTCAGCCCCACTCGGCCCAAGAAACCGCTAGTGGAAACACTCTGAAACCTTGTAGAGTAGAGTAGGGTAGAATAGGTACAAGAGGAAAGGGGGCTTATGTGAGGCGGTTCTCAACCAAATGAGCAAAACCCCTCCCAGAAAACACTGAGAAAGTGTCATGTGCAGATGCAACACATTTCTCAAGCACATGTTAATAATCAGAAACACCACAGAAGTTTGATGATGTACTGTATGTAAAGGTCATATGGAGAAGCGCTGAAATTTGTAAAAGTTGCATTAAAGTTGCTTTCCTCATGGGGACCCAGCACATTCTCGGTCTGCAGGATTCTTGTTACAGCAATCGACCTGTTCGTGTTGCTGGGCTCCTGCACTGCAGCCCTATGGCTGCGATGGGGACCCCGGCCTGCCATGATCGGGATGGTTCCTGTGGTGGCGAGTTGAATTGTCTCAGATTTGTTCACACATAAGTTCTTAATGTTTGCTAATGATTCTTCAGTTGTCCATTAATTATTCAATGATAAACTTGTGGAGGAACAAAAAGATTTGTCTATTCATTCATTCATTCATTTTCTGTACCGCTTAATCCATGCAGGCTCGCGGGTGGGCTGGAGCCTATCCCAGCAATTATTAGGCGAGAGGCAGGGTACACCCTGGACAGGTTGCCAGTCCATCGCAGGGCCATTTGTCTAATGAACATTTAATAATGGAGTAGCTTTTTACTTAGTCATTAGTTAGTTACTAGTTATTACAAAGTAATTACTAGTAGTTACCTGTAAATATTTACATGCAGGTTACCTTTTGATTCTTTGTTCCAAAAGAATTTCAGTGGTGGAAAAATAATGAATTTCTGTTTCTAAAAAGCTCTAGTGCCTTTACAATAGAATGAAATTCCAAAGTAGAAAATTTCACAGAATTATTAGTATAGGAGCCAAACGTGTTTTATGACCATGTAGTTCACTTCATGTGTATTTAGGGTGCTGTATTGTTACCTAGGTAGGTAAGGTATACAGGGGAAGAAGTCACTGGGATCATCAGGTGTTTCTCAGTAGCTATAAACTTAGATCCTTTAATTGGCTACACACACACTTATGATGTAAAAATAAAAAATAATGGTTATCTTTGTGGTATGATAGATAGATAGATAGATAGATAGATAGATAGATAGATAGATAGATAGATAGATAGATAGATAGATAGATAG
>JBBBVU010000023.1:7191021-7205656 GCA_037177055.1 Atherinosoma microstoma | reverse complement strand
GTAATGTTTTTGAATTTGTAATTGTGTTTTTGAATTTGTTGTAATGTTTTTGAATTTGTTGTAATGTTTTTGAATTTGTTGTAATGTTTTTGAATTTGTAATTGTGTTTTTGAATTTGCTGTAGTGTTTTTGAATTTGTTGATGTGGTTTGCACTTCAGGGCCACCGTACATACTGATGCACAGGGTACTTCTCTCTTTCCAACACATAGGGTTGGTAAATGCAGACAGGAAAATATTGTTTTATAATACTGGTTTGTCATCAAGCAACACAAAACAAGTAAAGCTTAATTTGTGTTTGTCGTGCATGCCAAAATAGAAGTCATGCTACTTGACATGCTTTGGTGGTGTTTCAGTCGTTCCTACACCTCCCAGTTCTTAGAACCTGTTGCTCACCGTCCAAGCAGAATGTTCAAAAGACAGAAAGAGATGAATGAAAAAGGGTCCAAGCAGATCTTTTTCTTTCAGCAACTATAACCCATCAGTTTCAAAAAGGTTACATTATGTTGAGGATGACTGTACTGATTCCTTGGCACTGATATAAATGGTTATGATGCTTTATTGGCATCAAAATTTGCTTGCATACTGACCAATGTGCTGAGGATAATCAGCCCATTAGGAGGTCAGATGGGAAGATGTGATATAGCCAAATACCAAGTATAAAGTTTCCTGGTCAAGTTTAATTTAGCCTTCCTTTGCTTTCTGTTGTGTAACTTTGTTACACATTAAAATGCAGAATAAAATACATATTATTGCCAAAAGAAACACTGTTATTTTTCGGATTGCTACGGCAACATGTCCCACAACTGTAATGTTATAAGTGCTAGAAACCCTACACATCCAAAAAGGGTGCTTTGGGAATACCCTCTGGATTCACAGTTAATGCAATTGGTTCCAGATCGAATATCCGTGTGTAACAAGTGCAGAATGAGAACAGGGGGGCTTCAGCTGGGTTGTTCAGTCTAACTGGTCTTTTTAATCTTACAGTAATAGCAGCAGCTGTTTTCACTCTGAAAACTCTGATGAACCTCATTTTATGTCACCTGATACCAAACAGAAATATTTGCAGAGGTAAAAGGAGCTTGACTTTTGCCCATATATGTGTCATGAGATGAGCAACTTAATGTCATACGGATTTTGTAACTATATTTGGTGTGAACAACCAACTGTAATGATCAAATGTCCAACGTTGTTGTTTCGTGTAATACAGGCATATTGGACCTACAACCGCAGTATAGTACATTTTCTACCCCTAACCATAGATTATAAATTTATAAATTTCCATCTTTTTTATAAGCACTTATTTGAGTGGAATTTTACTCTTTATATTTTGGTTTGGATGATATCACAAGTTAATGATACATTTGTTTTTCGTTTAATTGTAAAATTATTTACAAAATTTTCAAAGAAGCACTTTAGTCGACTTTACCTTTTCATTGTGACCTATCAATAAATTGATTTTATTAGAATTCATTTGTACTGAAAATGTGATTTAATATAATATCAAGAATTATGGCCCAATTTATTTGGTACGCAAGAAGTCTAACGGACAGTCTGACCAATTAAGCATCAAGATACTGACTGGTACTGAAGTGTGAAATGCATCCATTATTATCCAAGAAGATACAAACTTCTTCCCAAGAGATATTTGTGGATAATGAAGTTGCACATAAACCTCAGATTGGAGTGGTCTCCAACTGAACCTCGGTGGGTTCTTTAATCAAGTTAAGCACACTTTAAACATGGTGTATAACCTCTGCATGCCCTTGAGGACACTAATTCCTGGTGGCAGCTCGTGTCTCTTTTGACTAACTGCTCTAATGGGGCACAAGCAATATGTTGCTGTCAGTTGCACAGGTCGAAAGCAATTATGTAAAGCTTGAGGTGAATCCCAGTACGGGAGAAAAAGCAGGAGGGCCCGTCTACAGGGAGACAGTTAATGTAATTGCTTTTCATCCGCTGTAATTGAAGCTCATTTCCTAGCTAGGGACTCAGTTTTGTGCGAGCTATTTTTATGAGCCCATGTTCTATAGCACTCTGGTGAGTGGAATAGTCATCAGCACGAAACATACATGCAAGTACACCAGCAGCACACACACACACTTAAATAGCTTTCCCCTTGTGGTTAAAGTGAGTCAGTGGCTGCAGGATTAAAAACTGGAGATTACAGGTGTTTTTGGATGTTCTGGGAAATGCAAGATGGAGGCTGCGCTGATAGCAGCGATAGGAGCTGGGTGCGAGGGCCTGGGTCCTGTTACCGTCTCGCTAAAGAGAAGAGGAGCTGCTGTCCCCCTCGACCAGCCTGTTTTAGCTCCAGATAAATCTCGAGGGGACAGCTGGGGAGGAAGGGCATCAGTCAGCGCATTCCCAAATACACACATACATCCATCCCTGCGGACTAAAAACTCCACTGCAGAGGGCCACATTCCTCACTGACTAGTGTTAGATAAGAAGTTGCGGAGGAAGAATTGGAGGAAGTCATCCAACAATCCATGATTCAGATTTGGTTTCAGTCATATTTGAATAACCACAATTTAAAGAAAAAGTAATGTAACTGCCAACATTTTCATGACATTGCATGAATTTAGAGACTTTCCCAAGCAATTACTGTGGATCTTCCCAATCAATTTTGCAAAACACTGAGCTTTTAATTGCTGTTTAATTCATTCACTCAGTCACAGAGGTTCCCTTGGCTCACTTACAGCCCGAATCTGCTGACCACAGAGCTCAAATGTAGCTGGAACTGTCTCCTTGTGCTTAGACACGATCCCAGATAATCTGATAACTTAATGACCATCAGTGCTAGATAATCCAAAAAATCCAAGGCATGTGTGGGAGAGATTTCTTTGGGTTTTCTATCAGTGCTATCACCCAATTTCACCTGTCGGATGTCCTACCTGTAAGACCCAGGTATCCACAGGAAGACACAGGTCCCAGAGGAACAGGAATTTAAATTCCCAGAGCTTGTATTGTACTGCCTGCCCTCTTCTTTGCCCCGCAGAGAGTGAAACCCTATCAGCAGGGCTGCTCGAGTGCTGTGGACCAGGCCTGGGGGGTGGGGTGAACTGAGTTGGGGGCACAGGTGGGTGTGGTGTTTAGAGTTCAGAAATTGTCAGAATTAGAGGCAATCCTGTAGCCATAAAAGATATTTTAGTTTTATTTAATGGTCAATGTTTTTTTGTTTTTTTCTAACAAAAAAAAACAATGCTTAATGTTTATTTATTTTCACCTCGAAATGTTCTCTTTTGAAGGTTTTGGCTAAAGTAGTTTGTTACTAGAAATGAGGAAATTCTTTTTCTTTTGTTTTGATGAAACAGAAAATCTATCAGGTTAATTATTAAATGGCAGCAGGTTAGTAACTATGGTGAGGTAGAAAAACTGCATCCTAGAGAGGTTGAGTCTTTTGGGAGAGGATTCATCAGGAGCAGATTGATGCATAAAAATGGCACAGAATGTGGGGATCGCATCATCTACTGCAATAACAAATGACTCTATCAAATGACTCATTTCTATCAAAAGAAATCTCTCTCATGGCAACACTAATTACAATCAAACATGGAATAGGTGTAGAAATGATTACATGAACTGTAAAGTACTTTTGGAAATATATAAGTTGTGGATGTAGCATTCTTGATGTCATGGACAGGGGTCTGTCCAGCTCTGGTCCTCGAGGGCCTGCAATCCTGCAAGTTTTAGAAGTCTCCCTGATCCATCACACCTGATTCACATTAACCAGCATTTTTGTCAAGAGGGCTGACTTTGGACACCCCTGATCTATGGGGTCTGCAGTCGTCACATTTCTGGTTTGGTTAATGTTTGAATTTTTTTTTTTTAAATTCTGGTGTTATTTCTTCCGTTTGTTCTTAGGGATTTTAGATCAGGTTGTATTTAAGTTCAGGTTCAGTATTCTAAAATGTTTTCTTACTGTTCCCCTTTTGCATCATATTACCACACCTGTCCTTTGAATACTAATAAACTCCTTCTGTATACCCCATTAGTTTGTTTTGCTTCTTTCCAGATCCTCATTGTTTCTTGACTTTTTTCCAGGCCTTACTTTGTTAGTTTATAGTCTTGTATTAATTTTTGGTTCATGTTGTTGCAAACAGCTCCTTTTGGTCTATGAAGTAATCTTCATTCTAACATTCTCCTAGCTCATCATCCTGCATTTGGATCCTTCCTCCTCACTGCCCCATGACAAAACATGAGTACAGTATTCAGGTTTTGGAGCAAATTTTGCTGACATGGAGGCATCAATATCAGAAATCTTTGCTTATATCAGAAAAATGAAACCAAACCAGAATCTGCATGTATTGCAGAAGTGTGGTTTTGTTGTAGAAGGGTGCCAGTGTTCCTGATCTGTTACCCACTGAAAACATTGCCGCATTATAAAGCAAAAAAGGATCCTTCAGATTTAGTCGATAAAATATTATCTCAAACAAGAATGAGGAGATAATGTTATATAATCACTGCTCACCTGCCAAGTCTAATTCTCAATTTAGGTCCTCTTCTAAATGCTGAGATGATGCAATATGGTGGTAAACATGCCCCAATCAACTTTTTAAAAACATTTTCCATTTATCCAAGTTACATTGTATTCTTTTCCAAAAATGAAGCTTTGAGTTTCAGCATTCATATTTTTTTATTTCTATCAGTTTTTAATGAATGTATGGTTTAAAGTAGGCCTATGTTCTATTCCTTTTTGCATTTTACACACCCGTAAAAACAAGGTTGGATTCAGTGAACTCCTTACAGCATGTTACTGCAACTGTTCATGCATGTTGTTTGAATGATGCGTAACAACACACACGGATGTGAGTTTCTGATATATTAGCAGAAAGCTGCATCAGTACTGTCATGTGTATAGAGGTCTGTCTGTTTTAGTTGTTCCACTTTTCACTTGTTCAGTTTGCAAAGATCTTGAGTCTAAATTTTGGAACAGCCAGAGGATATGTGCATGTGCCACTGGGTATACTCTTAACTCTAAACTCTGAATTCACTGGTTGCCAGTTAAAGATAAAAGGACTGGCTTGACGATTTAGTGGATCGCTCAAACTCCAGATCTATTAGTCCCATTGCTTCTCTTCTGTGGGGGATCTTGAGAACATGAAGTAACACAAAAGAGAAGAAATTGGAGTTTTGTTAGCCAAAGGCTCTTGTTGATGAGTTTCCGATGATAGTCTCTTGGTGCATCTTCCTCCACCTTTGGGTATAATTAGCAACTTGCAGCCTGTTTTGAGCCTGGCAGGAGTTACACTTGAATCACCCTGTCAGTCAAACTGCAGCTGTTTAGATTTAACCAGTGGCTTGTGTTATTAACTTTTGCACAGGTGCATCTGTGGGACAAAGTTATATTAGAATCCATGCTCTGGCACACAGTTTCGGTCAGGCAGTTCAGCCAGCTGGGGTGGACTGATCATGTGGAATATGAATTTCCTGAAAATGAAAATGTATATTTCAAGCAGCTGTAAGCCACATTTACTGATAGCATTAGTATCAAATAACAACATGCAAGTAACACGAGTTACCAGCTGAACCTTCTGTTGACTTTCGACCAGCATTTCCGGATAAAAGATCATTAATGTGCCATATTTGCAGCCTATAACACAATTTTGCTTTCGCTTTCGGGGGCTCCAAAATCATTATATGATAATTGCATTACATGAAAGACACAAAACTAATATTAGGTAGGATATTGAACAACTATAACATACTCAGAAATACTTATAAGGAGGTAGGATGTGGAAAGGGGTGTTATACTACAGACTACAGATGCCGGTGACTTTGACTTCCATCAGACCGAACTTTGTCCAAAGACTTTTTACTTTGTAACTTCACTGTCAGTTGAGATTGGTTGGGGTTGACATAAAATGCAGCTTATACTAGATATTAATACATGCATGATTCTCTGAATACTCAGATTTAACCCAAACCAGATAGAACGTCACATATTGCCATCATGTGGTATGAACAACAAAACAACGAGCAGTCATTGAACGTGAAGAAATTTTGGACACGTGAACATGTTTTCTTTTGAGACAAGATCTATATGATGTCTCTTCACCTCATCATACCTCTTGTGATGATGAATGTAGCAATCGGCCACTTGAAGTGTGCAGCAAATCCGAACACTGCACTTTTAAGTGCATTGCAAATTATGATGCAACTGTTGACAAGCAGTGTGCAAAGCGCCGTCATGCTTTGTTCTGTTTATTAATGGTGTTTGGGTTCCATCACCACTTTTTTATAGCGTAACATTTTCACATTTTTTATGTGAAAATGCTTAAGAAAACCCAGCGCACTGTAGCTTAAAATCTGCAGTGTAGCATTTAGCATCTAAAACGCTGTTAAATGATACACCTCTGCGTAGCACACCAAACACTTGAGCTGTCCTAAATACCACTTTCTGGTCTTCAGATGTCCAGGTTTTCTTAACGAAATGAGTTTAAAATCCCATAAATCTAACACCAAGGTCTCATTTAAAGGTGAATAGAAGCGGGTTACTGCTGTGAGCAACAGGAACATCAGGCAGAGATAAATGAGTGCAGAATTAATGTTCAGGAGAAACACTATGCAAAATTAAAGAGAATTGTATTACTTAATTGCTGGATACATAAATAATCTCACTATATCAAACTCTAAAATTCAAGTTAGGCTTTAGTATTGATAGCTAGCAGCTCTGTGTACATACATAGCATGTTTATACTGCATTAAATAACAAAGTTAACACCATCTTAGTTTAAGATGGTGGATGTCACAGTGACATTGGAGATATTTAGGGGAAAAACCCCACTTCATTCTTCATATTTCAGATATCTATATTAGATGTCTTTGTATCCATTCAATATGTGTCAAAACACTATCTACCGAGGATGCTTGGTTAAAGGTAATTTTACATTCAGAGCAAAATATTCTCACATTGACCTGATTAATACTTCACTCTAGATACGACACTGGAATGGAAACATTTTCTGATAACCTGAATAAGGTCATATTTGGAGTTGGCAATGTTCTAATCAAACTATGTGAAGTATGATGATCTTAGTTACACTATATATAATTTGACTGGACTATCACATCTTATTTCTTCACAATCCATGACCCAGACTCCAGCAGTATCAGTGCAGAAATGGATGGCGGAGGGGGAAAAGTGAGACAGAAATGCTTTGCTCTGTACCGTGCAAATGGAGATTTAAGTGGAATATCATATATGCTACTTATTTAAACACCATTATTAGAATATTGTCCTATGTGGAATAAGGTCAACTGTCATATGCTGCACATGTAGATACAGCCACTCAAAACAAAACATAACCAAATTAAAGGTAATTTAGCCAAGCAAATTAATGAATAAGAAATTAGGAAACTAAACAGGGAGTAATGTTTTCCTAAATAATACTCCCAAAATGATTGATCCACATGAACATCACTTTCTTCCTGGAATGGCATCTGGCCTTCAACCCTGTTGACCCTGGAACATGGTGACAGGATGGATGAGGCTGTATGAGGTAGCACTTCCTCTTTGCTCTCAATCACGCCGTAAAAAAAAGCCATCAGAATTAGGAGTTTATCACCGTGCCAAATAGTTGGTGATTAACAGCTCCAAAAATAGGTGAAATGGGTTGCCTGTGTGTGTTCTTTCTTTCTACATTTGAGAGGTCCGAAACGTTACAGCCCTCCACATTTGTGAGATCCTACAGCTTTGTGGGGACTGTAGACTGTATCAAGACCAAACTGCAAGATCTCACTTTTAAAGAGCTAAGCAAGGATCAGAACTTGATTTCAGGGTTATGGTTATAATTAGATTAGGTAGATTGAGATTAAGTTATGTTGGAGAGGGCGCGGAGCTAAGAAGTGCCTTCAGATACCAAGTTTCCAATAATAATAATGATAATATTAATAATACTGTACACTGTAGGGATCTTGTTTGTGTGTGTTTCACCTTCCAGCAGTAGAGCAGCTAAATTTTCCTTTGGACCTGAATAGGACTAAAGTTAGCCCCGCCTGTTAACTGAAACCCAGTCAAGGGTCAAAGGTTAGATCCCTCTCTATGGCTATGGTTGGGTTTCACAGCTCCAAGGCCATTAGGTGGATGTCATTAAGCTGGTTTGAAATGTAGGCCAGCAGTTCTACAAGGACAATGTCAAGTACAGCTATCAAACACTGAAGCAAAAATAGAAGCACAAAATAAAAGAAGGCATCTGTTTGAAATGCCTTTTTCTCTTGTCATTTAATTGGGATGCCAGATATTCAGTGCATTTAAAGTTAAGATGTACAAGAATGAAATAAAAGTGACATGTGGATATAACTGTAAAGTGTTGTTGACTTTTTACAGCTGTAATAAATGATACAAAAGCCGGGGGAAGCTGGAATCTGTAATGGTCCAACATGTCTGGATGACAAGTCCAACAGCGCCTCTGTGTGGTGAAAATCAATACTAAAAATAAAACCATTTTTCTAAATGAATTACTTTGAATCTAATGCCAAAACTGCCAAAATCTGAAGATGACTACTAGAGGGGTCCATTCGGTTTTAAAACTGAGAATATGGTCAAATCTTATGGGAGGGAGCGGAGATACTGTATCTCAGTGTGGAAGCAGGCGATGATGTGGGTGACATGGGAGAAACATAATGACAGCTGAGGTGAGTCATGTCTATTTTTATTCAGCCGCATGTCTCTGCAGGAAAGAATCACAGCTAAACAGACATGTTATCCTTGTCTTGTTTCCTATCAACAGATGAGAAATCACGTCTAAAAGGCTTTTCCCTATGAAAAACTCCAGAAAACAAATCACACGCTTATAACTCAGGCATCAAACACAAATCCTAAGAATATCTATAACAGCCAATTATTGTTAATAAAACAACTTTTAAAATACGACATTGCCAGATAGCAACAGGTAGGTTGTTACAGATCATAAAGTTAGAAGTCAGATCAGCACCTTTTACCCATATCAAACATTTTAATGCTTCCAACTTGTTCATCTTTTTCCCCATCTTCTTTTCCATCTCATTCATCGCACTCTTATCGTTACACATCCTAAATTCCTCTTTTTGCGTTTTAAACTTCATCATTCAGGGCAATATTTACAGAACTTTATTTCAGTTTTCCCAACCCTCTTTCCACTCTGTTAGCTTTCCGTTTCTCAAACATTTCTCAGGTTTCCACTCTGAATTCCCATCTTCAAACAGTGTTCTGTTTTATTCTTTGCAAAACCAAATGAATTGGATAAAAGAGTGAATGAGATTAAATATTCAAATCTGCTACATGTGAGGCCAATCCAAACAGATTTTGTGATAAGAACATGTGGCTGATGAAATCTCTCTCTGCAGCCTGGAATAATAATGTTAAAAAGCCAAGAATATATGAATGTGTTTTTTTTTTTTTTAAATGCTGCTCCATGTTTCCACAGAGCCTTGGTTTCAGTCCAGATGAGGAACTTTCAGTGTGTAGTGGATCCAGGGCACCACACACAAGGCTGAAGACCAAGGTTGGAAGTGCTGAACCTCGGCCTGGGGACTCTGGAGGGTTGAGAGGCACCAGTGGGGCTCATGGGACTTAGATCTGGGGCACTTTTAAACTGCCTGTTGGCCTGTGGAGGGACTGAGGGCTGAAGGTGGGAAAAAGTCGGAAGCTGGACCGGGTTTGGAGCAGGAGCAGAGGAGAAGTTGGGGAGCTGAGGGAGTGGAGCAGTTGGGGCAGGAGGCATTGGGGGAGACAGAGGGGAGGTAGCCCACTGAGACTGGTAAGGCTGGGGTGGAGGCTGATGCTGTTGGTAGGGGGTGGAACCAGCAGTGGGCAGAGGAGACATGGCATCAGAGCGCCTCAGTGGTTCTCCGAGTGTTGTAGCAGATCGAGGTACAATAACTTTGAGAGCGGGCCCCGTGGCTGTCGGTGGGGGTGTTGAGAAGCGCTTCACCTCATAGACTCGTGGTGTCTTCTGAGGACCACTTGTCATTCCTCTCTGTTGCTGATGGTTGGAGGTTTCCTGGGGAGCTCCACCTCCATAACTGAACAGGGAGGAGTTGAGCTGGTATGGCTGATGGCTCATAATGTCCACAGGCTTGATGCTTGCTCTCTGCCCTTTGGATCCAGCCATCCCAGATTTTGTCACCTCAGGTTTCTTCTGGGCCTTTGGAGGGCAGGAGGGAGAGACAAGGGGGTTATAGTTGATGGGGGGTGGAGCACGGATGTTGGGTGAGTATTTCCAGGTGGAAGGAAGTGAAGGTGTGGGTGAAGGCTCCCTTGTCTGAGCAGGAGAGTAAGGTGTTGCAGCAACAGATGGAGATCGCTCTACAACATACCGGTCCATCCTGTTCTGTCTGCGAGCAAACAGCTGACCTCCCTTCCCCTCAAACTGTGGCATCTGAGGGGCCTGTGGTTTGGGAGCCACAGGGGGTGGCCTGGGTCCTCGCTGAGCCTGCATAAAGTTACAGGCCTCTGCCCCAAGCCTCAACCAGTCCTCTTCTGGGCCTGATTCATGCCCAGCCTCACCACTGGGTGCAGATCCAGCCTCAGCAACCGGGGCTCTCCCAAAGCGGTCATCCATATTCTGAATTATCGATAGCAAGTCAGGGTTTGGAGAAACATCTTTGCTCTTGAGTGCACTGAACATCGGCTTTTTGTTGGAATGACGACGGGCATCGCTCAGGATACCGGTGCGAGCAGCTGGGACTGAGATGCGTTGCTCACGTGTCGCCATTGAGTCAGTGGATGGAGCCTGGGGAGGGGAAGTAGAAGTTGCTACACCTGTCACATTGTAAGGGTGGACAGATGGAGATGGAGAGATTTGGGTCGGAGTAGGAGTAGGGAAGGAGACCTGAGATAAATCAGGAGGAGGACATGGATGGGAAAAGGGAGATGCTGAAATGCAGGTCGAGGGAGGGGGATGAGTCGGAGCAGGAGGAGAGAGATATGGCGGTGGAGGTGGAGGTGGAGGTGGGGAGGACAAGGGTCGAGCAGATGATGCCAGAGAACCTTGAACTGCAGAGAGTGAGAGTGGGATTGAAGGAGAAGCATGAATTAATGTATTTGCAGGAGGCTGAGAGAAAGGGGTAGAAGACAGAGAGGAGGGAGGTGAAAGAGCTGATGGGGGGGAGTTAACAGAGGGGGGAGTGTTACTGTTGTTATTTCTTGGAGGGATATACAAAGAGGTGCTAGACACCGCTCTCCTTGCATCTGCCCCCGTTTGAAGATGAGTAGGCTGGATAGTCACCATGGATACTGCTGCCACAGGTTTGGTTGCCATAGTAATGGCTGTGGGTTTGGGTTGGGGAGGCCGGAACATTACAGAGGTTACAGATGCACGAGAAGGGGTTGAGCCAGGGGTGAAGGGACGAGCAGTACGGTTGAGTACACTGGGATTAGGGGTGAAGCTGGTGTTACTGTGTGGGTCTGTATTTGGGTTTGGGCTAAACTCTGGGTTATGTGTTGAATTGGGGTTGCCGTGGGGACCATTTTGACTTCGAATGGCAGTCTGTGAGGGTGGGCTCAGAACAACACTTGCCCGACTGACAGTTACTGATCCCCCATTGGCCAAAGCCACCGCTGGAGGAGACATGTGTGCAGAGTGGTTAATGATTGGCTGCTTTGCGATGCTCCTCTCCAGCCTTGAGCTGTGATTAGCTGAGATCTCCAACTCTGAGACCACCAACCCTGGGCTTTGATCGTCAGAAATCTCAAATCGTGGAGTCTGATAAGCTGAGATGTTCAGATCCGTGCTGTGATTGGTTGTTGGTGTTGTTGGAGTAGTTGGTGTGGTTGATGGGCAAGCAGAGCTTCTCCTATCCAGCAGATCAAGATAACCAGAGTCCCACGTAGGGTCAAAAGAGGTTGAGAATCCCTCTTCATCAACTTCTGAGCCACTAAGGATGGAACTTCCTCCTTCCTCCTCTGTCTCTCCTCCTGTATCCCCTTCTGTCTCCCCTCCTCGATCTCCCTCAGCTTTGCCAAAGCAGGTCAACGTGTACTTCTTGGCTCTTTGTCGGCGCTTCTTGAACATAAGAACCCCCTTTGAGTTGGGGTTGGGAGCATCAGTCAGCAACGATGCAATAGAGCGGCATTTGGTGCGAGCTTCTTTCACCTGTTTCTCCACCACACTCTCTCCACGATGCAGCTCTGAAACACAGGTAGAAAAAATTAAAAATAAGCTGAAATTATTAGAAACACAACAGAGAAGCTGCAACAGGAGTTCTGATTGATAAAAAAAAAAATCAAGGAACAGGCGACAAATAGCGGAAGTATGACAGCGTGACAGCTCTCTGACTGTGGGTAGTGGCTGATTTATACTGTATTATCACAGCGAGGAGCTGCGATAAGCATTACCAGTGACAGACAGGAGAGTGTGTTGTGGATTTAGAACAAAGAATTCCTGCTGTTCTCCAGAGTTGAGTCACCCTCTCCGGGAAGGTTAGATCACAGTGTCTCTCCTTCAAAAACTCTTTGTGTATATATGTTTGTGCACGTGTGCTCTTTGCAGGAAACAATTTAACTACATCTATTAAAAGAATCGGAAAGAACAGTACCTGTGATGTTATTTAAAAACATTGATGTACTATGCCGCTGACATACTGTATGTAGCAAGCAAACATCACCTTTACCATATCCACTCCCATAGAAAACCACAATCAGCAGCATTCAGCGTTGTTTTTCTTGGGCGGTAAAGAACTGAAATCTGATGCAGAACTTGCAACATTTCTTCCAAACTGATAAATAAAAAGCTAGTATTGTTAACATTGTGGATGCAGTTCATATACCTATAACTTTTCTCATGTTTACATGTTTACATGTTTACAGCCACGTTTTTGTGTTATCATAACCAGCCTGCATAAATTTGGGTGTACTGTTATTTATTTATCAACTATTTCTTTGGATGATTTTTCAGTTCCAATGAAAGGTACCATTGGACAATTTACAGAAGACAGAGCCTGTCAATTCACAAATAATCCATCTCGTGTACTGGATAAGAATGAAAGCATAGACCTTGCCTGCAAAACTCTGCCCCCTAGTGGTGAAAGGTTTTGAAGCCCAAAGCTACAAAATCCTCAATCTAGAAAATAAAATCAAGTAAAGATAATATCCTCTTGAAGTATTGAATCACAATAGTGTGAGTGCACCAGCATGAGCACATGTGTCTGTGCCCCTGCTTAATCCAAGTCTATTTGAGTCTTTAGTATCTTGGCTCACCTCACATAAATATGCTCATGACATAACTATAGACTGATGCAGCTTCTGCAAAAAAAAAAACACAATATGCAACTTTTAACATTTTATGCAACTTTCATAAAATCGAATGCAATGAAATAAAGTAAATCAAATATAACACACAACTCAAATATCAAACTTGATGTTTTTAGTCTCAAAGTTTATAAAACATGATCCATAGCCATATTTGCAGATGATTGTAGTTTTGCAGGGAGCTCTGACCACAAGGACTTTCGAGGCCAATAGTACTTTTGTTAGTTTAAAGGTATTTGAGCAAAAACTAAAATATTGGACCAATTCAGGGATCACAAATGCTGCCAAAATGAATAATCATGAATACAGCTAATTTTAACAATACAGCAAAACTGCTATGCCATTAAGAAAACCGCCAACCTGATGGTAGGGCTTTAAGAAAAGTCATAGGCTATGCTTATCCATGGGAACCTATAAATGTCATAAAAATCCCATCACAATTCCCTGAATATGTATTCCTGGGACATTTTAGCTTGGACCAAAGTATAAAAAGTTTTTATCTGTTTCATAAATTTTTATGAATATCAGGTGCATTGTTGAAAATATAGCTTCAACATATTAATAAAACACTACAGTATAAACTTATATATTTTTCATGATTATAATTAAACATTCACGGTTCAAATTACTTACATTTTACTCATCTCTATATTAAAATTCAAGTCTTATATAACAAAGCAAACCATAGTCAACTTTCTGTGGTGCATCCATGTGATAAAAACGGGTTAATCCTTCGAAATAAGGTCAATCCCCTTAATCTGAGAGAACTGATTTTGCCTCAAATCCACGCATCAACCGAGTTATGTAACCGTGTAGTGTCTCTTACCTGCATACACAGTGTGTGGGACTGTGTGTCCACCTTTGTTTGAACAACAAGGAGATGTGAGGTCCCTCATCTCACAGCTATGAGTGTGTGTGTGCCCTTAACCTCCCTTAGACCCTCCCACACATACCCTAACAGAGTCCAAATCGGCTCTGAGTGGGGACCCGTGTAGTGTCTGTCTCTCTGCTCCTCGCTCAGGCCACAGCCCATGTAAAGACCTTTGTCTGTATCCAGCAACCCAAACCAACACATGATGTCAACCCTCTATTCCTGTCTGTCAGTCTGATAGACATCAAACACCTGTCCTGTCTCTGCCCACACACATACAAAGAGGGGGGAAGACCCCTCACCACAGGATATTTAGACAGTGGTGTCATTGAGCATGTGTGCACATGTGTGTGTTCTTCTGTGTGTGTTCGAGTTCATAAAGGTTACAGCGGAAAGCGCATCCATAACTCTTCACTGATGTGCTGCGCTCTGTTGCTGACACTTCACACCTGAGAAACACCACACACACACACACACACACACACACACACACACACACACACACACACACACACACACACACACACACACA
>JBBBVU010000023.1:7156693-7186658 GCA_037177055.1 Atherinosoma microstoma | reverse complement strand
AAAAAAATGTATAACAAATTAACATGCATCAGAAAAAAAACAAAAAAATAAAATCAATATGGTTTTCTTCTTTTTAATTAACACAATGTTACAGGCAATTATCTAAACAACTACATTTTCAAATCCAGTAATGCTGCTAGAAGTGTTTTGTTAAATATTTACATTATTTCGCTATTTTGTGTTATTTATAAAAGAGTAAATATGCTTTGCTCCACTTTTCATTTTACTGTTGCTTTTTAAAATTATTCATAGTTTGTGTAAGAGAAAGTAGAAAATAACCAAGATTTTAGCTTCAAACCTGCCATTACGCTTATCTTTTAACATCTTATTATATACAGATTTGTTTTAAAAAGTCATTGCTGTGAGGTACATGCAAGAACGCTTTTATTTACTAACTCAGTCCAGGCTATTTAAAAATGTCTGGCTCATGGAATTATAAATAGTGTGTGGAGAAAAAAAACCTGAAGGATTAAACAGTATTTCAGGTGGTTAAAGTGGTCCTATAGATTGTCATCTCAGTGTACAATCCTTTAAAATAATAATAAAGGTGGGCACCTGGCCAATTTAGCCAAAAGTTCTTTGAGTTGCTGAAAAAGTGTCAGTAAGTGAGACAGTTTGAGTTAGTGGCAGCCATCACTGTCCCTGCATCGGAATAACTCGTGAAGTCATGCAGCTGCTGGAGGTCGCTAAGAGATGATGTCATAAGCTCCCTTTAGGAAGTATGTCCGTGGGGCTGGGGGGTTGTGGGTACAGAATAAAAGGTGAGCATTCTTGTCCATGAGAATACAGTCGCCTCTAAAAGTAGAAGATAAGGCCGTCTCATCTGTTCCCCTCACATACACACCGATACACGCACCTCCTCGCTGTTGAAGGTAGAAATGTTGAGTGTGTCCAAGCACCTACTTAAGGCATTAGATTTATCAAAAGGGTATCTGTTGACCCAGTTCTCCCACTCCACTGTCACACCAAGGGGGCAAGGACAAGCTGTCTATCTCCTACTTTCCCACTGAGGGGCAAATTTACACACAGCACAAGCGAGCATCATGAAAGAGGGGGTATGAACAGCTGCATCACCAGTCGAGAGCAACGGGCATGTCTGTCATTCACCATATGTTCCCCCAACATTCCCAAAATAAAGCCGTACAGGAAAATTAACGGCATTCCTCGACAGACAGAAAAAGACAGGCTCTGCTGTGAAGGGAATCACACACACACAAACAAAAACACACACAATACTGGATTTAAAAGCTCAATGAGAAGTGAAAAATGTGGATGTGCCTCTGCACACGTGTGTGTGTACGTCTGTATCTTAGTGTGTGAACAAGAGGTCTGCCTTTTTCCATGCTCAGCTTCCAGCTCCTCTTAAATTAGCTATTCTGATCCTCCAGTTTGCGCTCCATTCCAAGCCGGGCTTATCTGAGGTATGCCCAACCACACACACGAGCCAACACCCGAGTGATAAGATACACACAATAAGAAGATGCACACACAGCGATCAAACTCCCAGTTCGAGGTGACCTTATCTGCTTGAAAATCCTGGATAGAGATGGGTCTCTGGTGCCAGAGCCACTCTGCATCCATTTTAAAGAGTGTGACAGCTTCTGAGTGACCGACGAGCTGTCACCATCGGTGTGAGCGAGGTCGCGCTCCTGCTGTCAGGAATAGCTTTTTCTATTAGCAAGAACATCTTGGACTGTGAGCAAATGTGAATGTCTATACATCGAAAGCTGATGGTGACAGATCTGACAAACAACTGTGTTCTGTTTCCCAAATTCACATATTATCCTAATGAGTGGATAGATGAACAAAAACAGCCTCAATGTAATTAGAAGAAAAAATATGCTTTTTATGACAAAAAGCATATCCTCCCCCTCTTTGAAATTTTCTACCTAAGCTGGACATCAGAATGCAGTGATGAAACATGAGTCAAGATCAACCCCCAAATGTATGTTCACACTGTTCCCTGACCCAGAACCTCAATTACAACAGGTGATGGTTAAATTGAGCTGGGCTATGGCCAACGAAGTGTGACTAAACTAGTACTACAGTATTGTGTTGCTGTCTAAAAAGGGTATGAAGAATACTTCTGATCAAACTCTGCAAAAAATCTCAGCTTGCAAAACAAGAAAGAAAAGTAATAAAATCAGATATATGTTGCCCAAAAATAAGCTAAATTATCTGCTAATAGAGCAAGAAGCCTCACGGACGCACACAAACTAAAGAGACAAGTACATCTGTCTTATGACAAGAGATGTAGTCAAGGCTTATTTTCTCCCATATCTTTTTGATTATGGTGACATATTGATAATTAAGGACCAAAAAGCTTGATGTAAGTGAAATGTTCTCACATAAAAAAAAACATCTCATGCAAAAAAAAATGTTTTCAGACAAAAAATATTCACATTAGCTTGTTGTATATACATTATACATACAGTTGATACCAAATATTTATGTTAAAATACATTATAATTATATGCTTTTTTTAGGAAAAGAGAAAACAAACAAAATACTAAAATACAGCAAAAGCTAAATGACTGCAAACAGCAATTTGATTTTTTTTTAATTCATACAGATCTTTGCAAGCGCCAGAAATGTTAATTCATACTGGCACCAGTTTAGAAAAGTACTAACTGATTCATTTTATTTTGTTTCTGACCAAAACTCAGATTCTAACCATCCAAACCACAAGGGTGACCATGAAGGCCTCAGTCTGCATTTAACAGCTATAAGTCTTGTCCATAACATATTCCATCTATACACACATACCTGTGCCCATTATACTGTACCTTTGCCACCTGTAGAGGTTTTTGCTGCTCTGCTCCTCCCTGTAGTCTGAAACCCCATGGGGCTCCTCCTGAGAGTGAGACCACAATCTCTTCCGCAACCATCCCAAAAGCTCCCAGACTTCTGTGTATGTGTGTGTTTGTGAGACGCTATCTCCCCTTCTTCAGTCCCTCACACTCTGCGAGAATCAATGAGGGTCTCTCATTGCGGTCTGTGATCACTCCACCTATTAGAAGGAAGGGGGTGGCTGGCTTTCATCTGCTTACACTGGAATGCCACGTCAGAGGCTGGGAGGGTGAGAGGGGGGGCTAATGTGTATGTGTTTGTGTGTACGTGTGTCCATCATCTTCCCCTGCATTCAACATTTGCCATGTCAGTCTCAAGCACCACATAGAGGAGGGGATGCTTGCTGATATACACTCCAGAAATAACCATCAGCACTGCTCCCTCTTCAACCCCCCCTAACTAAATCAGCCTGTGGACTTGAGTAGACTCTGAAGGTCCCTCTGTATTGTGATAGCTACTGGGAGACACAATTACACACATTTTCCAGTAATGGATAGTGAAAAATAGGAGATCAAAGAATAATTTGGATTTCACTGATATATCTAATCAACTGTTTAAATACATGCCAATTTCTAGATGAACTGTAAACTTTACTTTTTCTAAATGTAACAACAAGAACAAAAAGAAAAGAAAAGAGAAAACATAGATCTGTTAGGCCTGAAGGGAGAGCAGCAACATGTGCTGACACTGATTCAGGTGAGGACTCTTTATTAACCTCAACTGATGGGTGATAGGATGGATCACCTTAATCTGAACTAAATCATACTGAATCTACAAAGAAGAAAGCTAGGTTAATGAAAATAAATAAATAAAGGAAAAATAAAAAAAATCTGATACTGTGAACACTGGGTCTAAAACAAGAGGCCCTGGAAATATACATTTTCCCACCAAGTGCAAAACCTCCCAGGGTGAGCTGAAACCAAGATGATATGCAAACCCTGAAAATCAAATTTATCATCGTAGTATTTGCAGATGTTCTGCATTATTTTAGCTCTCTGATTGTTTTGTTTTTCTTTTGGCATTTCTTTGTGCATCTTTTTAAGGGCATTTTACATCTTGTTATGGGTTTTCTTTTAGACACATTCTCTCTCATATATTTAATTAGTAATCTAGTTATTTAATTTTCTTGAACTCCTCATAGTTCATTTTTTAAATAACTTGTGACAATTTGACTAATTTCATCTGACTTTTAATCTCTTGTAGTTATTCTGTTTGTGGCAATTTATAAAATACTTTAAAAACTGCAATATTGTGGTCATATCAGTCTTTTCATTGATAAAAAAAAAATCTGTAGCTATATAATTGTGTGCATATTGCTGGGGTAACCTATTTCTCATATTTCAGTGATAAGGCTGCTAAGGGACATGAGTCTGTTAGTCTCACTGAGTAATAATTTTGTGTGCTGAAAAGTTACTGATGGGTTTCCATACACTTCATCTGCTTTTTGCAACCAGTTCTCAGCAGAGGAAGTCGATGTTCGGTGTCCGGATGTGGACGTGGCACAGCGTTGCAGCAGTTCCGCTGAATGTCCGCTCCTGCTACCAAGAAGGGATTAGTGAGCAACACCCCGGGACGACATCGGCTTCTTAGTTGGTCGGCCTCTGGGTTTCACCGTTTGCCACAAACAAAGGATAGCCTTACTATTTACACCTCTTCGGAGGTAGGTTTCGATGTGAAGCAACTTCATGTGTGACATCTATCCCCGGCTTGACGGGACATCTTGGATTTCGCTATGTCTGCTAATGCTAGCTAATGCTAAAAGGCACGGCTAGTAGCTCTCTGCGAAGTAGCTGGAGGCTACTAGCTTAGCTGAACGACTAACATTTGATAGCTCCGGTTTGTTGCGATTTGGTCACAGCTGATTCAACCACTGCTGTTGTCACCATGATTCAGGCTGCTAACGTTAGCATGCTAAGTTAGCTCTCGTGTAATGAGAGTAGGATGAATTGAAGAAAACCCCCAGTTTTGTTGTTCTTGTCACTCACACGACAGTTAGCAACAGAATGTTTGAACCAGGTTGCTTTTTGACTTTGATTGATTTGATATCTTGGCAATGTTAGCCGACTAGCCTGCTAATTATGATGCGGCACTGCTACGCTCGCAAGCTTTTCTTCGGTTTTTGCTGCAGTCACACTTCAGTCCTGTATAGCTGGTTCGTCATTTTTATTTTTGACGTTATATTCTTCCTTTCAAATTTTGTTTCTTTATATGTTTTGAATAGTTCTGCTTTGCCTAACTTTAACCTAGTTTCTAAATTGTGCAGCTAAGGCAGAGTACTAGATGTGGGTCATTTAGCAGGCCCGACTTAATAAATAGCTATACGGTTCTAGCGATTGTATTTCTCGTTGTGGCACCTGCACTCTTGAATTATTCAAAGGCCAAGCTCGTTTAGCCTGTGTTTGTCTGTCAGACGATACTCATCGCTCTGTCATGTAGGTTAGGGCCAGTCTCCAGAAACCAAGCGTTTAAACAACAAAACTGGTTCACATCTGTTAGCGACGTGTAGTTGACATGTGATATGCAGGAGTTGATTGCCCAGCTAAAAGTTACCGTTTGTGGTTTTGACTCTATTAAAACCTGTAAACTGTGCACCCAAGCAAAAACTCATTTTCAGGTATTTAACCCCTCCTTCAGACTTGAGGAAGTGCTGCCTGATCAGAAATGAGTATGTTTTCGTATTATTTGGCTTCAGGTTTGGTTAGTCGGGTATAGTGTCTTCGTTGCTCTTTTTTCATGTCAAGCATTTATTCCTACTCAACCTGTGAAAGCTGAAAAAGATTGAGTCTGAGGGTGTGCCCAAGTCAAACATAAAAAGCCAATAAAGGTGTTGACATTGAAGTAGGAAAATTTGCTGTCACAAGACTGCAGGAACCTGCAGCTTGTAGTCTTCAAGTGTTTTGCACAACTTTCTAGTCTGGTAGTTCAGGTGCAGGATGCAGACAAGGGTCATGTTTTAGTTTGCTTTCCATTGTCTCTTTCTTTTTTTTTCTTTTTTTTTTCCAAAAGAGAAAAAATATTATCTTAAAGGTTGAGAGATATTAAATTGCATAGGGCAAAACTTTTTCTTAAACAGGGTGGAAGTAATTACTCTTTTAACATCAGTTGTTTGTGCTCTCGTCTGTTCACATTTTCCTCATGGCAGAGATCCATGTGGGCAGATTGTTCCTGTTCCTCGAAGGTCTAGCTAGGCTTATAGAAGCCAATCAGGCTTTATCTACATTAGTGACCTTGTCTCATGAGCTTTCACAATATAGATTGTTTCTTTGCTGTAAACTGGCTTAGCAAGTTTAGTTTGAAGCTATGAAGTATATTCATGATTTTGTCACCATTTCATTTAGATTTAGGGATGAACAGAGGATGAATGTAAACCAGCACACTCCTATGGCCTCTCCATATGGCCAGCCCCAGCCTGGCTATGGTCAGCCCAGCTACACTCCTCTGGATGGGGGATATCCCGCCCAGTATGCACCCTACAACGGCCCTGCTTTGGCCTATCAGCCTGGGGCTCCTCCACAAGGTAAACAGCAACTTTTTACAGAAGTGCATGTAAAAGTGAGGCATTTCGTAGGACAGATATGGAGCTCTCTAAGCCATAACCTTGGAGTGTCCTACCTGCACCACACCGTGCAATCACATGTGTTAGAAAACTACAGCACCTGTGCAAAGCATACTAATCTAAATCTCAGCTGCCCTTTCATCTCTTCATTTAGCTTCATGCATTACTCTACATCTTTGTATTTGCCCTCTTTCCCTTTTTTCTTGTATTTCAGGTTATTCTCCTTTCACAAGCTTTCCCTCTAAGGCTGTGGCAGCCAACCCAGTCTCTGACCTCTCCTCTCCTCTTGACTTAGGTAACTGCCTCATCTCTACTTCTCGCTCATTTCACACTTCGCATGCCCAGCAATCATCCAGTCGTCTCCGTATCTGCAGGCATTATTCTCCGTGCCGCATCCTTTTCTCACAGCGAACAAAGGAAGAGCTTTTGAATCTCGCCACCATTGAATTAAATACGACAGCCAAGAAGATGCTCATCCTTTTACTGCCAAGCATTTGGATTAGACATTTTTACACATGTACTGAAGTGTTGAAGTGTTCTAGAGATGTTCTGGACTGGTGGGTCTAGAGTTGCCACTTCTCTTTCCTCTCTACTGACCCGTTTGCTGCTTAACATTCACTCCTCACTTTTATGTGCATACTTATACACGTGGTATTGATATCAACAGTCACCATGGAGTCTCACTAGCTATTTTCAACTTGGTGTACTTTTTGCATCTTTTTTAGCCTCCTCTGCTTTCTAGACATAGACTTGCCTACAGCTCCTCCCTCCCATTTCCAGCTGTGAGAGCACTCCTGCATTTAAATCTCCCAATGTGAAGCACTTGTGTGAAAAGCAGCTTTGAAAAATGGCTGAGATATCAAACCGTTTTTTTATTTTAAATTCATTTGTTTGTTTTTGACAAAATTTTAAACATTCTCCAGAAAATCTCCAGAGTTTCATTTGTGAAAAATGTTTGATTGTTGAGACAGCTGCCACACTAAGAGTTTGTTTTATGGTTATTTCAAGCGTCGATCTGAACATTTGTGTCACGAATGTGGCCATCACAGCCTGCTGTCCTGGTTTCATGATGCGGCCAGTGCTGTTTACTCCAGAGGCAGAATCTTGGAATGTTTTCAGATAATCTAAAAATGTGATTGATCTAAATAGAAAACTGCATGAATGTTGTCACATCAGCAAGATTGATATCAGAATGAATTCAGGATTCATTGTAACGTTTTCCTAGTATGTGTTGTAATCCTTTGTGCTTTTTCTTTAGGTCCTGCAAGAGGTCCTCCAACCTCTGGACCACCTCCTGTTTCAGCACCTCAACAGTATAATCAGTACACCCACAGTCCAGGCGACGTGCAAAATGGACCCCCGCCTATGACACAGGCACCGTCAAGGTAATTACATGTTGGTTTTGTTATGGTTTTATTTTATTATTATTTTTCATTTAGCAGTTCACTCAAATTCCAAGTCCTTCCTTTTAAAGGTTAGCTTCAAATGCCAAGCATAGAAAATAGTTTTTCTTCCTGTCCACGTTCATGGTTAGATGAGCTCATCATGCTCGGATGTTATTGTCTCGACTGGAATTGCTCCAGGAAATTTTAGGAGGAAAAAGTGACGGAGTAGCTACTTATTTGAAATTTAGATTTTTTGTATTTAATATGCAAATAACTTAATTATATGTTAATCCACATTTGCATGCAATTATCCAGGTTATTGTAAATGCATGTTGACATATAGAAAGTGTTAGCAGGATAATAATAATAATGCATGTTATTTAAAAACACCTTTCAAAAAAACTCAAGGACATTTTACAAGATAAAATAACAGTAGTGAAGGCTGGTGCATCTGTCAGCTTCGACACTGTATTTGTGTGTGAGAGCAGTCCGGGGACATAGCATTGCATTGCCTTATTTTTTTTAATTTTTTTTTTATAGTTTGGTTTCTCCTTTCATCCAGCTGCTGTATCACTTTCCCTGTGTTTGATCTTTGTCCCGCACATGTATACAAGTAAAACACCAGTTTAAAATCCCTTTGCCTTCATGCAGAGCATAGAAATTGTTCTCCAAGAGAGATCCAGCTGGGGTAATCAAGTCTTATTGTGCTTTTCCATTAAATGGTACCGTACGGTATTGTGTGGTACAGCTCACTTTTATTTATTTATTTATTTTTTTTTGGTTTTCCATTGTAGCTGGTTCCATGTAACTGATACTATCTGATACTTTTTTTTAAATAAATTTTTTTTAAGAACAAGTCTTTTTTCCCTCCATTTTTGCAGTATAAAGTTTGAAAAACATTTAGTAACAATTGGTAGGAGGAGGCACTTTTTTCACATCATCATAGTACTCTTTTGTAGTGACATGGCAACTTTATATGAAGTCAGATCTTATTGGCTTGACATTCTGTCCATTTTGGCCAAGTTCTATAGAATGAATCCATTTGCAGTTTTAATTGAGATGACACTTTTTCCATTTTGAAAATTTCTTGACTAATCTTTATCCAGTCTTCATTTGTTGGTTGCTCAGGTTTGAGCCATCTTCGGGTGATGGCCTTTTAACTTGCTGCGAATAAAATGTAAAGTGATTTCTTGTCTCCATTGTCAATTCCGTCCAGTGAAATGTTACCATGGTACACAGTCTCAAATGAAAAGGGGAAGACCATGGTAAATCTCTACCCAATACTCTCGAACAGTTGGACAGCTCCAAAAAACATGAAAATGATTAGCCCCTTCAGATCCACACCTTCAACAGGCATCTCCAGTTCCCCAATATCTCTTGAGCTGGTGTAATGAAAAATCGTATATTTTTCCAACAGAATTCACGGCAGATACTTTTTATTTTTTTTTAAGAGTGTTGATTGGTCTGTCATAACCTGTTAATCAGAAGTTTGAGCTTACAGATTAGTTTTTTTTTCTTCTTTTTTTTTCTCCGTTGACCAGAGCAGAACTCCCCAGTAAAAGCTTGTCGCACGCTCATTCAGTGCAGTATCCACTCTATACTTCTCTGTACTCGCTTGTAAGTCGTTGCGTTGAAAGACGATGAAACGTAAACAAAGTTGTGCGTCTCATCTGTGTTGAACCTTTACACACTGAGCTAATAAACAGCTGATCCGTCCCACTGAGAGAGGGTACTGTCTGTAGTGGATAACGAAGCAGGGGAAAGCCGAGTCGTACTGTACTGTACCGTGTAATGGAAAAGCACCATAATCCCCTAGCCTGAACACAGAAACAAGGTTTATTGTTTTTCTGACTTTTGTGTGCTTGCAGGCCTCCTGTGTCCCAGCCATACAACCAGGGAGGTATAAACATGTCAGGGCAGCACCCCTCCTATTCACAACACTACGGCCCTCCACCCTCAATGCAGCAGGTTACCAACCAGATGACTGGGATGCACATCACATCAGGGCCACCAACACCTGCAGGGCCAGGCTATGGTAAACTTGGACTGGACTGTTATGCAGCTTATTGATGTTGCTAGAGAAACGCATGAAACATGGATGTTATGTTTGACGTTCTGTCAACAACTGTGTAATAAAGCACCATCTCCCTGTCTGCTCTTTGTACAGCTCCACCACACAGCTCCCAGCCTCCCATCAGTACTACCTACTCTGCCGCACCGCAGCCTTCTTACACCCAAGCCCCTCCCCTTGCTTCCTCTGCTCCTACCCAGCCACCACCTCCCAGTGGTCCTGCAGCTCCTCAGCAATACTATGGCGGCCCACCGCCTCCTTCTCAACAGCCATTCAACTCTTCTCTACCCCCTACCTCTCAACAGCAGTTCACCTCCTCTCTTCCACCACCTCCTTCTCAGCAAACTTTTCCTCCCTCCTCCTATTCCGGTCCTTTGCCTCCATCCAGCCAAGCTCCCGCTCCCCCGGTGTCCCAGTCCCAGCAGTCTTTCCCTCCATCTCAGCCCCCTTTCTCCTCAGCCCCTCCACCTGTTAGCCAACCTTCCTATACACCGGGCCCGCCTCCGCCTGCCCAAGGCTCCTTCCCACCTCAAGCACCCCCTCCTTCCTCTCAGCCTGGGTCTTTCCCTCCTCCCGGCCCTCCTCCCACCTCAGCTGCTTCTGGCCAGTACCCGGGCCCAATGCCACCCCAGCAACAGCAGCCCCCTCCATCCCAACCATCTCCCTACCACTCAGGGCCGCCTCCTCCCAGAGCTCAGATGCCTCCCACCTCAATGGCTCAGAGCAACCACCTGCCTCCAGGACCACAGGGCCCACCAGGGCCTCCTGGACCTCTGCAGCAGCCTCCACCTCAGCCTGGCATGCAGGCAGGATACCCTCCTCAACAGAACGGTGAGAAAACACCCTTTAAATAAAAAAAATAAATAGATTACCATTGTTTTCGCTAAAGCTCAGCTGTTTTTTGTGCTCTTTCCAGGTGCATTTGGGCAGGTAAGAAGCCCCCAGCCAGGTTATCCAGGTCCCTATCCTGGACAACCAAACTATGGAGCCCCTGCACCGGCACCAGCACCTGCTCCACCTGCACAGAAAAGACTTGACCCAGATGCCATCCCCAGCCCGGTGAGCTGACCAAATACATCTTCTTTTTTTCCCCCTTTTTTATTAAATCGTTTTGTTTCATGTCTCACCGCCTGCTGACCTCTACATTGTACTGAGAGGTGTCCCTGTACCTCCTTCTGTTTTCTTTGTGGTCCAGCTTGATATCATCTCGTATTCTTTATGAAACTATGTAATCGAAATTGCTCATTTCTGTTCACTTGAGTAATACATTTCATTGTCTGTATCTGTATCAGGTTTTGACAGATGTCATGTTTTTCCTCACTACATTATCCTTGAACCACATAGAAATGTCAAAATAATCAGTTTTATATCATTGCTGCGATCTAATTTATTACACAATGGGTCATCTCTCCAGTCTTTTCCAGACTTTCTAGGTCTAGAAACTTGACAACTTGTTCAAATACAAGAGAAAAGTGTCATTTAAATTGACTCAGCTTGTGTGACCCTGTTCCCCACTAACAGTGCATATTGATTTGACAATGCTAATATATTTCCAATTTGTTTGTGACCTTCTGTAGCTGTTCTGAAATGTGAAGCATGTTTTTCGGCCCGCTGGTCAGTTTAAACGTACTTGCACTTGATTGTCCAACTCGACACCACTAATCTATAACCGATACGACTGATCAGTGTCTGTCTGAATAACAACAATTCTTTCTGCTACTCAGCACAGTCTTGCTATGGTTTCTCTTCTCACCCTCCTTTTTTTATCTTTTTATTCTTTGTATTTATTTTGTCCTGTTTTGCACAATTTGCTGGACAAACTATTGAATGTAAAGCAAGCGTCTGACATGCCGGCTGTGCAGAAGTCCAGACATAGAATAGATCCAGATGCTATCCCCAGCCCAGTAAGTTTCTTGTGTGCCTGTCTCTTGCTCTTCATCCTATCCTATTTGCCTGTTTGCACTAACTCTTCCTACACCTCCTCATTTTCTTCATACCCCTCAAAGCCAGAGATAGTCTCATAGCCCTTTTTTAAATTGCCCCTTTAAACTGGGACTGATGGCCTTAGTTAGATACAGAGGTGGGGTGGGGTGGTGAAGGTTGATAGGCCTTTGAAAGGGCAGTGGAGGTAGTCACAGATCTAGATCTGCTTCCTAGCATTCACATGGATGTTACTTTGACTCTTGCCAGTCACATACCCCCATGTGACAAGAGCACTCTGCAGGACACCATTTGGCTAAGCAGTCAAATTACACAAAAAGAGTGAGATGTTTGCGAAAGGTGTGTAGCTAAAATCCCAATACCAAATAATCCAGTATACCTTCAGATGTTTTTTTGTCCATGTCCTGGCTGGCCAGGTAGTCATAGTCTTATTTCTGGAAACAAATGCAGTATGAAATGGTCTCTGTGGAAAATATTCTCTTTGCTTTTCCTGCCTCGAGTTTGAGAAGAAAACTGTTGCTACCAATCTGTCATTGCATCAGACATGAAGCCAGCAACCAGGGAACTTGGCAGAAAGACTGAAATTGGGGGTGGTACTGAAAGAAATATGCCTAAAAGTACCTCTGGAAGTCATTAGGAGACATGTTGTTAGCTCTGTTTCTTAGAAGCTTTCTGGAGTCTCACCTGGTCTCCTGTTGAACGATCTTGTGTCATTAATCTTGTCGTTTCCCAAAATGGCCCGACTATTTCTTTAAGAATAATATTTATGTCTTTAGATTAGTTAAAATTGAATTGTAATTATTGTGGATATTTCTACAGCACATAAAGATCTTTTTTTTTCTATTTGATGCTGCAATCTCCCTCAAAACTCTGTAGATGTCATTACCATCGTCCACGCATTTTATTAGTCAGTCATTGGGAAGCTAAGACAAGTGTTCTCCAGCTTTTATCCTTTCCCCCGCCCTGCATGCTCGCTAGCAGCATCTGACCTACCTGCACTTCCTCGCACTGAATGCATGCCTCTAAAAATCCTGCCTTGTTTCCTCAGGATTTTATTTGTTTGTGCTTTTTTGCCGCGTTTTTGAGAAAAGCTTGAGCATGAATCTGCACCCCGCGTAACCTTCATTGTGAAACTTTAGCCTGCAGATGTTGAAGTTTTTAGTGTGCATGTGAAAGTGTTCCCTGCATGGGTGTTAAATGTTCCTCTTCTTTTTTGTGAGACATGGGCTGAGACAACATGTCACGTGTACTTACAAAATATATCTGTAGAGACTGAGAGCTAACCAGGGTGTTTTTTTTCTCCCTCTTGTCTCTGTTTAGATCCAGGTAATAGAGGATGACAAGGCTAAGACCACCGAGCCATTTGCCACAGGGGTCAGAGGTCAAGCCCCGCCACTGGTTACCACCAACTTTCAGGTCAAAGATCAAGGTCTGTTCAACTTCTAAACATCCAAATTGTATCAGAGGATTAGATGCGTGTTTATGCAACTGGTTATAGATAAAACATAAATTATATACATTGAAGGACTTACTTTAATCTGAATGAGTGGAATTATTGTGTTCTTTGTGAAGGGAATGCCAGTCCCCGGTTTGTTCGCTGTACGGCCTACAATATGCCTTGCACATCCGATATGGCCAAGCAGTCTCAGGTGCCGCTGGCTGCCGTCATCAAGCCCCTCGCCACGCTGCCTCCTGATGAGGTGAGCGTTCGCCCAGCTGTTACAACTCAGCACTTATCATACAAAAAAGATGAGTTATTAAAAAGCAAAAATAAAGAATTCCTCTGCATTCCAGCCTCGGTATGTTCCGCAGTGCAACGTCATCTTCTGCTGTAACAGTCGGCCAGTTTTTACTCACAGCCAGATTTGGTAGAAGATTAGTTTTTGTCTAAGGGATAATCTGTCCGGCAACCAGAGGCAGGAACGTCAGCATTTTCCGATCCTGACCACTGTTCATCTGAACAGGACTGATTTTAAGTTGAATCATTTGGTGAAAAATAGCTGCAGGAAAAACATTTAATTTTAACCTGTGATAAAGAAAAAAAGAAGCGGCGCATATTGTTTCAGTTATTCTAGCATCATGCAGGTTTTAGATGAAGTCATCTTTGTTTTTAGAATATGTAAATCATATTTGTCTCAGACATCCGTAGAAGTATAAGATTTTAACTGAACGTCTTTGTCAGACCCCTCCATACCTGGTGGACCACGGCGAGGGTGGTCCGATCCGCTGCAACCGATGCAAGGCCTACATGTGTCCGTACATGCAGTTCATAGAGGGAGGCCGCCGCTTCCAGTGCGGGTTCTGCAGCTGCGTCACAGAGGGTGAGTTCATGTCACGGATGCTTTTTTTTTTCCTTTTTAAATTAACTCGCTGTATTTGTTTAATCCTTTTGTCCTTCCTGGTCTTTTCCCACAGTGCCTCCACATTACTTCCAGCATCTGGACCACACCGGTAAGAGGGTGGACTGCTATGACAGGCCGGAGCTGTCACTAGGCAGCTATGAGTTCCTCGCCACTGTCGACTATTGTAAGGTAAAATCTGAGATCAAAGCAGTTCATTTCTTCCTCTGTAAAACCACCTTTATCCTCCATAAAGTCCTAGATTTAATATCTGGGGACTAATTATCTAAATTATTCTGTTTGATTTGATCGCATTTTAGTTTAACCTTGGGATAAACCATAGTGATACGCTGTAGACTAAACCCAGTAATCATTACTATAAGACACAGGAAGCGTGTTAAAGATAGTATGTACCGTTATTTACACTTGACTCGTATGTTCCTATCCCAATAGAACAACAAGCTTCCTCAGCCTCCAGCCTTCATCTTCCTTATCGATGTGTCCTACAATGCAGTGAAGAGCGGCATGGTCAGCATAGTCTGCCAGGAACTCAAGAGCCTGCTAGACCACCTGCCAAGGTTATCAAACACGCACATGAACATGACTGAATAGCAGATGGAATAGAAAAGAAAAATTCCGGGCAGATAATGTTTCTCAAGGGGAAAAATGTCAGGAGAATGATTTCCTGTTGATGTATATGCTAACCCTTCTTCATGTCCTCCTGTCTGAATCCAGGGAAAATCCAGAATTAGAGTCCGTGGTGCGGGTGGGTTTCGTCACCTACAACAAGGTTTTGCACTTCTACAATGTGAAGTCAAGTCTGGCTCAGCCTCAGATGCTGGTGGTGTCGGACGTGTCGGACATGTTTGTGCCCCTTCTTGACGGGTTCCTGGTCAATGTAATCGAAAGCCGGCAAGTTATCGAGAGGTGGGTAGACTTGAAGCAGAGGCTCACATGTAAACATCAAGCGTGCGGACAGATGGTCAGACTTGGGATGTTGGCTTTATGGTGCGCTGCTTGTTTTTGTTTTTTCAGTTTGCTGGACCAGATCCCAGAAATGTTTGCAGACACCAGGGAGACGGAAACAGTTTTTGGACCCGTCATTCAGGCAGGATTGGAGGCACTCAAGGTAAACGCGTTGTGATGGTTTGACGATCCATTTTGGGAACTCTGAAAGTACACTTTACCCAGAAAAAGTACTTTTTGAAGTTGCATTAAATAAGCTTTAATCTGCAAAGTCAGTTCTGAAGCTACGATTCAACTCGTACAGTGTCACACTCATGGCGGCCAATCTGATGTTGCTTTCTGTCACATTTTTAGGCTGCTGACTGTGCAGGGAAGCTGTTTGTCTTTCACACCTCTCTGCCCATCGCAGAGGCTCCTGGAAAACTAAAGAACAGAGAAGACAAGAAGTTGATTGGGACAGACAAGGAGAAGGTAAACCTGAATGCATACAGGGGTAACTTTAGGCTAGCTAACGCCTCGTGTTATTCTGTTGTTCCACACTCACTCTTCTTCCTATCCTGTCATCCACAGTCTCTGTTTCAGCCGCAGGCGGGATTCTACAACAACCTGGCGAAGGATTGTGTAGCACAAGGTTGTTGTGTGGATCTTTTCCTGTTTCCTAATCAGTATGTGGATGTTGCCACGTTAGGGGTGGTTCCTGTCTCCACCGGAGGTTCAGTCTACAAATACACCTACTTCCAGGTGAGCAAAACTCGACCCCTTAAGTTTTATATGGAAGCAGCTGTAATGTTGGTGTTTCAGCATTTTGATGTTTTCTTCATCCCAGGCTCAGTCAGATCAGGAGCGATTCCTGAACGACCTCAGGCGAGATATTGAGAAACAAGTCGGGTTTGATGCCGTTATGAGAGTCCGAACCAGCACAGGTCAGACCCCAGCCCATCAAATATATATATATATATATATATATATATATCACACACGCGGCGCCTGTCAAACGGTTTCCTCATTTTTCCATCAGGTATCCGAGCGACGGACTTCTTCGGCTCATTTTACATGAGTAACACCACCGATGTGGAGCTGGCAGGTTTGGACTGTGACAAAGCCATCACTGTTGAGATCAAACATGACGACAAGCTCAGCGAGGAGACCGGGGCGCTCATGCAGGTGTGTTGCTTCATATTTTATATCATTTCCAACACGCCAAGTTTAAAAGAAAAAAAATTACCATGATTGATAGTTAAGATCTGACCTCAGTCCACTCGGTTAATCTGGCATGAAATTGAATTTGTTTGGGACTAATTGAATGACAGGCAGCAGGATCTGGAGGACTGGTGATTGTGGTCCTGCTTGCAGTGTTTTCATCGAAATCCCAATTAAAGAATGGGTATAAATGCTAGTAATATGTGGCCCTGTTGTTTTCTTTCAGTGTGCTGTGTTGTACACGAGCTGCAGCGGTCAACGGCGCCTCCGCGTTCACAACATGGCCGTCAACTGCTGCTCTCAGCTGGCTGACCTCTACCGAAACTGTGAGACGGACACAATCATCAACTACTTCTCCAAATACGGTGAGGGTTCGACGATTAAGCACAGCAGAGTTTTGCTTCCGGTCAAAACTGTTGTTTTAAGGAAGATGAACTCCAGTGAGGCGTGCACAGGAAGAATCGATTGTGCAGTATTTTGTAAATAATGAACTCTGCTGCTATGAAGCTGAATGTTACATAACAGTTAAAAGTTATCAACATGTGCAGCTTAAAAAGTTCATTCATCGATCAAATAAGGTGTAAATGTTTTGTTTCTGTCGACATCAACGATAATTACCCTTTTAGAAGTTACTCTGCAAAAGACAGTCACCGCGTTTACAGGGAGCACTTTTGATCCGATTAAATGTCCAATCAGAGTAAAAATGTATCATGTGAACACTTCAGCTTATCTGATCGGCCTTGAACGGGATGAATTTTCAGTCTAATCAAAAGAGGGGAAGTTAAAACCTTTCCATGATCCGATCAACAAAAGATGTTTCTCTCTGTGTTGGATGTTATTCCTGCACATGCTTGAACCACATGGGGGTTCGGTGATGTGATGAGTTTCAGGAAAGATTATAAAAAATAGCTGCAAGACGAAACTGGGCTGTCAAGGGGACAACGTTTGTGTTGGAAACTCTGAAAGAGTTCAAGATTATTGAGCATCTCGAAGGTGGAAAGGCCCCAACAATGAGTTCTTGCAAATATTTGACCAAATTTGATAAAATTCTTTTTTTCTCTTTTGTATTGGTACAATACAAATTACATTGCTCATGCCAAATACATGCTAAATGCATTTCATGCATATTAAAGCTTTCCATCATTCAGTTCAATTCGGCTTTATTTGTGTAGCGCTGATTCACAACAACGTCACCTCAGAGCACTTCACAGACAGTTGGTTTGAGCCAATCTGTTGTCATCAATCAGGAAACACAAGACGGATCGGATCACTTTAACCAGCGTCCATGTAAACGTGTCAGCTGCTATCTCTGATCTGATTGATGTCAGTCGGATAGAAAAAGATTTGTGTATGTAAATGTAGATATTGTCTCATAAACAGCATTTTATGATCACCTCAACCAAAATAATCTCATGCTCAGAGTGAGTCGTTAGATTGGCTTTATGGAGGATGCCCATTTTACTCTGTTTATGCAGAGCATATACACACCTTCACAGTGTTAAACATCATCTGAGTTGAATGACATATTGCAACAGACTACAACACCTGTTCCAGCTTTGTTAAAAAAAGAAAACAAGCAGAAACTTGCTCATAATAAGTGGACCTAGCAGTCTTTCATTTAAGGCTTATAGTGCGTTCCAGTTGTCTTCGGAACTCAGAATTCCGCGATAATCTTGCCGGAAATTACGAAGTGATTTCGGAATTCCGAACTGGGAACTCGTAATTCGCAGAAAACCCTGAGATACCAGATTTAAAGATGGCTGCGCCCAGTACCACGATTTAAAATTCTTTATAATACATTTTGTGTCCGTTAGGTTTCTAGTATAAACAGTGGGTTGTTACAATAATTAACTTCTTACGGCCGGCTTGCTCGTGAAAGATTGCATCAATATGTGTGGTTGATTATTCAATTATCACTAAAACTGGCTGGAGGTCTCATAGTGCACGTTTTTACAATGAGTCTGTAATTTACTGATTTCATCAGCATTTGTAGACACTCACAAATTAGTTGTGACTGGAACGCCTTCAAACTGGTAATAGATGTATAGATGGATGGATGGATGGATGGATAGATACTTTTATTGATCCCCTAAGGGAAATTGTAAAATAATGACATCACTTACTCTCGCCTGCTCAGAATTCCAAGACAACTGGAACGCACTATTTATTTTTAGTTTTTTCAAAGCTCAGGTTGCTTGTCGGTGTCCCAGTATCAGGCAGCTCCAGCAGAGTTTACTACAGAAAAGAAAGGCTTCAGTAAAAAAGAAATTGGCTAAAGTGCTGTTTTTGAGCTATGTGGATATAATCAAAACTTTGGATAGACCCAGACAGAGTGATGTAATGTTGGCGTGAGTAATTAATTGGAGAATTCCCTGTAACACATAAACAGGAACATGAATATCTGCAACTCATGTAAACACCATAATCAAAATATTTCTTTCTTGGAGTAAGGTCAAGTAGAATATTGCTACACATGCACATAGCCAATCTAACAGCTCACAATGTTGTTGTTTATTTTCTATTTGTTCCTGGTTGTTCCTGGTTCCTCATTGCTCTCCTGGTTAACGTGTGTTTTTGTGTTTTACAGCTTTCCGTGGCATCTTAAACAACCCCACGAAGGCAGTCAGAGACACTCTGGTCAACCAGTGTGCTCAGATTCTGGCTTGTTACAGAAAGAACTGTGCTAGTCCTTCATCTGCTGGTCAGGTATGGGAAAAGATGGGTTATGTACTACCTGCACATTATCAGTTGTACAAAAAGTACTTACAGTTGGAAAAAAGTGAATTCATATCCAGATTTTCTGCAGCTATCACATAATTTTGTTTCACTTAAGTACAAAGAAATCCCAAAACTTTTTCTGAATGAAGCTGGTTAATTGTTCTACAAAAGAACTGTATTTTCCTTGAAGTTGCCATTCTTCAGGTTTTTTTCATAGTTTCTTAAAAGCAGAGTCACATGTCGGACGTAGTTGGCAAATTCAGCTTTATTCATATGTCTGGGTGAGTTTTGGATTCCTTTTAATACGCAGCTTTTTGTTTCCAGCTAATCCTCCCAGAATGCATGAAGCTGCTCCCCGTTTATCTTAACTGCGTGCTGAAGAGCGACGTGCTGCTGCCGGGAGCCGACGTCTCGCTGGACGACAGGGCTTACCTCAGGCAGCTGATCAGCTGCATGGACGTCGCAGAGACCCACGTCTTTTTCTACCCCCGCCTGCTGCCACTGGTGAGACCACAGACACGGCAACACATAGGGCCCTAAACACAGACTTTCTCATGTCAATGATTCAGTCGCAGTAACTTACTGAAAACTTTTATTGATGTAATGGTAAAATTAGTTTATAGTTTAATTTTAAGATAAGTTCATTGAGCCCTGAATCCAGAAGCACAAAAAAATAGTTAAAAAAAATTAATGTAAAAGCTCCTGTAAGATCTGTGTTTTCTCTGATAGAAATGATTTTTCACTGGCTGGAAGCAGACGTTTCTTCTTAATCTCGAAGTTTTTCTTACCGCAAGCTAATCCAAACCAAGTGTTTACTGATAAAAATCTTGATCAAAGGGAATTAGAAATAAAAATGACACGGGTAAACGGTGAGGCTGGGACGATAGAAACAAAAAGATGAATGAGATGCTTGTCGGCTTCAAAATAAAAGATTGTTGTGCAACCAGACAAACTTCAAGGTGTAAAATTTAATGTCCAAATGTCCTTTGATGAGTGTTTGAACAGGATTTCAGATTATTTGTACAATAATTAAACGATAAAAACCATCTGCAATAGTACATAGAGTTCTGAAAATGACAAATAAAGGCAACAAAAAGCTCAGATTTCACTTAAATTTGACAGTGTAAGAAGATGTAATCAGCCTTCTTTTTTGGCAGTGGACCAACATCATGATAGAAATAAAAGGGTGTTTATATGAGCTGACTACACTGTGTGTATCCGACTACTCACTTAAAAATGTTTCAGTTCATCTCTAGAACAATATGTTTGGATTTAATGACTTGACGTTCATAATTTTTATTTCCCTTAATTTTTCAGGTGAAGTTAGAAAGTGGGTCGTTGCCGATGGCGGTGAGGGACTCGGAGGAGAGGTTGTCAAAAGGCGGCATTTACATCCTGGAGACGGGGCTCCACCTCTTCCTGTGGGTGGGAGCCAGCGTTCAGCAGGAGCTGCTCCTCAACATCTTCGGTACTCCGAGCTTCAGCCAGATCGACTCGAACATGGTGAGAGGGACCAGATCTTTTTTACTTTCCTGGTAACTGAAGATATAAAACAGTTTAATCGCAAGCCAACAGTAGCTTACATTAAGAACATCCACTATTCGGTGCATTTGGAGGTAAAGAATACTGGTTTACTGTAATTTTACTGGTTTTTATGGCTCTACGGTGCACTACCGTTATATTTGACTGTTTTCTGATGAAATCACATGTTTTCAGTGGCTGGAGGAGAGGAAAGGATTTTCTTACCTGTGTGTGCACATCAAACCTTCCTACAGAGTTGTTGAACATGGCAGTTTTATGTTAACTTTAATAGGTTTTGGCTTTTTTTTGGGTTACGATCGATGTTGTTGATGTCTGATAAGCTAATGTTGTTTATTGATTTTAAATTAAATTATAATGTGATATGTGATTTTTCTAAATTATTTTCGTCAGATATTTATTTGATAACAAATTATCCCAAATTATTTTTGAAAAATCTTCCAGGTGTCTTTTTATTTTAGTAAGAGCAGTAATGTTACTGCAGCAAACACTGTGTATCATTGTCTGTGTCATCCTTTTTCCTTAGCACAGCAGACAAAGTTGTGTATCCTTCCTTAGTGTGTCCGCTGTGTGTTTCAGACAAATCTGCCAGTTCTGGACAACCCCTTCTCCCAGAGACTCCGAGAAATCATTGAATCCTTCAGAGCACAGCGGTCAAGATACATGAAGGTATGAAAACATGTTTTCTACAATCGTGTTTTACAAACCCTGGTCTTTAGGAATCTGAGCGAGGTGTGTCGGAGTTGAGAAACATCTAAAACAGAGATCACCAACTCTAACTCGGGCCAGTGTCCCTCAGGTTTTCAAAGGTTCCCTGCTGCAACACACCTAACTAAAATGAATGGCTAGTGCAGAATTTGGCAACAAGCTGTTGAAGAACCATTAAATTTCAGTCAGGTGTGTTGCAGCAGGGAAACATCTAAAACCTGGAGGACACTGTTGGTGATCCCTGATCCAAATCATGCAGGGCAGCAGGTTTTGAGGACCAGGCCTGGGAAACACTACATCACCTCTCTGTCTTTGTACACTTTAGATCTCTGTCCTGTCCAGGGCTGCATCCCATTTCTCTTACAGATAGGATTTACCAAGTGTTTTTATCTCAAAATGTTTTTGTTTAGATTTCTTCTTTTAAACATCAGAAATTTTAAAAAATTTAAAAAGTCTCAATCTGTGTAAGTATTAAAAAAACATTTTGTAAGCTTTTAAGAAAACTAAGGTATTGAGATACAGCTAATCATAAAATTGAAAAAATCTTTACAAAATAATGATTCTTGACTGCTCATTGCTTAGATTTACAGGAAATTAATCTTGATATACATTTTTATAACCCACAAATCATTTATCTGTCAAGCAAAAACACCCAACATCTTTTTATTTTGATAGAAAATTAACATTTGAAGTGTTTTTATTCCATTTTGTACCTTTTTAAAAGAGTACAGGAGAATTAGCTTTTGTCTCAAACCATCTCCAAGCAGTTGGTTTGAGCTTTTTTGATTGACGTTTCATAAGCAGGTCCATCCAAATGATCCCTAGGATGATTCCAGCTCATTTAAAATGCAGCTGCCAGATTTAAAGCAGATAGCATCAGCGCTGAAATCGCTGTATCATCTCTCAAAACAATACAGAATTGTCTTCAAATTAACACATAAAGCAGGGGTGGGGAACCCTGGTCCTCGAGGGCCACATTCCTGCAAGTTTTCCATACATCCCTCCTCCAACACACCTGGTTCACATCAAATGGATCCAACAGCCAATCACAGTGGCTCGTTAATTTGAATCAGGTGTGATGGAGCAGGGATGAATGGAAAACAAGATGAGGGCCAAGGTTCCGCACCACTGACATAAAGCAATTAATGGCTTGCCCTCCCGTAAATCTCTGACTTGATCCTTAATTCTAACCTGATCAGGCCTCATTGTGTCATCGGGTGAAGGTCTTCTAGCTTGTCTCGTCTGTGTCGTGTTGATTTATAGTGCAGCATAGCCGTCTGTGTAAATGCTCACATGCATACTAGAAAGGGGTGAGGAAAGGTGCAGCTTCCAGACTGTGTAGTTCTCAAAGTGCATATTTGCATATTGGGCCCAATAATCAGACAGATTCAGGGTTTATAGACAATAATCAATTTCAACCATCTGACTTGTTGCTGAAAGATTCATTCATTCTACTTACATTTCTGTTTGAGTCCCAGTTCTGTGGATGAATTTTAGCTTTGTTAAACTGGGTGTATTACGACGTCATGCCTAACCAGCTCTCCTCTCCTCTCCTCTGGCTTGCAGCTGATGGTGGTGAAACAGGAAGACAGAGCCGAGCTGATATTCAAGCACTTCTTAGTGGAGGACAAGAGCGGCAGCGGGGGAGCGTCATACGTGGACTTCTTGTGTCACATGCACAAGGAGATCCGCCAGCTTCTCAGCTAGGCCCCGTTAATCCCACCTTCACCTCTGAGCCCCACCACAGACACACCTCCACCCACCCCTAGTCACCTTTCACCCTCCCATGTGAAAGAAAGCGCTTTATCTCCCCCTTGTTTCTTTTTTTTTTTTTTTTTATAACCTAATAAACTAAAGCTCTCCTTGCTGTCTGTCTGCTGAGCCCCAGAGACCAGCTGGCAGATCACATGTCCGATAGTATGTGTGAAAAAGAGAGATTGAGGATGTGATATTAGCAAAGCTTTACTCTGCCTCAGATCTACCGCTCCCTCACAGCAGGAGCAGAATAACTGACGAGGAAGGGTAATGTATATACACAAGTGAACAATTATGTATGCAACAGTCTGAGAGAGTGAAGGAGACGGCTGGTGTTAACTGTAGTTGCTGTACTGTCTGTATTATTAGCACTGAAAGGCTTTTTCGGGGGTACATAAACGACTCTGATAGCAAACACTTTTTATATGATTGAACCTCAAGACAATGATGGACATCTAATGTACGAGAATGGAATTAAATAAATGCTGTTCTATATGTCTCTTATCCACTTTAATCATGGCCTTAGTACCTGCTCCCCATGCTGCTCCAATCATCCATAATGTGAGTGCGTGTGCTTGTTTTCAGATGTAAGGATTAGCCCAGTTTTTTATCTCCTGCTGTGTTTCCAGGTGTAAAGTCCGACTCGAACTCTTAAAAACAGAAAGCCTTTACGAAACAGTTTTGAAATAAATGAATCTGGTTTCACTGGAAATGAGGCTGCATAAGACTGATGATTAATTACGCACATTCAGATTTTGTTAAATCCCTTTTTCTTTAATGGTGCAAACATCTGGCTCCGTTTGGACTCTGATGAACCAGATGTTCATTTTAGATTTTTTTAAAAAGAATCCAAGGCATGGGAGCTTTTCCTTTCAGCACGGCAGTGATGGGACTCCTCTGATCGTGGGTGACGTGTAGTGCTGCAGACTTTATATTAATCAGAAGAGTTCGCGTCCACATTTTCTGACAGATGAGCACACAATGACGGCAGATGGTTGAAGACCAGTTCGTGTTTGCAAGTTTTGAGTTGTTCCGCACTGAAGAGTTGAAAAGCTGTTCGGTGTGTAAATAAAATATATAATCTGTACAGAATTAATAGAAAATAACGATTTTAAATACTTGCCTGAGCAGCTGTGGTCTCTCGATGGTTTCCTCGTCACAAATAGCCAAAATATAAAATCATGGCTTTTACTGAAGAGAGGAAGATGGGCTTTTTTTATATGTTTGTGTGAGTGTGAGGTGTGCGTGTGAAAGTGGGGTCGGTCCTGGTGAATTTCTCATAAGGGAACAGAGGGATCAGCCAACACACACACTACTCTTGAGATTAAACTTGGTCTTCATTTATCACTTTCTGTTCTTTTTCTTTTTTTTAACAATGTGACTTTGTGTTTGGTGTGTGTGTGCAGCCCTCTGTTCCATCTTTATGTTCACTGATTCTGATTGACCCACCGTCTTGACTGTAATCTTATTTTCTGTTCCTTTGACTTTTTTTTTTCCATTGCCTCTTGGGACTGCTATTAAAATGATTGTTAAAAGTGAAACTTTGCATCTTCTCTCTTTTTTTGTCTTCATTGGGGAATTACAGAGGACTGTTACATCCAGATTTAGTTGTCCTGTCCCCTCTAAACCCAAACTAAAGAATATTTTTTCAGTTTTTGTGATATTAATTCTGACAGATTTGTATGATGTATATCATGATAAGGGAATGTACCTTTTTGTTCTGCATCCTTTAAACAAAGGGAATTTTGTCTGTGGATCATAGCATTGAGCACAGTTTCCTTGCTGTGATTGTTGAAGGAAAAATATTTTTTTCCTAAACTGTCACCACTGTAGTGGTGTGTGAGTTCATGTTCACATTTAGTCATTTAGTAGATGCTTTTATGTGAAGCCACTTAGTGCAAAAACATCATTCAAGCTTTAGGCAAGTTTATTTGTAAAGCACATTTCACGTACAAGACAACTCAAAGTTACATAAAACATTGAAAGCACCACAAAAAATATTACAAATAAGAGAATTAGAGAGAAATTGAATAAAAATAAAATGAGATCTGTCCGTCTCAGAAAAAAGTTCACTCATTATGGTCCTCCAGTGTAAAACAAAAACCTCCCCAACTGGACCGTTTCATTTATCTTCACATTTGCTGTTTCTGTTTCCCATCTGAATGGTCTGAATAGAAACCTGGAATTCCTTATATAAAGTTACATTAAAACGCTGTCATCAAGTGAGTCCTGCTTTTGTAAAGTAACAGAATTTCATTCAAGCACATCACTTAAGCAATTCACTCATTTTCCCATGCGTAAGCAGTGACCCGATCAGGAGATCGAGAAATTTTTAGTGCTGTAAGAAGCGCTCACACAGTAAGTAACGAGTATCTACCTTCACTGGCCAATTTATTAAGTAAACCTTGCTAATACCAGGTTAAACCTCGCATTAGATTCCTGAGATTTTGGTCCATATTGGCATGATAGCATCACACAGTTGTGCAGACTGGATATTTTCTCTTTCTGACCATTCTCTGTAAACCTAATACATGGTTGTGCTTGAAAATCCCAGTAGATCAGGAGTTGTTGGAATACTCAGACTAACACGTCTGGCACCAAAAACCATGCCATGTTCAAAGTAACTTAAAGGTACAGTGTGTAAGAACTACTGCCATCCAGTGGCAAAGATTGGGCGTAGCAATGACTTTAAATGCCACGCACAGTTTTGAATGGACTGTGGCCAGAACTCTTTCAGACAAACTTGTTGTCATCTGCGAGTGGATTCATTACCCTCAGATGCAGCGACGATCGTACTACAGGTCAGAGCAGTCAAGGTGTTTTAAGGTGAGTCAGAGAGAGATCCTTGATAGCTGCTCTGATAGCACTTGGTAGCTTATTTGTTTCAAATGTTAGGCTCAGAAATGCAGTTTTAGAGTAAAATAAAAGAACCCAATGTCTCCAGACAGGGCTGTTGGAAGCCATTTGGGAATCCTAAATCACAACCGGTTCATGGTGCTCCCCACCAACCGACTAAAAATAAATAAAAGAAAAAAAAAGAATAAAACCAACTATTTTTCTCATACCTACCTATTACCTATTGTACCCATTAAAAATATAATTATACATTCCTTGATGCTACGGCTTAATCTTTCTTTAGAAAAATTGTAGAATTGGTTATTTTTACTGTTATTTTCCCATTATAGACCAATGCATAAGATGCACTTACCAAAATTACAAATTGAAATCAAAAATTTGTCATGACAGAGACTTACTTTTAAAAAAAAAGTGCCACATGCACTAACAGTAAAAATTATGGCCAGATTGAGAGCAAAAACTTGAACAAATGGGCAATAATGATGCACAAGGGTTAATGTTGTAATTTCCAGAAATCCAATTATAGCCCAATGTCAGTAGCACCACAGTAGCAGTATCACAAAATCACACCGTTGAACTGCTAAGGGGAGAAAAATCTAATCTGATTACAATAACAAAACTATTTCTGCATTAAAAATGGCACCAAACAATAAATAAATAGATAAAACAAAGAAATAGAAGTACCACGGTAACAATAAAAAAGATCTGTACAATATCTAAATCTTAAATGTCAAACTTGTGTTTGAGGCATAATCAAACAGAACAGACCACCGGGAAATTGGAGGAGGGGGCTGGAGAGGGGGCACAGGCTTATACTGTAAAGAAAACGTGTATCATTACAATTGAACCATGGAGTAGTGGTGTATGGCTCAATACTGAAATAGCAATACCTGACATACCAGCCATTTCCATTTCTGAGTTTTTGAGTGTAGAAAGAATATCTAAAACTGAATATGTAAAAAATGCAGGTAATAACAAATGCAGACAAATATTGTGGCTTTTTTTTGTCACGTTTTCAGTTTCAGTAACAGACATCTATAAAACAGTGAGTGTGTAAATATCGCCTTGTATAGATCGCCTTGTATAGGCTGTTTTGAGAGTGATTTTCCAAACACATTAAATTTTTGTGTCAAGTATTGGTATCGGATCAGTATTGCCAATACCAGCCTGAATTTTACTTGGCATTGAATAGGAAATCAGTGGTATCGCACATTATTACCGTGGAGTCCACCCATCCGAGGTGAAACCCGGGATACACAGGCTCAGTAAAGGTTGTGTGGATGGTGTGGAGGAGGCTGAGTGCGCCAGAGGAAATGCTGTAGAAAGATAGTATCCCTGCTGGCCAGTCCAGGTAAACCCCTACTGTGTTGGAGCTGGGTGTGGCGTTCACTGCAGTGCTCACACCCTTGTGCAAAATCTTGTAGCTATCTTCGGTGCAGCTCAGAACCCAGGAGGAGTCATTCCTTCCCAACCAGCAGTCATGACCCTCTCCCTTCCTGCACATCCCTTTGTAGGCCACTCCTACGCACACTCTTCCACTCACCTCTATCTCCCAGTAGTAGCGCCCTATCAGTCCCTCTTCACACAACACCTGTGTCCAGTAGTTAAACCTTTCTGGGTGATCGGGATATGACTGCTTGGTCCATCGTCTTACTTTCCTGTTTCCCTCAGACAGAGAAAGATCTCTGTGTGCTGTGTTTGGGTCCAGGGTCAGTCTGATGCTGTCTGAAGGAGAGGAATAAGAGGAATGATTTAGAAGGAATACTAGAAGCTGGTATAAAGCTTCAATAAGCTGGATACTCACATTTCTTCGGACCAGGCTGGACCCAGAATTCTTTACAGTGCTCCACACTAAAACAAAATAGAAGATGAGAATTTGTTTAAAGTGTGTATAGTTAAAAGAAATATAGAAGTGGCAGAACCATTCAACTTGACCTTTGACCGCTGGTTTAGAAATCTGAGCTTATTTTCTTTATAGAATAAAGAGGGAATGAGAGTAATTTCTCTTAATTAGACAAATCAATTCATCCATTTTCCACAACCCTATCAGAAGTTGGGTCATCGAGGCAACAGGCTATGGAGGAAAACTTAGACATCCCTCTCCCCAGCGACACTATCCAGCTCCTCCTGGGGGATCAAGGGCCAAATGGGTCCTGGGTGTGCCCCTGGGTCTCCTCCCAGTAAAAAGTGGCAGGAAAACCTCCACGGGGAGGTGGCCAGGAGACATCCTGATCAGATGCCTGGACCACCTCAGCTGCAGCAGTCTTACTCAAAGCTCCTTCCAGATTTGTGAAGTCCCTCAAAGCAAGCCCAGCTACTTTCCAAAGGAAGCTTATGTCAGCTGCTTGTATCTACTATCTCATCGTGACCCTAGGTGAGGGTTGGAATGATGACAGACCAGCAGTAATCAAGAGATTTGCCTTCAAACTTAGCTCTCTCTTCAACATAACAGACCAGAGTGACGCCCTAATAACTGCTGATGAGGCCTCAACCCAACAGTCCATCGCACGCTCCATCCTGACATCTCTCAGGAGCAAGATCCTGAGTTACTTAAATTCCTCCACCTGAGGAAAGGGCTGGTTCCCAAGTTGTAGGGAGCACTCATTGGTTGAGACCCATGGCCTTAGACTTAGAGGAGCTGGCTTCCAACCCGACCAAATAGTTACAGTACGGCCTTCACGATACTCAGGATCCTGTCTTTGCTCAGGTGATGAGCTTAGTTCAAGGTGGCAATTTATGGCCTTTTTGGGTTATGGCCCAGCCAAACCCCAGATGCCAAAGCTTAACCAGGTTCCCCTCCTGGGCTTGGTTCCAGGAAGGTGCCTTGGTTTCCCTGTTTTTACTGTGGTGTTAAAACCTAATGCGGTTTTCACGAAAGTCTGTCCAGTATGAGCAGCAAGAGAAGCAGCAAGATCTCCAACATGTTGCAGTGCACCGCGTCATGCATCACTTTTCTTTGGTCCGCTGGATGGTTTGCTAGTCCAGGCGGTCAGAGTTCAGCTCTTTGGTCTGCACCAGAGTCTGAATGGGCATTCACACTCTTCCAAACGGACCATACGATCAAGTGGAAGCGGACCAAACGGTGCCAGCGTAAATGTGCCTCTTGCTTTGGGAGACCCTCCCAGGGGCTGATACCCCAGACAACACAGCACTCAGGTTAGTGGTTGCTGACTATTCATGGTTGTTGGTGATTCATGAAGTGGAGATTGTAAAAATCTTAATGTTAAATATGAAGTAAATAGTTTTGGAGCCTTAGTTTTTTGGCTCATATCAACATAAAGTCGTACTATGATGCATTAAATACTTTTTGAAAATGACATAATGACACTTTCAGTTTGGTATTAAAGAGAACTACATGCACTTCTATTCAATTATCTGAATTTCTCCATACCAGCTTACACATATGCAGATATAAATGTACAGCTGTACTGATCCATCAATGAAGCTCAAGCTGACCTGAGCTTTTCTAGACTGCACTGTGGGTCCTCCTGCAGAGCCTTTAGTCCTGGGTTTCCTGGGTGGTTGTAGCTCAGGTCAAGCTCTCTCAGGCTAGATGACTTCAACACAGAAGCTAAGACATTGTAGCCCTCTTCTGTCACTCTGCACAGTGACAAACTTAAAAAAAAGGCACAAAAAATTTCAACAAGCTGATCTTCACAAAAACGACAGTAATAAATATAATGATGTAATATTGGGAGAATTGAACTGAAGAGGACTTACATGAGTATCTCCAGTTTACAATAAGGACTCTCCAGACCAGATGATAACTTTCTGACTCCGATATCCCGAAGATCATTGTCAGAGAGATCCAGGACTCTCAGCTGGCCAGAAGCAGTACGGATGACTGATGCCAGTATGTCAGCGCTGTGCTCCATCAGGCTGCAGCTCTTCAGTCTAAACAAAAAGAACAAAATGCTGAAACTGATTACTTATAGCTTGATTCTGGAGGGAGAAACGGGTTGAATTTTCACCTAAGTGTCTTCAGTGTGCTGCTCTTAAGTCCACCAGAGAGCTTCATCAGTCCTGCATCTGTCAGGTTGTTGTTGCTCAGGTCCAGCTCTCTAAGTTGGGATGTGCTGAT
>JBBBVU010000023.1:7129818-7140604 GCA_037177055.1 Atherinosoma microstoma | reverse complement strand
AAAAAGAAGCCCAAAGACAGAGTTTGGGGTGGGGGTTAGGAGTGGGTTTTTTCGGGTTTTTGGGGGTTGAAGGCATTCCCCCCCCCCCCCCCCCAAAAAAAAAGAAACATGTCATCCTCACCCCGAGAAAGCTCATCTGCTCCATTAGCAAAGACCTGCTGCATTTTTTTCCAGCTCCTTCGTTGTCCTCATGTAGATTCTGTCAACGTTTTCACCTCAACACTGGTGTTTGTAATTTCGGCCTGTGTTTTCAGTGTTTCACTTTAAAATAAGCACACGGACAGTCATAAAAAATCATTAAAGCAATATAATGATTGCACATCTAAAGATAAAGGAAACACTTACCTCATTCAACAAGAACAGTGACTGCAGTCTCATTCTCACACAATCTGCAGTTACATGCACACTGCTTCATGTAAAGTCCTTGTTTCCCTTCTCAGCAATGATGAAGGAAGAAGGAAGCAGGGTTTCCTGTCTGCCCAGTTGTCTGTTACTTAAATGCTGATAGCACAAAACACAGCAGTTTCATACCCAAGAAAGGGAAGTCAATAAAATGAAAACTGTCACATTTTGATTAGATCTTTCATTGAAAAATGACCACTTCTTGAAGAATTCTGATCTTTTTCTGAACTTAGAAGTTAAAACCATGTAGAAACACTCCACCGAAGGTAGACAACCTGCACTTAATAAGTTGTATGAACTTGTCCTGTTCAGCATCACTGCAAACAGAATTATGCTGAACAGGAGGAGCTTTATGGACATAAAGAAGATGTAGTTTTGACATGATTCTTTTTTTTTTTTTTGTATATGGTTGAATTATATAAAAATAAAAGAAGGCCAGGAAACAACAGAATAGAAAAGAAGAGAGTTAATGGAGACTAAGCAAAAAAGATAGAAAACAACTAGCAAAAGAAATTGTTCTACAGACAAACAAACAGAGATGCATCAGGAGCACCTGCAAGAAGACAAACTTGTTATGTATGGGCAACAATGGTGGCAACTGCAGTTGCAGCAACAGTTAAAGACATTAGGTGGCAGTCTGAGACAAGACGTGTGTGCTAGACTAATTATATTGAGTGCTCAGAGATAAAATAAAGTAAATATCTGGATCCAACAAGAGAAAAACATGAACATCAACAACAAGGGCAGCAGTTATGAGAATGAGTATATGAAAGTGTATGTAAGTAATGAAAGTAAGTAGGCCATATAGCTGTAGCTATTGGTGTTTAAACCCAAAACAAGACAACTGCGAGTGATTGCATGCGAAATACAAATGATATGGAATGAGATGTGTGTAATAATGGGTGCAGCTATGTAAAAAAAAGTCCAAAAATAATTATTTAGTATCTTAGACAGTGGTTCAAAAATTTTAGTCATAAGTTGTGGAAATTCTTCATCATGCCATCGGTGAGTAATAAATCTAATGCAGTTGTCTTTTATGCCATTTATTATACTCGTGGCAGGAAACGGGTTCAACAGAGTCTGCAGAAGTTGTTTACAATTCATCCTTTCATGCACAAGTGTTTTAATCTACCCAAAATCTATCTAAAACCCTCCCATCCCCATACCACTCAGCCAATCCCCGTGGGCACAGGACATGCATAAAAATAGTTTGAAGTTGTCTAAATTAACTTTTCCGACTGCACCTGGAATCTGACTGCAGCCTAAACTTAACCTTCAATTATTGGCTGGGATCTGCAAGGTCTTAACAAAGCATGTTAAGAACTACAGCTGTTTATTTAGCACATGAGCATCTTACACTACTTTTACATCAAGTTTAACCTTAGCTTTAAGAAATCAATGCAGCGTTGTGAATATAAATCTTTATGAAAATGATCCCAATATAGATTTCCTTCACACATATAACTCCAAAAGATTCTGAAAAATTAGGTGGTAAAAACTAAAAGTACACAGTGATTGCAAGATTAAAAGTAAAGGGATAACAAAAGTTAAAGGAAACAATCCAGAGGGGAAACATTAATCTCTGTTCCTGATTTCATTGCAATCATAAAAACAAAAAAATTTAACTTCATGGAGCTTCTAGATGGAAAGTCAAAGATTCAAAGAGGATGTATAACTCAGCCACGTCATTGAGAGAGAAATCTTTGACTCACAGATCTCTGTATAAAGCTTCTGCTGCTATCATCTTCCTCATCATTATATTCATTGTCATCCTGATTAGCCTCAACAAAAGTAAAATATAAGTACAGCTCTTATATATTTCCCTAACAGGGCTTTTAACCCTTTAACAGCCTGCTGTAGTGTTTGGTAGGAACACATTTTTCTGTGACTAATACATTTTATCAAATATTTATGGAAATGAACCTGCCCGGGCCATCTCTACCATTTGGTTTGGGTATAAAATACCAAGAGTAAGAGTTATTCTTATCTCATTACTGTTTCAAATTTTGACCTTTTGACCATTGTTGCTATACTATCAGCTGGTCTCAGCTATTTGATCAAATTTGATTCTTATTATTCCTGTCCAAACGGAAAGGATAAATGCACTTGATCCTGTCTGGCCTTTTTAGGGGTCCTAAGGTGCACTCCTTTTCTCCGTTTTACTTTGTTCTGCTTCGTCCCAGCAGCGCTGCCTTGTGTCTCAGCCTGAGGATGGTTGATGGCGTGTAGCTGGTTTTCAGAATGCTGCTGGATGGTTCCTGCGACAAGCCCCCTGATCATATCTACAGGAAGAGAAAGACACGGAGACAGAGTTAACAGAAGTTTCCAGACCAGAAGGAAAATATGAATGAATTCAAAGCTATACTGAAACTCACCTTGTTTGAAAGTCAAGGTTCCAGCAATCTGGTTTCCCTACCCAGGCTATTATTTTTTATGAATTCACTTGTGTCGACACTGATTTAATTGTTTGGAATTAAAGGAATACTGAAACTTTAACTTGTTGCAGCTTTTAAACTGCTCGGTATCTTCTCATCTACCTCTCCAGCTGTACCACATGGCACACAAAATGCTGAATTTCCCTTCAAAATCACATTTTTATATATCTTAAGCGTCAGAATAATTAGTAAATAGTTGTTTTTAGACTAATTTTAACCAGCCTGACCAGATTTTTGATAACATGACTGGAGGTAAAGGCTGAGAAGCAAAAGAAGAAAAATAACACAAACCTTTGTAGTTTACTATTATAGAAATTAAAGAAATTAAAGAATTATGGATAAAACTGTTGTACATAATATAAGTCAAAGTTTTTATTTTAAACTTAGAACATTGATGAAAATATGTTTTACATTTTATAAACAATGAACGTTTGTGATTTAAATTTTGATTTGCACCTTAAGTAGGTCATACAGTCATGAAAAAAGTATTCTCTCTGTCATTTCTGAGGTTTTATGTATTAGGATATGGTAATGATAATAAATCTGGTTTTTACCAGGTCTCAAGCAACACCACATGAGCTGTTACAGAGTAATTTAACACTGTAAATAAAGAAGTAGTGTGTGGAAAAACCAAGTATAGCCCACAATTCAATATCTTGTACTTCAAGCAGCAATAATTTAAATTCATTTTCTGTTTGATGTTTATAGTCTCACATCTCTGAGGAGGAATATTGATCCATTGCTTCAGGACATTCAAGTTTGCAGGCATTTGCTTAAATGCATAGATACCACAACATCATTTCAGATAGGTTGAGGTCTGGACTCTCAATAGCTCCAACAACTTGATTCTTCTCCTTTAAGCCGTTGTGTTTCGGGGATCATTATCCTTTTCCATGACCCAGTTTCAGGCAAGCTTCAGCAGTCAGACAGATGGCCACAAATTTGACGCAAGAGCACTTTGGCATGAAGAAGAGTTCACGGTCGATTCAATGATCGCTAAGTATCCAGGTCACGTGGCTGTAAAACGAGTCTAAAACATAATTTCTCCGCCACCGTGCCAGACAGTTGATATGAGGTGATTGTGGGGTTTCCCCCCCCCCCAAACTGTTTCCCAAATATTCCCAGGAACGTAGATCCAGAAGTTTTGCGATTTTTCTAAATCCAAGCTGCTGTCTTGGTTTTTTTAAAGTGAAAAGTGGATTTCTACGGGCAACCCTTCCAAACGAGACATTTTTTTTCTAATAAACATGTTGTTTGGTGTTGTTCTAATTGAACTAAAGCCTGTTGACTGAAATGTGCCTCTTGTTTTTTTGTTTGCTTTGTTGTTGTTTTTTGTCTGACCTCAGGGTCAACATGCTGGATGCCCACTTTTGGAAATATTGGTAAGTTTTGAATGTTCTCCCACTGTGAATAATCTCTCTCTCACTGGAGAATGACTCAGATTGGAGTCTCTCTGACTGATGCTGCAACAATTACTTATCTAAAATTATTGCAGATGTCTTTCCCCCTTGACATTTTGTGGACATAAACCTGAATCCTGCAAAGCAGCAAATTTCCAAAACATTTGCTTTTACAGAGGATTTCACACTTGATGATTTACAATTAACCATTTGATAGGGGTCCTGGTTGCCGTTCATCCTTTTTGGGAAAAGTAAGGATGTACTTAGTTTTTGCAAACAGATCTTTTGCATTTTGTGTTGTCTTTTGTTTTGCTGCTCGGCCTTATTCATCCGCCTGTAGTGTTCACCCAAACTCTTCAGAGCGTAATTTATTCGAAATTCAGGTTCACGGATGAAACATCGACACATTGGACATTTCCGAAGTTTTTGTGTCTTCCAGAATTGGTGCACATAATTCTGCAAGAAGCTGTGGCCACGCTGCAACACTACAGGATCAGTGAAGATATCGGTGCAAATTGTGCAATAAAGATTCTCATTAACTGGATTGTAATTAATCAGTGTTTCCCGGGCAGTGGAGGATGGTGGCTCCTCTGAAGGTGGTTCCACAGACTCAATCTGTGTTTCACTGGCAGTGAATATAGGAGACTCATTAACAGGTGGTTGCACAGACTGACAGATGGTTGAGTTTTCATCCGTCTGTATTGCACATAAGAAGGTGGAGGATAGCTTTTTTAAACATGGGTCCATAGCCATGTCTACTTTTTTTGTAAACAGAATATATGTCTAGCTATGATTATCTTACATAATTTATTCAAGTGCATTCTAATATTTGTTTGACCATGCAGATAGTTTAAATTATCATGCAGGCAAACTGTTAGAATGCAACATTTTACATTGAATTAGCATGAATGCAGTGTTATTGTGGTGCATCCTCAAGAGAGTGTCAATGGTAACCTCCACAGCACAGTCTTCTCCGTAAACCTGCACCAGTTTGCTCTCTGGTAGCATTTTCCAGCCGGGATCAAGGGATGGGTCGAGTTCCATCTCTCTCATTCAGAGTCACGTACCACTGAAATTTTGTCAGTTCTACATGGTTCAACATGTCCAGGGTGTCTTTCAAGATTTTTTCGGTTTGCACAGTTATAGTCATTGTTCACTCTCTACAAGACAACAATCATAGAGCAATTTCAGAACTGCATACAATCTGTGATTATGCGTGTGAGTATGCATGTGTGTAGATATATACATACATACATACATACATACTGTATGAATGTATGTATGTATGTATGTATGTATGTATGTATGTATGTATGAATGTACACCATGGCTGACCACATGGTGGAAGCAAAGGCCAAGTTTTACTTCGCAAGTTTTACTGCATGTTCATGATGGAAAACCCAAAATTTCATCAAATGATTAATTCATTCATTCATTCATTCATAAATAGATAAATAAATTCATATTCATGTTTAAGTCTACACATATCTAAAAAATAAAATATTTCCACATCTTTGTATTTTTTCATCTTTGTATTTTTAGATAGCTTTTCAGTTTTTCATTATTTATAAATTTATATTATATGTTCATGTATTTCAACATTTACATATTTATTATACATGCTGTAATAAAATGATTTTGATCATTTATTTATTTGAATCAAATATATCTAATCTATTTATATATTATTTTATTTATTTTCTATTTTATCAATTTCTATTTCCACCTTAGCTTTGGTCCTTCAGCTCAGTGGTTCCCAACCTGGGGTCCGGGAACCCCCAAAAGGGTCCCCCAAAGATCACAGGAGGTCCCTGAAGCTTTGAACATTCAGAGCCATTGTGATTAATGTCCACACATTGAACCTATTTTAAAGAAAACAAAAAAAAGACTATATGTAGTTAATTGTGTTTTGGCTTTATCGAAGGACAGGACTCGGACAGAATACATTATTTATTATGAGAATATCACTTTTGAACAAAAATATAAAGGGAAGTGATATATTTGACCAAATTTTCAGACCTTAATCAGTTTTTTAAACCAATAATTTAGGCCATCAATAGGAAAAAACAGATGCAAATTTCAAAGCTTTTTAAGCCAGACTGCAAAGTGTCTTCATTTAATTATTTCCTTAATTCATTAGTAGGCTAATAAATGTTCGTTAACACAAACTGTGGAGGTTAAGCTGAGATCGGAAAGACCAAGAACATGACAGCAGGGTGGTGGAGCAGACTCTGAAGGTGTGGTTTCCCATCATTCAGCTTTATTTTCAGGGGAAAATAGAGAAACTTTTCCTGGTTTCTACACCATGAACTTTATCCTCATTGGTCTGTAAGGGATAAACAAGCTTATATATTTACAGTATAATCAAAGTCCTGCGGATGGATGAAATAATGGAAAGTACCCCCCTCCGACTCTTCAGTGAGGAGTTGGATTTCTAATGTTTTGTAAATATGCTGCAACAAGTGGCACTGAAATATTTCACTAATCGATGGAATAATTTTATGAAGTCGTAGGAAGCTTACCATAATCTGTTAAAAAATAATTGCCAATGAAAAGATGATTGGTTAAAGTGTGAATGCAGCTAATTAATTCAAATTAACAAGTAGATGTTTCAAAACTTTTGACTGGTACTGTATGCTGTGTTTGATTAAAGTATAACAGGTCTCTTATCACAAGAGAGCTAACCTGACTTCCCGTAAAGTGTCAGTGATTTGGAAAGCAAAGACTTTCCAGTGTCCAGTTTCTTCCAACCCAACTGACTGTTGGTGAACTGAACCTGCGACAGATAAAAGGACCACAAGAAAAGAGTGTGTTTAAGCAATTAAAAACCACTAAAAAAGGGACATTGAACGAAAACGTTTAACTTAGAATATAAAGCCAATCAAATCAAAGAAAAACCAACTAAATTATTTGATTCTAAGTTGCCGCTCACCTTTGTTTGTTGACCTAAGTCAGATATATAGCTAAATCCTACATATCAGCAGCTGCACCTCCGTCCTCTGAGTGCCCAGTGGCAGGTGAGGTGTAGTTCCTGTTCAGCCCTGAAATCTTCTCACTTCTAGTGGTGAGAACCATGAATGATATTGTTACATCCACACATATTTAACCTCTTTAAAACAATAGGTCTGCGAATAAGAGTGTGAGTGTGTGCTTTATTTTGAGGTATACAGAACCATGCCTCGGCTGCCTCCTGACCCCACCTGAAGAGAGTCCTACATCAGAGTCTAGTTTTAATGCATCTTTTCTGGTTTTTATTTTTTGTTGTTTGTTTGTTTTGTTTTTTTAACTAAATTATTGTCACAATATAGAACTTCTAAAAACTTTCCTTTCAGTTTTCACAATTCACTTTCACTACTCACTATAGTCATATAAAAATTGAATGTACTTCATTCAAACGATGAAGATTTTCTCCATATTGGAATGAACAAATGCTTGAACCTCTTTCCAAATAAACCACAGATATCCATATTCTACAAATAAATTATATTTTAATAATCAAATTCCTGAAATTATAAAGCGATACCAGATTATATGTCATTCATTATAGACTCATTGTGGAACTTTATTTGAATTTTTGACATCTTAGATCTAGTTTCCTCCTCATTATTGAAGTGTATGGTGTTGTACATGTTGCCTAAAGTCTTAAGAATGAAAGAGATCTTCTTAAAATAAATAGATTTATTATTATAACGAAGACGTTTCAGAAGATGTAAATCTATCCAGTCTCCAGGACCTCCAAACCCTCATTATAAGATCTATATGTAACTCTACAGGTCTTGGTGTCAAAGTGCATGTGTTACATTTTGTCTCTCATGACAGAGCTCTTGAGGTAATCATTTATTCATGCATGCCAATAAAAAAGAACTCAAATGTCAAACATGCGTGGAAGTGATTGAAGTTCACGGTCCCGGTTCAGTTCAAAAGTACATTCTGAAAAATGTAAGTGGAGGCAAAGTGCATCATCTAATGTAGTTTTTTTTTTTTTTGTGAGAAGTTCCCTTTTTATTTTTCCTCCACAGTGTTGTTTAGATGAGGCTGAGGGGCGTTTAGATAAAACAGGGGATTTCATTTATGCTTTATTATTATTATGAAATGGGGTTTCCAATCATCCATCACTTAAGCAGTTCATAGTAGCAAAATCTCTTACAGTTAAAGATAACTTCAGTGTAATGTTGAGTAATAAACTTTCTGTAAGACAATAAAAATCAAGAAAAATGTTTTTAAAGAGCATTCTGTAATGCTCATTCACAGGTTCATATATTTATTTTGGAGTGATGGGGGTCATTGGACTGTATTTACATGCATCAATGTTGTGATGCATTCTTTTTTTCTATTGATTTAACCACATCATGACAGTTTCTGTCTCTCTAAGATGTCAAGTCTATTCTGATTTGCCAGCTTTGTCGGAAGCCTGCCAAATTAGCCAATAGCAAAATATGTAAATGCATTTCTTAGTGTTGTTGTTAAAGCAACACTACATTAGTATCAAAACTTTAAACTCTGTGCTTCTGACTCATTTTAATGGCACACTGAAATTTATCAAAGACATTGCCCTGCAGCATCCTGGGGCTGAGAAACCTCATTTCACAACATTGTGTTCCAGCCTTGAACATGTGACAGCCAGCTGCATTTAGCTTTATGGCACCCTATTACATGCCAGCAACTGGGTATCAATATACTGGCTGATGTTGAATGCGCACCATGGTTGATTTAGCAAAGAGGCCCAAGAGGCTATCATAGGAGGAAGCAAGGAAAAGAGAAAATGACAGAGCAAGAAATAAGACAAAATCACCATCAGACCTGCTTTTATTCCATGAAGAAAGGTCAGAGAAGCGAGAGGATGCAAGACATTTGCCAGTTAGCCTTCGTTAGGCTAATGAGCAGACTTGAGCACCCCTTATACAAACAGGAGGGACAATATATTATCCTTTGTTAGAGGGTGCCAAAGTGCAAAAATCAGCCAAAGTTCAGAAGTGCTGCTTTAAGTACAGCTTGACAGAGACCATGTTAAATTTTTAGCAGCTCTCCTAATGTGGAGAGACTCTATACAAGAGCTGATTTCTGCTGTGATGTTCAAAAACTTACCATCATTTATTTATCATGTCTGAGCTGGTTGAGCTACCTGACATTTCATCGGTGACACACTGCTTTTTGCTTATGTAGACACACTGACACCCACGTGCTGCACCGCAAAGCCACGACCGTCAGCAACACACTTGCTTGGCAGCTGGGGGAGGGTCAGTGGCTTGTTGTTCCTGGGCATCATGACAGCATGAGCTGGAGGAAAAAACAGTGTTAGTCAGTCAACTTCCCCGAGTCAGATCGTTTCTCCAAAGAGCTGGGGAATGAGAGTCTCATGACTCAGCTCTTGGCCCCGTTCGCCCTCACCGTTGTGATGATGTAACCAATGGCGTATTCACCCTAATAAGTCTGGCCTAAATGTATCAAAGCCTGTGAAGCTGCGATTGCACAATTAGTCTATTCCTGAGAGTCTGCTACAAACAGAAATGTGACATTTTGGATTTGCAGACAAAAACGTCTGCTGCAGATTAAGTCTGTGAGGTGCAGCGTCTCCATTCAATCACGGTTTCATTCTCAATCACAACTAGCATTAAGCATGACAGAAAAATGTCTCAGCATAATTTTTTACTAAATAGGTCAGCATTTTCTCTGAGCTTGGGATTTTATAAAGTATCAGACCATCAATGACATGAAGTCATGGCTCAGACCCCAAGTGTTTCTTTGTGAATGCAGGGCGGCATGGGAACAGTAAGTGATGGCAACACAGGTAAATGCCAACTTTTCCACAACAAAACTCAACAATCCTCGATGAGCTGATGGTTTGGTATCTCGGTGTTATAGCACACCGAAGGTTGCTCATGATGAAGGTGGCAAATAGGTCTGAGTAACAATGCAACAATATAAACACTGAAATATGAAAAATCACAGACTGACTTTCTTCTCTTCATTGTCGATTTCAACTGAAACCATCCTACTTTCTCTCTCTTTTCTTCCCTCCTCTGCTCCTCTGTCTTCTATGAAGTGGGCAAGGCGAAGTGTGTGGTTGGTGTGAGATAACAAAGGCTGAGGAGTTCACCATTATGTAACTCCTGTGGAGGCTGAGGAGGTGGAGGAAGAGGAGGAGAGGCAGCAGGGTTAGCACGTAGGAAAAGGAGGGCAGGAGAGGGCCAGTAGCCTGTGTTGCAGCACTCATTTGTCTTGCACATTACACACAAACGCACACACACATAGGCACATGCTGGCCTCCTTTCCCTCGCTCTCCATCACAGATTCAGCAGGCTGCTCGTGCAGATATGGCCTCATAATATTCGAACTTTACAGTGTTTTGTCCTCCCACGCTGACGACCACGCATGAAAAAATTTCAAGAGAAATCACAATTTTGTTCTTTTTTTTCTTTCTCTGTCAGTTCTGTTTGCTGTCCCACCTCTGAGCTGGAGTGCTGAGCAGGCAGCCAAAGACACACACACACACACACACACACACACACACACACACACACACACACACACACACACACACACACACAC
>JBBBVU010000023.1:7105466-7119145 GCA_037177055.1 Atherinosoma microstoma | reverse complement strand
TCAGATTGAGCTAGACCATCCACTGTAATGCACTGCTTCAATATTTTTTCTTGGTGTCCTACAGTTACTGCTCCTTGGCTGTATAATCGCCTCATTGAAAATCATTTCAGTTGTACTTATGGCTCAGCAATTTCCTACATTCACACCTCAATCCAGTTAGTTTGCCTCCTGAAGCAAAAATCCCTTTATTACTATTATTAATATTAGCAGCAAAGCATTTGAGTTCAGCTGCTGTTGCCTGTGCGTGCAGCCTATTTCCAGACCTCTGAATCTGAGTGAGCATATGCCCGATTTGTTCGGTGATGTGGATAGAGCTGGTGTTGTGCTTCTTTGCCATTTTCCTCAGGTCAAGAGACCAATCAGTGTTGTCGTCAAAATTAAGAATACAGAAAGCTTGTTGCTGTGTAGCTAACTGCTCCTGAGATTAACATTATCCTTTGCTCACTGACAAAAAACAGCAGAAATGAAAGTTTTTGTCAAATATATTTTTTACCAAGAGAAACTGATCACTTAAAGTGTCTAACATGTGATTATTGTGTGTAGTGGTTACCTTAACAACTAAAATGGCTATCAATTGTGCATTTGCATCATGCCAAAAGTTTCAGTTCTAATTTTAAAGATGCAGACTAGACCAACATAAAGTGGTCAAGCTTTCTGCTCTGAACTTATACGTACAACTGTTATTTCATGGGATTTTTTTTTTCTTTTTCAATTAGCCAATTATGTTACAAGCATTTATACATATCACTAGGTATGGAGGTAATATTGTGAATGGCAATGTTGTTTATAGCTTCATATCATCAGTTATTTGTTTTTTTTTCTTTAGTTTTTCTATGGATGCACCGATACCACATTTTTTCAAAATGAGCACAAGTTACAAGTACTTATGTTTGAGTACTTGCCAATACCCAGTACCGAAATGAGTACTAATATATCCCATTGCAGTTCACTGGTAAGAAGTGAGGACCAGAATGTCAGATTTGGTTCACCGCTGTGACGAGGCACCTTTATGCCCAAAAACTGCTTTTCTCGCCAAGATAATGTGAAATTTGGATTTTGTATTGTAACATAATAATTGCTGTTTGTGCATTAATGCTTTAAAAGAATTGCGCGTCAATCCCACAGATTAATCTCTGCAGTTTTTTCACATTAGTATCATATTCTATAGTATCGGAACACTTATTTGAATACCAAGTATGAGTACATGCACATAGTATCGGATCCATATTGGTATTGAGACAGCCCTAGTTTTTACCCAGTAATAGTTTAATAGCATTCTCTGAACATAGAATAAGTTCTCACAACCTAATAATCCAAATTATGAGTGTCAATTTTCTGAAATTTCCCACTGTGAATATTAAGGAGGTTGGAATCCATATATTTCACATTTTTTAGAAATTCATTTGATGTTGTCACAGTTAAGGTTACAGTGTAAACTCTTGAGAAAGACACCCCCACAATTCCATGTCAGATTGTCTGTAGTCACACACTTTTGGTGTTTTTCTCATTACATAATGTGGCATGGTTCTACTTGGCATGGCCGTTTCCTGCTTAATTTTTAGCTGCAGACAGGATCATCTGTTTATCAGCTGTGATGACAAACAGCTGATCCCGCCCACGCCTGTGTTCATTACATGACCTTAACTGAGAAGATGCTTTCTTCAAAGCAACATATATTTGAGCATAGAGTAGTTCTGACTTCAAACAAATTTACTACAGTACAAAAGGATTTGAATATCTTTTGGGATTCATCATAATACTTGCATGCAACAGAGCTCAGTTGTTGTAAATGTATGTAAAGAGCAACCATCACTAGTCATGCACACAATATGCAATCTGTTTTGCACAAATTAGTTTTCTGTTATTTTCTTTTTTGGTTTGAAGTGAACACGACTTCAGCCTTGCTGCAGTAGACTTGTTGTTTATGCCTACAGGTAATAATTCTCTTTAACCAATCAGCAGTTTGCAGTGTTTCCACGTCACAGTGATTAGTCTGCTTGGGTTGCTTGGAACCTCGGCTGAGGTAGTACCATAAAAGAATCAGCCATGATCAGTTTAGTAGTATTGCCCACAAAGGAAAGCCAAAAGAAAGCATAAATTACTAGAATAGTTTTATATTCTTTAATATGATATATCTGAAAGGTATTTTAATAATTATATATATAAACGGTTTTAAATGACTAATATGTATGTAGAAAGTAGTTCTACCAGATGCATTTTTTTTTTTAGAGCTAAACTAATTCTGGATAATACCAGTCATCCTTAAAATGCTGTTATGTTAGTCAGTACTGACATGTTGTATCGGATTTGGTCAGTATTCCTCTGTTGTAACAGTTTGGATGGAAACATGCCTAAAACAGATTGAACTGAAACATCAAGCCTTCAGTCAGACTGTCAGCTTTGTGTGGCACATAGAGGACTGTTTTTGTGTGTGTGAGGTTCCCTCCATCCTTCTCAGTTGATGTAAGATGGCTGTGGGCCCGCCCCATGGCAAAGCAGATGGCCAATTAGAGAGCAGCAGGAAGTGCCAGTAATTACCCTCCAGCCTTCTCTTTCCTGTCTTCCACTTCCACACACTCTCACACCAACAAATAAGGAGATTGAATGAATTAGGGAGTGCTGCAGTGACACTGCACCAGGGTAGACAGTTGTACGAAAACACGCACACACACACTGAGACACGGGAGCTGTGATCCTCTTCTAGCAAATGGACGTTCCATGTAATCCTCCCTCGGTCTCTCTGTGTGCGTCTCCGTCCTGCGTCACTCGTGTAATTAGAATGAGGTTCAGGTCTCTCTCGTATTCACTGGCTTTCTCTCAGATGAGGGAAAACTACACCTGCAGAGACATGGCAGAGATGGTAGTTGAAGGAAGAAGGGCAATGCTTCAAAACATCCGAAGTAGCTTTAAAACTCCTCCAAATTAGCAACAGGTTAATGGAAACACAGCCAGGAGAGGGTGGACATGACAGCAAAGGACAACCTCATAGCATCCAGAGAGGATCACGGCTAGTTAGAATAATGTGTGCTTGTATTATGCCTGTACCTGCTGTAAAAGAGCAACAGGATAAGGTGATAGTTGATGGCTCAGCGTGAATTTTATCTGAGGTTGTTGCTGCTCTGGGGAAATGAATGCAAATCTTAACCAGCTTGCCTCTGTGTCATATAATCGCCATGGAGCTGTGGAGTTAGTTGGCTTAACCACAGTGATAATACACGTCTAAACACCAAGTCACACTGGATCCTCTTTACAGTTACGCCGTCTGACCTTTGACCTCAGCTGCATGACTGGGAGATGTTTTTGTTGCTACTGCATCTCATACCGATTTAGAACATTTAAAACCGTAAAGTGGTTTGCACACCAAATTATCTTCTAAACACACACAGTAATAGTTGTAGTGTTACTACATGATTCAGTAAAATCCTCACAAAAGGATGTTGTTTTGGCTGCGAGGTGTGTGTTCTCGTGAACATCCCTCCCAGCCTAAAGTGTAAACACTGCAGTGTTGTGTTACTGGGCTTCACACAAACACAGTTGCACAGACATACATGTGCAAGCATCCACCTGTAAATGCCTGCACCTATTTTTACTCAGACTATAGACTGTCTCACAAGGGGGATCGTATCAACCATGATGCATTTCTCTTTTCAGTATTCTTAAACACAAAATTACATGATTCTGTAATCTTTTCACCCATTCCAGTAAAAATATAAAAATTGAACATGAATGGTGTAAACCCTGGAGAGTCTGTATGAATCACATCAAAGCTTCGTACTTTTTTCTCCCTGTATGTTGCTTTCCATTTGTTCATCAATAATGTGAGTAGACACTGATGTATTATTGATATTAACACAGAAGGAATCATAGTTGTGGATAAGTAAGGAGCCTCATCTACCATCTATGATCTCTAAATTCTTGCAGCTGTTTGCATTAAATCCTGCCGCGTCTGTGTTCAACGAGCCACCCCTTGGAAGTATGTAGGGTTGTGAGAACAGGTTCCATGCGGAGAATCTCCAGCTGTGCAACGCATGTGTGAACGGGCGCGACTGCAGATAAAGTCCAAACATTCTCTGGTGTTCACGTGTCTAAACGGCTTCTGTCTAATTTACAAATTTGTGGTTTTGTAATCCGTATCAGCCACAGCTTTGTCTGACGGGTTGTGTATTGCGTGGAATGGTCTACTGTGCAACAGATACACACACTTATTTCTTCAGAATTTCAGTTGACTTGATAAGAAATGTCACCGGGACCTTCTATGAGATAATTTAGCGTAGTCTGCTTTTTAACAAACTCGTATGAAAACCTGATTAAACAAAGGCATTAAAAAGGTAAAGCAAGTTTTTCTGCAAATGCATGTATCGGTTAGACATTTGCTATTAGTGCCATTACTTAATAACTGATTTAGATATTTCTATGAGGCAAAGAGAACTCTATATTGTTACCATAGTCTTTCTGAAGCAGTATTGTCATTGTTTCGCCTTTCATATTTTTCTCTAACTCACTTTTTCACACCCCTCAAATGAAAAGCATAAAGGTCGTCATCTCTTGAACAATTCAGTAAACATGGCATCATATTATTTTTTTGTTGTTGCTTAAATCTCCAAACACCCTGCTGTGTTGTCACTCGGCACATCTCAACTGGGACTTCTCCTTGTTTTTTTCTCCTCAGACCATCAGAAGCTTGAAAGAGAGGCTCGGATTTGCCGTCTCCTGAAGCATCCTAACATTGGTGAGTTCCTCTCCTCGGGTCAAAAGTGAATTGTGTTGTGTTGGCCATGCTGTCCTTTTACTGGCTATGTGCTACAGAGAATTTCCCAAACACTGTTCTAAGAAGTAATAGCTGGTAATTTATCCTAGGTGATGAATTGTGAGGGATTTTTCCAAAGCAATTAACAATTTTCTTTCCCATGCACACATTTACTGTGGTGATGATTGTCTTCCTGCTATGACGCGTTCACTAAAACCAGCAAAAGATTTACTTGAGCTGAAAATATCCTATAGGATTAGGATATTCCTAAAGAATCCTCAGTCCTTGATATTTCTTAAAAACAATTTGTAGTTCTGCTGTTCACTCCTACACGAGCCCTGTGTGACATACATTTAGTGATCTGCACCAGTCCACAAGGGTCCACCAGTTCCCTTTTACAGGCAACTGCGTGCAACACAAATGTTTTTAACTCACTATGCATGCACCTGATCGGTCTCCATTCAGAAAAGAGCATAACCAATAAAGAAGATGAAGAGCAGAGGAACAATATGGATGTTTGTGTTGAAGTGAGATTTTTGTGAGATGGCCATTAATCTCATCTTCTACAATGTACTGTTGACCGACTGCATACTCAACCACGCAGTTTTGGTCCCGAAGGTAGTCGGAATATTGTTTGTGTGGAGAGTAATATGGAACAGCTATATTAATATCTAAATGCAGCAACTTGAACAGTAAATGGATATGTCAGACACTCGTCATACAGAAGGTTATCTTCTGCTGACTTTCCTATTCAGTTATATTGTTTCCTCCGCCAAGGTGCAGAGGTCATGGTTTAAGTTGCATACATTTGTCTGTCTGTCGGCAACATAACTCAAAAAGTAATGGATGGATTTAGATGAAATCTCAGAAATGGGATAAGGAACAACTGATTAGATTTTGTGGGTGATCTGGATCACCGTGTGGATCCAGGAGTTTTTTAAAGGACTCTTTAATATTGGAAGATAGGGATAATTTTGCCATTAGCCTATAGCTTCTAACTCAATAGATAATTGGTAAAAAAAATTTAAAACTACAAGATGACATCATTGTAGATGTTATAATTCCAACATTGTTTGACCCGGATCATTTTGATATTCTGGATTTGGTGATCCAGAAGGTTCAAAATATTTAGGGGTACTGGGTGAGCTGTTTGGTCTTTTTGAGGGTTTTCTCAGGTGACTGACCCTACGGCTTGGCGGAGGTCTGTGCTCTCTGAGTGCTTCTAGTTTTTTACATTTTAGTTATTGAGCATTTTGATACAAAAGGAGTCTGTGGTTTACCTGTGCTATAGTTGTGGTATTCTAACAAAATTGTTTGATATTCAGTCAATGAATTAAAAAAGATTTAATATTCACAGTCACCTAACCGTATAACGTCATCACAGTGCCTCATCAATACAATCATCTCCACCCTCATCACTCTTGTTTGATCAAATAAAAAAAATCACCCATCAATCGGAATCTGTTTTTTTTTTTATTTGTCTTTGTTGTAATAATTTCTCTTGATAACAATCAAACTTAATTTCCTAATAGCCAAGGTGCAATTTCTGCTTTGATGCCTATAAAGGAGCGTTGATACACCAGCACCTTCCTGAAAACTTTATTTTTCAGCTAGTAGCACTCTGTCTGATTATATATATACACATACACACACACACACACACATACTAAAAAGATGCTAGGTGCAGCACTTTTTCTCCAGGCAGCCTCATGCAATCTATCCTCATTGGGAACAATTAAAGAAAGAAAAACAAGTGCTTTGTGGACCCTCACTCTTAAGAATCGTACTCGGAAGATTTGTTTAATAAAGTTTCAGCTACACCAACAATTTATAATGATGTTAATATGATAAAGTACCTTTTAAGAAAATTTATATTGGGCACGGATTGTGGCGCTGCGTTGCAAACATATTTTTGATTTGGCATTGGATAAACTTCACGGATTTATTGAGTCCACATGTGCTAAAGTATGTTTACACATACCCGTATTCTATAGAAATGGGGGTTTAATTTTTTTCAATAATCCATCCAATCTGAAGATTGTTACTTTTCTTACTTTTATTGCAAACTTACTTTGAACATGTGTAACACACAATTCATGATCAGTTCATATAATAATATAATACAAAGGGATTATTGCTCAATATTTTACTAGCATCAGTAGGTTTAAAGTCAGTATTTTAAGAAGTTTGCAGTGACTGAGACATTGTGAATGAAGTTTCTTGTTGGCTTTGTCTGAAATAACTGTTTGTTTTACTACACTACACTTACTGCTTGTCATTGGGTAGAAATGGAATAGGAAGTAGAAAAGTGTCGACTCTCATGTGCTGCCATATAGCAGTGTCCATGCCATGTTCCCATAATCCATTGGGTCAGATCATACGGATGGGAAATTGACCTTTGAGCAACTCTAAACCTGACTATGAGGAAACAAAACTTTGATCATGCAGAGTAGTGAGCAAGAGATTTATTTATTTTTTTAATACAAGCTTATTTAAATCTGCTGTGTAGTTGTGAGTGCAGGAAGAAAAACATAAGAAAATATTACAGGTTCAGCCTCATCTTCCTTTCTGGGTGGAGAGAAGAGTTTCATTTTCATACATTTTTGGGGTTTTCTGATTCTTTACCTTTTCTTAGTATAGTGAAGACGGAAAATAATTAAACTCAGTATACAGCTTTAATAGAGGTGTCCAGAGAAGAGGACGACAAAGGGCAGAAAATGACTAAATCAATGATACCTTTCCCACTGCTCGCCTTATTTTCTTTTTCTCCTGTCCTAGTTTTCTTGCAGCTCCCCTCAGGCTCTTATTCGCCCCCTCGCCTAATCTTCCTGTTATCTTCCCTTCTATATAGATTTTCCTCCCTCTCTTGTCCTCCCTGCTCTTTTTGACATATCTTGGCATTGGCTGCATTCAAACTTTGGACAAAAGAGGGCACAGAAAAAAAAAAGAGACAGATGGAGAGACGAAAGCAGGAGGAGTGGGAGACAGATGGAGAAAGAGCGAAAAAGATGGGAGGAGGAGGAAAGAGCAGTCGCTCTCGTTTCTTGCTGCAGGGCCATCCTACTTCATCTTATTACACAACAGATATTCACTTTGCATAACGATAACTGTTTCTGTGCTGACACTAAACCTAAAGTGGATCTCAGACATATACCCCAGCATTTGGCTCCTTCTACCTGCATCTTGCTTTGTCATTCTGCTGCTGTTCACTACAGTTGACAGGAGGGCTTGGGTGGCTGCTGCAGTATCAAGGCAGTGTGAGCCCATCTGTATTCATCACTTCTACTCTTTGCCGAGCTCTTGGTCACTCTGTGTCGGTAATCAGGAAACAGTCTTTAAAGAATTGCTTCTTGATATATATTGTTTCCGCTATTCTCATTAGAGATACACCAATGCACTTTAAGGGGGTTCCAACCCGATTCTGATTTCTTAGATTTAATATCTGTGAATATTATTGTGATAATCATCATTATTGCTGTTGTTAATATCATTTAAAGTTTTAGGTTGTAGTAAACCACACATCACTTCTTGATAAGAAAGTAATTGATAGACAAAATTGAATCCAATTAAAATGTATTCTAAAATAATTTATTAAATTCTTCGGCTGTAAATGGAAGACTATGTCTCTAGCTGCTTCATAATCTTAAAGAAGGTATTTATAATTCAGCTGTAATAAAACTTTGAGGATAGATTTACAAGGCTCTCATGAGGCTTTGAAATTCAATATTTGAAATAAAAGTGCAAGAACTCTACAAAGATAAATATCTACAAAATTAACACTTGAAGTCAGCCAAATCAAATAAGCTTGACCAACAATGTGCATGGATGATTTTTCATCTTATCGGGACATAAAGTCAGTCTGCATGGTTGCAGCAACTATAACTGAAGAGAAAATGACTTCATTAAGCTCCAAGAGACTGTGTTGAAATGGAAACAGACTGTATGTGAATTAGCTGGAAATACTAGAAATGCTGACAGCATTGCAGACATATTAGGTCACCGAGGGGTCACTTCTGCTCAAACGGACTTCTGATCATTCCCATGTCTAATATCACCTTCTTAATGTGAGTTGCATTGTCATGCAAGACTACAGCACTTCAACCAAGGGCATTTTTAAGTATTTTCTTTAACAGAAAATGTTGAATGATAAATTGGAGCAACTTGTCTGAGGACTCATCCTTTCAGTTTTCATGTTGTCTGCTGGAAGTTTACCTCTCTGCTGGAACTCTTTAGCAAGTGTCTGCTATACACAATTTTCCATTCCCTTCCTAGATGGTAGTGAAATGCCAAATTAGCAAAAGGCAGCTCATTCCCCATCAGACCTGTAGGTGCAGGTGTACAGTAATGCTGCATCTTAACTGGGAATTTGGAGTAAAAAAACAAAATCATATACAATTTTATTTACAATACATAGATATTTTACAATAATATATATTGGAGATCAGATCTGTCTCTAATCCTCACACTTCTAGTGTTTTAGTGTTGAACCATCATCTTCAAGTAACAAAGTAGCAAAAACATTAACTTGTATTCTAGTACGTCACCAGGGCAGGTGCAGCAGGTCACTGTCTGGTGAGGTGAAAATATCTGTGAGGAAGTGTCAGGTGAGGCACGAATCATGAAGGAACAGAACCTGATTAAGTATGAGCTGCAAAAGAGGAGAAAGAGCCAATCCATCATGACTGCGATGAAGGTGTGAATGTGACAAGCTCTTGCATCAAACCCACATGTCACATGCTTCTTTTGTAGTTGCCAATAGAAGGTGCATTTGTACCCCAACTTTGTAGAGACTAGTGTTGTTCATAGCAAAGATTATAGGTGATTTAGCCTTCACTTAAGCTGTTGTGAATTTGTATCGTATGTGGACTGTTGCACAATAATCAGTGAAACTGGCTTCAGTGAGCATGAAAGCAGCACATCTAGGTGTCACAGAAATCCATTCTGTGAACATAAAAATAGGCCAGATTTTCTATTTTTATTTTAAGGTGTGTGTTGACTTCACACTCAAAATGGGTCGTTGAGTGTCCATGCACTGTATAGTTTTGAAAGTGAAGCTTCCAGTATACAGGAAACCGCTAAGCCTTTGCTCTGCCAGTGTTGTGCGATCATTTAACTTCTGCTCTAGTCTGTAGGCGCTAATTTACCCTCATACCGCACACACTTGAAGTTTCACATCATTCTCAGTTCACAAACGACACACACAACACAATCTCTAAACGAAAGTAAGTGTTGTGTTTTTTGCTTTACACAACCTTACTCTGTACATGTGCTGCTGGTGGAAGCAGAACCAGTAAAAAAAAGGAAAGAAAAAAAAACTTCCATTACCTGCTCACATTATGTGTCCAGAGCAGCCAAAATGAAAGCTTCAGTGAATGAAGGGAGTGTGTCCCCTCAGGTCATCAGGGTCAAGTCTACTTTCAGTTCCCAGAGTCAGAACTAAAACACGGAGAAGCAGCGTTCAGTTTTTATGCTCCTCACATGTGGAACAAACTCCCAGAAACCTGCAGGTCTGCTGAGACTCAGTAGTTTTAAATCAGGGTTAAAAACTTTTTGTCGCCTTTTGTGAAAACAACTGAAAATTAACTTTTATCTTTTGCCTTTTTATCCTATTTTCTCTGAGGGTTCTCTTTCTTTTATTCTTTATTATTCTGTTTCATTTATTCTAAAATCAGTTTTTAATACTTCTTAATGCTTTCTGCACCCCGCTGTAATGCTTCTGATGTTTTATGTAAAGCACCTTGAATTGTCCTGTACATGAAATGTGCGATACAAATAAACTTGCCTGGCCTTGTTGCTGATCAAAGTTGATCTATTTTAGTAAATTCTATGCTTTTTCATTTCTTCTTTAGATTTGGAAAGGTTTGACTGTCAATCTGCTGCTATTTCTTATATGCTGCTTTCTTTGTGTGTCTCACTTCCCACCCTCTCTGTTCCAGTGAGACTGCATGACAGCATTTCAGAGGAAGGCTTTCATTACCTAGTCTTTGACCTGTGAGTATATTCTGTACACGCACACACAGTGACATTTTATCCATGCATGTGACTGTGGTTTGTTTGTGTATGCTAACAGCTTCTCTCTCTTTGGCCTCCCCATCTCCTCCCTCTGCTCCTTCTTTCCCTCCCCCTCCCAGCGTGACAGGAGGAGAGCTTTTTGAAGACATTGTAGCCAGGGAGTACTACAGTGAGGCCGACGCCAGGTAAGCGCCTCTTATAGAGCTGCTCTGACATAAACATGCACAGACACACTGCCACAAATGTACAGAGTAATCCTATTGAACATGTACACACTCATGTTATATGCACCACTGTGTCCTTGTGTGGTGAAGCTCATAATTGATTTGCTTGTGTTCTCGTCAGGGAAGGCATCCTCCTGTCAACAAGTGCGGTGATATACTTGTTTCCCAGATCTTGTTTAGCACGCTCTGTCCTCCCTATTTTACTGCAAAAAGAGTTTTCGTGTCTTCAATCATGAAAAAAATGCCTAAAATGCTTATTTCTGTTGAAGATTTGCTGTTTTTATTGGGTTTTGACAGTAGTAAATTGAGCATCCATGAGATCTGGTCTTATATTAGACAGCCTTGTCAAGTTGTTAGACTTTTATTTTCAAGTTCCTGTTCGATATCTCTTCTGCTCTAATCAAAATTCTTTATTTTAAATCAAAGTAGATGTGTAATGTCGACAACATACCTGTTTTATTGGAGTGAAGTAAAGTAACATTAAAGAAAGAGTCAAGCATCTAAATTGTTGCTCAGCGGAGTGCCAGGAAAAAGTGACCACAGTTAATTGAATTGATTGAAAACACTTTAAAACTGCATTAATCCTAAAAATGACACTAATTGGCTAATTATTAGTTCTCCCCTGTTGCTCACTGGACCAACTGTGTCGCAATTAATAATTAGCTATTTTGTGTTACAATGAATCAGACAACTTGTTGGAGTGGATGGATTTAAATTGCCGCTAACATTCTGACCTTAAAACTCTGCGTTTCTGACTCGTTTGAAGGCGCAGTAACATTTATTATGTACATTCCTGGAGCACTGTCCCGAGGCTGAGACAACCCACTTCCCAACATGTGCTTCCGGGATGTTGCGTCACACTAGCAACAATGGGGTGTTTTAAACGCATACCATGGCTGATTCATCAAAGAAAAGCAAAAGGAGATTATCAGAGGAAAAGAAAAGAGGAAGGGACAAAGGAAATCACTGAGAATATTTGTCAAAGTGTCACAGTGCGTCTATAAAGGTCCGGCTCGCCGTTGTTTGCTCTCCTGTAACTATTTGGTGCTTAGATGTATGTAGTCAGGTGGTCCCTGGAGAAGTGGGTATACTCAATGTTTTGCCCTTTTAAAAAAAAAAAAAAAAAGTAGCTCAGAAAAACAGTTTTAGAAACAGTGACTCTACTTAGTTTATGCCAAAAATTCATCTGTAGTATTTGCTCATCACTAAATATCTGATACATGTGCCAAGGTCTCAAAATTTCATGTTAATGTGGGCCCCAGCAATTACAAAGAGCCCGCTCACCATGTTTGACTTCTTCATCTAAAGTTGTACCTGAAGTTGGTGGAGGACGGAGGGTGCATGGGTGTTGGGCCAACGTTACCTGCACCGGTGTAGCATTGCTAACATTAGCTGAGATGCTCGTTGATGTTCATTCATGAGGACATTTGCCCAACTCTCTCTGATTGACTCATCAAACCCACACAAATCCACTTAAAGCACTAGACAGACTCTCTCCAGCTGGATCAAACCCCTCACCTGTTATCCTTTGCAGACTCCTGACATTAATACAGATCTGAATTAGTGGAGTTATGGACATTGACACCACACCCTGGAGAGGCAATACCAGACCATCTTTCCAAGACATCATGAGCCAGCTTTCTCGTCAGGCTTGTGTGAAAACAAAGTATGATCACATTAATAGCCATCAAGGTTATGCGCCTCATATTTAAAACTGCACCAAAAAGTAGGTTGTGTGTCTACGTTCGCATTAAGTTTGTTTACCCTGATTTTAGTCTTTAAATTACGCTGAATTAGATGTCACAATGACTGCTAATTTTTACCACCAAGCAAGTGGCATCGTTTTTCTCATGATTCAATGTACATACGCTGAATCTTGAATAGTTTCTCAATTTAAAAAAGAAAAAGCCTTGATGTTGGACATCAACGACAGAGCTCGCTTGCTGGACCCTAAATCCACAACGCGGCAGATCTCTCCTGCACTTTGTTGACAATGGTGTGCGTCGATGGCCCTCCTGGCTGCAACCACCCTTGCTCCATTGCTCTCCATCGATTCAGTGACCTGTCTTTCAAAATGCACCTATGTCTGCTGCCTCGGCCTGTCGTCATCTTATCCATGAGTCGCACTAGGCTTTTGCGGGGTGCAATGGTTGCCATTGCAAAGAGAGAAATATGTCCCACACTATGATGTTGGAGTTCCAGAGCTGGTAAAATCTTTCCTTCAACAGCTCATCACATCTTTGTCCATAGCTACTTGAAGGGTCATCCTTGTGAAGGGGTTGTTGCAACATTTTCACACTTTTTTAGCTTATTTGACAACAAAACAAAGTGCAGGAGGCTTCTTGTTCTCTTTTTGGGTTAAATGTGGGCTAATTTAACACTTCTTGTGTTGAAAGACTTGCTGAATCATTATTCAGAAACAATGAACACGCAATTGTGTAGTCTGTAGCATAAGACCTATAAGGAACCACATCTTTTTTTCTCTTAATTTATTAATACGTTTTTGGTTTATCTTGTGTTTTGCATAGGAGACCATTTGACCTATACATCCACGGCCTCTGCATATATCCCTACAAAACCACCAAAATATACATTTTACAAGAACAAAAGATTGAAAAACGCTCTTCATTTTTCAGAACAGGAGTGGCAATTAGGGTTGCAGAATTCCAGGAATTTTCAAAGTTGGAAATTTGGGA
>JBBBVU010000023.1:7090672-7105366 GCA_037177055.1 Atherinosoma microstoma | reverse complement strand
CGCTCTTCATTTTTCAGAACAGGAGTGGCAATTAGGGTTGCAGAATTCCAGGAATTTTCAAAGTTGGAAATTTGGGAAATTTGGGAGTTAAACAAAAATTGATTAAATTGAAGGTTTATTCCCTAGACAGAGAATTTAAATATAGTTAGGGAAAATATATTGTAGCATAATCTTGGCTAAAACAACCAGATTTAATGCAAGCAAACTTGAATATCTATACTACTCAATCACATGCACACAGCACATGCTCACTGCAGGTCTATTAAGGCCACACACCCTACATGCACTGTGCATGTGATGGGATCACATCACATCAAAAGATCACATGCACTGAAGATTTCTTCAACCCTGGAGAACTGATGTGTGTGGGGGGGATGAGTAATATTATACTCAACATTCATGTTTTTGTTGTTCAATGAAAGGACTGATTTTTCAGTACAAGAATTAAAGTTTTAACATTCTATTTTGAAATATATCTGTTGAAATCTTTTGTTTTTTTTGTATAGAAGTCTACTTATGACAAAACAAAATCTTGATATTCATCTTATGATATAATTTGTTGAAATTATCCCCAAATTCCAGTTATTTACCATAAATTCCCAATAATTCCCATAAATTCCCATAATTCTATTTTGGAATATTAACTCATTTCCCCAGCTTAATTTCTGGAAATTTTCCAGAAATTTACTGCAAATTTTCCTCCCCTTTGCAACCCTAGTGGCAATCCATTTCATGTTTTAACTCTTGGTTCCCCACTCAAATTATCTATACTTCCTATTTCAGTTTCTCAAGAATATGTAACCCTTAACTTCTCTAAAATGTACAGCAGCTTTAGTTTTAACTGTCTTTCATCATGATTTCTTAAGTGATACTATGAATGCATAAGTTTTTTAGCCACTCCATAATCCAGCAGGCTTTGAGACACTGGATGGACAAATCGTGTGCAGTGTGTGTGTGATGTTTTTGTAATGAAGGGCAGTGGCTGACACATCTCTCTCTGTTTGTCCTCTTTTTCTCTCTCTCTGTAGTCACTGCATTAGTCAGATCTTGGAGAGTGTCAATCATATCCACCAGCATGATATTGTGCACAGAGACCTCAAGGTGAGTGGCTGCCCGTTTCCGTGACAACCACACACACTCATACACCTCTGCTCGTGGCCATGGCAACACACAGATGGCTCTCAGTTGCTTCGTCTCTGTTTCTCTTCCTCTCTGCAGTTTTGCTTCCATCTCTTTTTTTTCCTCCCTTACGTCCCTCTTCAGTTTACCTTTTTTTTTTTTTTTCCCTCTGTTCCTCTATCTGTTGTCACATCTGTCATCCTGTCTGTCCTTGACCAGAGCTCTGTGTGCAAATGTGTGTCTGTGCATGCATGTGTGTTCATGCTGAGCACAGAGATGGTGAGTCATGATCACGTGGAAAGGGGTTTGTCTCTCACCTATGGCAAGGATAAGGCAAGGACTCAAACAGCACATACATGCTTTAACACGCACACATAGACACTTTGTACAAATGTGATGGGAACTTTTGTGAGGGCATAGCCATGGGTGTTGCCAGGGCAACCAGGGTGACATCACACCACCCGTCAAGTAGCATGGGAGGGGCTTCAGTTGTCCTAAATTGCCGATTGGCATTCGGGAAGAGAGCTTCAGTGTGACCTCCAGTTTTCTATTTAAAACGCTCTAAGGGGATGGACAATATGTGTTAAATCGTACCTTTTCATGCAGAAACTGCACGGCGTGGGGGGGACAATCTCAGCGGATGTTGGAGACGAGTGTGGGCGGCTCTTGTATGTGTGCACGCGCTCTGTGTTGCAGAATAACGCCATTACGCCGAGCGCTGCCCATCTGATTTGTTGGCCTTTTATCCTGAGTGGGCTTTTTACTGCGTCCCTTTATGTCCCGCTGCCCAAACAACTGCCATTTAGAACACTGCCACACACACTGCCTCTCACTAAGTACACTTTCCATTTAGCATGCAGTCTGCAGCACAGCCCAAATGACTCCCGAGTGGTTTCTATGGCTACGAATCCATGTCCATATAAGGCGTTGTGGAGATTCTCAACTACCCATCCTTTCCCTACCTTCTCTGTCTCTCCAATAGCTTTCGCACACCTTTACCCCACCCCCACACAAGCTGTGTCGAATACATCAAAAATAAATACATTTCTAAAGAAAAGCTTTACTGAAAAGAGCTATGGTTATCGGTGTATCACTGACTTGATCTCTTGTCCTATATGCTTTCTCACAATGTTTGTGTGTGTATGTGTGTGTCCATGCCAGCCTGAGAACCTGTTGTTGGCCAGTAAGATGAAGGGAGCTGCAGTGAAGCTGGCAGACTTTGGCCTTGCAATTGAGGTGCAGGGGGACCAGCAGGCTTGGTTTGGTGAGAAAACATAACCCAATAACGCACTTGTATCACATGTGTGGGACCCTTTACCTGATCTGTTATGCTATATGGGTGTTGAATGCACCTCTTTCATATGGCAAGTCTGCAGAAAAACGCATCAAGTGCCTCTTTTAAAAGGGAAAATAATATTTGTGGAGAGCATTGCTTTAAAGACTTGCTGCTACTTTCAAGTTCATGCTTTGGTCATTTTGTCCTGGCTTGCAGCCAAACTACCAGTATTTGGCCAATTTTACAGCAAGGAAGACATGATTAGTGGGCATTTACTCTTGGCTCTACACTATCATGATGTGATCTTGCATAATGCACCAACAGGTCACAATCATTTGAGGCATTCATCCAACTGCACAAAGCTAGACTTTATCAGCAATCTGTTTTAAGCCCAGCAGTTAATTTTGTTTTCTGAATGATTTGTCGGGCAGGGTTTGCGGGTACTCCTGGTTATCTCTCACCGGAGGTCTTGAGGAAGGATCCATACGGCAAGCCTGTGGACATATGGGCTTGTGGTGAGTTTGAGCTACACATTCGGGCAGCTAACCTGTTGAAATCAGCTGATTTATGTTAATTTTTTTGGGAAAATGAATAACACACACTGTCAGTGTTTGTCTGTAGGCAAATTAACCAATTTGCAGCCTTAACAAGTCAAATTTAGATGATTAAATAACTGACTTCAGCCTAAAATAAACATTATGCATATAAAGTAGTTGAGTAATTAATCTAATCCAGCTCTTATTATTTGATTTTTTTTCTCTAATGTATTCTGCTTTGTTGCATATGACTTGTTGCTGTGTTCTCTTCATTGTGCAGCACATCAGACAGTTTTGTAACACGATCCTTCTCTTCCCCACTTTATTTTCTGTCAGGTGTTATTCTCTATATCTTGTTAGTTGGATATCCTCCTTTCTGGGATGAAGATCAACACAAACTCTATCAGCAGATCAAAGCTGGGGCCTACGATGTAAGTGTGCTCTGTCTGTGTGTGTGTTTAGTGTATAATGGTGATGGGTGCAGTGCAGGGGTTTGCTAAGCAGTTTTTGAATGTTAAATAGTGTCCAATTGAGATCTGGTCCAAAGCTATTGATCCTATCGGGGCCTTCCTGACGCATTGCAGAGGGGTGTGTGTGCGTGCAAGTGCCTGTATGTGTGTAAGAAAGAGAGAATGAGTTGGATACTCCTCTCTGTCGCTGGTTAATCAAGTCACATTGCAGCCTGTCTGCAGGGAGTTAATTTCTTCTGCACCTGGAACATAAACGCGTTCTGCAACATGTTAAAAATGTTAGTTTTGCTCTCTATTTTGCTTCAAGTCAGCAAAGTAACACAAGATATGGTGATCGGAAGCCATGCACTGGGAAGAAACCTGCAAGACTCCTTCACTAAAAAAGTATTTCTGCTAATCCTTTCCTTCCTCCCGTCATCTTGTTTCTCCATTTTCCTCAGTTCCCCTCCCCGGAGTGGGACACGGTGACTCCAGAAGCAAAGAACCTGATCAACCAGATGTTGACCATCAACCCAGCAAAGAGAATCACTGCTGAACAAGCCCTCAAACACCCATGGATCTGTGTAAGTATTCACCCACTCACCCAAACTAGCGACAAGAACATCTGGATCCAGACATCATGGTTAAGTACAGCTGAGCATTAAACCTTTACACGACCGCACCAATAAAATAACTATCCTATAGCCTTCAAATAACTACAAATTATCAGCAAATATTCGTTAAATATTGTTTTTATATTTATTAATATCTTTTGGTTCTGTCCTCTTACAGCACCGTTCTACAGTGGCATCCATGATGCACAGACAGGAAACTGTCGAATGTCTCCGCAAGTTCAACGCTCGCCGAAAACTCAAGGTAGCCATCCTGTATTTTAATGTACCACCTTTTCTTTTTTTCAATCCTCCCTGGTTTATGTCCAGACTAACTGAATTTGGTAAATCTTTCTTTTTACACTGTATAACAGAACTGATTATTTTGCTTTGAAACACCACATACAGTATATGCCATATCATTTAATACCGTATTATCCTTTAATAATAGCTTTATCTCTAAGTTAACAAACAGAATGTTTTTTATTAAGAGTTAAATGCTTAAATTGTACAAATATTTAAAAACCTGCTGGTACAAGGTTAAATCTGTGATCATGGATCTGAATTAAGTACATCTGTGACTTCCAGTTGCCTCAGCCTCAGCTGACAGTTCAGACAGTTCTATTTCTTTTACTCGAAACTTTTGGTTTTGGATTATTAGGAGTAAATTCTTTGCTGGGATGAGACCAAAATAAACTTTTTGTTGGGGAACAGGTCTGGCATGAACTTGGTAAAGCCAGGACTACCACAGGGCTGAGAGGAAATTGTTTACACTTTAGCTTGCAACTGGGAGGTTATTAAGTTTTGAATTATGTGTTGTTTAGATAACATTGCCCATTTCTGTTATGTACTTTATCATAAGAAATTTACATCCCAACAGATCCACTTCACATCCGTTTTAAGAAGGTGTTGAACATTAACACACCCTGCCTCTGTGCAGCTGCAGTGGAGCGAATAATCACTCAATTTATTGGGAGTTTAACACCATTAGTTGACCAGCTGCCCCCATTTAGGACTTTATATTGTCCTGTGGTAGTAAAAATACCAGGCTTTTCAATTCCTTTTTTTTATGGGGCTGCATGTTGAAATATCAAAAAGAACAATGTAGCTTTAAGAATGGCAAAATGTCAAGCACTAAACATTGTATTTGGTCCTACCAACATCAGACTGAGTCGAGGAGGGTTAAGGGTCTGCTTATACCTTTTTTTTAAAAAAGCTCAATTTCTTGGTATACATGAGACCGTTTTAAGCATTTGGAATGAAAAACGGCTCTAATTGCTGTAGTTTGAATTCACAGCTATACATGCAAACTAATAGATCATGTAGCAACCGTTCTGTTTCTTCACATCATTTAAATGAATTTGCATAGAAGAATGTGTAATAGAAGATGTAAAAACCTGCTGTTACTGTATGTGGATCTCCCTACTGACTATTGTATTTAACTACTGAAGAAGACTACATTTCTAAAAAAAATGAAGATGACTTGAAATCCTGTTAGATAAGACTCCATGTGCTTCTTATACCTCCTTCACTTTTCTTTCCTCCTTCCTCTCCTCCTCCAGGGAGCCATTCTCACCACCATGCTGGTGTCCAGAAACTTCTCAGGTGGGTGTGCCCTTCGCCCTCAGCCTCCCACGCAGCACATGCAGAGTGAGAGGAGGGAGAGTGGATAGAGTCCTCTGCACCTCTTTTAACCCCCTCACTACACGCACACTCACCCACTCGTCCTCAAAATAACAATGTGTTTTTTGTGTGTGCACAGAGGTTTGCTTGCTTTCAACATTAAACATATCTGAAAATGTGAAATTCTTCTGTGTTACAGTAGAAATAATCTATTGTTGGATTATTATGAGTGCATTGCATCCTGATGAATGTTAGCAGACCAGAATGTTAAATGTGAGTGCCAGTTACGTCTTTTGTCCAATGCTAATGTATCTCTCCTTGTGTGCGTGTGTCTCTGTGTGTCTGTGTGTGTATGTGTCCCTCTTTTCTGCTGCCTATGGAGCGTTTGCATGTCTGAGAGAAGGAAGCTTTTTTTATTAGATTATGTTTTGGGCAAGTGTGGTGTTTTATTCAGATGACCACTAAAATTATATGTTTTCTTTTGTTTTTCCAAATTTTTTTCTCTCAACCTGCTGAGAGTGACTTATTTTAACAGAGGTCTTTTTCTCAGCGTCAAAGTAATGGGTCAGTCGATGGCTAACGATTTCAACCCAGGGCCTAGGAATCCACTGGGGTGCACATCTTTGCTCTAGCCTATTTCTATCAATGTGTTGGATGTATGTGGGCTGTTGCCAGCATTCCCAGTAGGTTTCTAGGCCCGTGACTGAACATCGTGAGATAGACCTATCTGTTTTGTATAGCCCCTCCCAACTGTAGCATTTCTGTCCAATAGTGGGCCGGCAGCATACCAACTCTGCTGCTGCCGCCTCCTCCACGGCCTCACTGGCTCAGGAAGGTACGTCCCAGAGACACGCCCATCCACTTCCTCTCTACACACACGGCTACATCCTTGGCCCATAGTGCAGGGTGGGCCATCATCACCATCCCCAAACACCAGCATGCAGCCTCTGCCAGCATCCTCATCAACATTCACATACATTTATGCATGCAGACTCACACAGGTTTTGCTTTTTAAGGGTAACTGATATGTTTTTGCTGTAAAGCAAAAACAGCGTAGTTTCTATGTGCAATCATGTACATCAGCATCACTAAATGGAAATCAATTTATTTCAACTAGCACTCCAAAGTCCTTTCTACATTCACACCTCACAGCCACTCAGCCGTGACCTCATAACCCCCCCCATTACATCCTCCATATTAGTTAAGTTGTCACTTCTAGTAAGCTCCATCCTGACTTTCAGCTGACCCCGTACGCCCCTGTGTTCTCCCCCAGCCAGCTTTGGAGGCTGTGCACGGGGTGGACCGGGGCAGGGGATGAGGAGGGGCATGTATCTTGGGGGCGGGAACTGACACTGCAGGGGACCGGCAAGAGCTGGGTTGGCGTGCTGCCATCGTCAGACCTGGGTCTAGTGGGGCAAAGGATAAGAGGTGGATGCTGAGGAGCCGTGGGAGAGAGTTAGACTGAGACGGAAGATGCAATGGCTGCTTTCAGTGATGCTACACAACTACGCAGCCCTCCTGATGACTCGTGAGATTAAAAGCATCCCATGTCTTGTCCTTCCCCCCTCTTGGGGGCCTTGTTTCAGTACTTTCAGAAAAGTTCCGACTGTATGCAGGGATGCCACAAGACAATGTGATGGTTTCTGTTTTGAAAGTACTAAAACTTGGCCTATCTCTCATCCTGCCGAGCGGAGACGGAGGGTGAAGGTCGGCGATTCCGATGGTGGCTCCATGGATTGAGTACATTAGAAAAAAAGACAGTGTAGAGCAGACTGGATTATCTGTCACATTTCTTGACAAGGAAATCTTCTTTGCTCTGCAGTATGTATACATTTCTCCACAGGATCAGAATCTAGACAGAAGAAAAGGTAAAATGTTAGTGTGGAGAGACCAACAGGGAGGCAGGTGTAACTCTTAGGATGTGTGATTGGTGTGCTGAGATTCGGGGTGTTTGTGGTGCTTTGATTGTCAGCTAAAGCCTTCTGAATGTGGGCTTCCTCCACTGAGACTGGACCAAGTTGCCTGTTTTGTAAGTTTCTGTTATTAACATGTGTGACATCATTGTTCCAGATGAGACTCATCTCTCCTTCCTTTAGGCTTTTTAAAAAAAAATATATATATACATATTGTGTTTTTATTTTGTTTGTTTGTTCTTTGGTGGTGGGGGGTTGACCCTCCGATGATGTCACTCATTACTGCAAAGTCCAAGCACTCCATTCTGAGACTGCTTCCTTGCACTTCTTTATAAAGTATGGCCGAGGCAAGGTTTGGCAGTTTGCTCATGATGTTTCCTTGAATGGCATTGTAGTAAAATCTGACAGGTGTGTGCGTTTTGAAGCATTTCTTTGTTTTCTAGAAAGTTGTTGTTGTTTTGTTTTTTTGCCTTGTTGCCTTCCGCATGTCTGTGTCCTGTGTGGTTTAAATCCTACAAAATATTCTCTGAAGATGCCCCTTCAGATGCTTTCTAAAACCGCCATCCCTGCTCATTGCAGAGTCATAATTTTGCTGGAGTGGCGCAGCCTTCCTGCAGTCAGTCATCCTGACTTCTCTCACTGGGAGGCCATGTTTAGAGAGCATATGAACAAGGCTGTCAGGCCGTTTGGTAGAAATTACAGCCAAATGAAGAGCAGATGTTTGTACTCTGATTAATCAGCTTTCCTTTTCCTGGTTTTGGAATGAAAACTTTTCTTTCTTTTTTTTTGTACATATTTTCTCTTTGGATGCTGCATGGCCAGGACAAGACAGAAGCTGCATATCAGCCAAGATTAAGGAGCATGAGTTTTCACTTGATATTGTTTGCTGCTGTAAATGCTGTGCCCCTTATCTCTACTCTCTTGTAGTGAAATTCTAAGCCCTCTCTTCTTACCCCCACCTCCCCTCCCTTCCTCCTCTACCCCTCTTTCCCTCTCCCATTTCTCATTGGAAGGTAAGGAACACAAGTTAAGACTTTTGGAAGCTGTGTGAGTCAGTAGAAAACGAGAGAAAAAAGGAATCAAGAGAGAGTTGAGAGCTTTAGACTGAGGGGAAACTGACTGAGCCCTTAAAGGAAATCAATGATTTACATTAACCTAGCTCATCACAGTCAGTCCTGGCGGCAGTTTGAGTCTGACCATCACTCTCTTTCTAGATCTGCTGGGGTCTTCCAGACAGGAAATGGACTAAGGAAGCTTACTTTGCTCTCAGGTTTCTCTTTTATCCCCTGAAGGCAGTGAATGGATTAAGATGTGAATGGGTTTTGCAGAGTGTAGCAACCAGTTCAGCCGGGAGAAAATTGCACAAGAAATCCATTAAATGCATGTTACTCTGTGGAAACATCTATGCTTACTTTGCCACAGAGGCAGAATTAATGTGGTTTCATAGATAGAACAAATTGTGGATCCAGTTTCAGTAGAAACTCAGGACTGGGTTAATTGCTGCCGAGTACCTTAACAGTAAAACTCAGTTTTGTACCCGTTCTCTCCCTTTCTATCCTCTTTTCACAGCATGCAAAAGTTTACTCAACAAGAAGTCGGATTCTGCTAAGGTATGGTTGTCTCATCACCTTTCCGTCTTGTTGTGTCTCTCCCCATCCATTTATTCCCCTTTTTCTACTCTGTTCACCCCATTTACCTCAGTTTTCTCTTTATTTCAAGCAATTCAGTTTTCATTCTTAACGATTTTGTTTTTCAGGAGTCTTTTGGTCAGGCTAGCTGTATATTTCTGTGCCTTACCCAAGGATTTCTCAACTTTTCTATGGCATGGTTTTAGACTCCAGAATTCCTGTAGCCCCCTCCACAAGCTGGAGAAACTCTTTTTCTAACTTCATTTTCTTCCAGTTCCAGTCAGTTTGTCTCCTTTTTGGTGGTTTTATCCTTTCACCTTAAGTCCATGTCAGTCAGACGTCTACTGCTCACTTTCTGAGCAGCCTCCCATCAGCCTATGCTCTCTCCTCATCCTCCCGCCTCCCTGTCTGTCTTCTCTGCCCCAGGGGTCTCTCTGTGCAGTTAAGTGGCACAGGCATAGAGAGTTAGTGAGGCAGTAAAAAGGATGATCTAGAGGCCATTCTGTGGCACTCACCCTCTCATTTATCCTGTTAGCTCTCAACAGCCCAGGAGCCTCAACCAACATAAGCCCCATTCCCGAAAAGGCGTGTAATTCGAATGCATCTGTGTGTATGTTTGTGTAGCTTTTGTGTTCACTTTGAGTGTTTGCGTTCTCGTCCCAGCCTTCTACCAACAACAGTAAGAACAGTATAGTGAGCGCCATCAATGCCCTGAAAGACACCAACATGGCAACCAACGCCCAGATGGTACAGTAGGCCGCCGCAGTGTCAGTTCCCGCCTCTTGGCTTTCCCATACCTCCAAGTTGTTGTATAGTAGCCCGATGTGCCTCTTCCTCCATCATCATAGCTGCTTTTCATCTTTCATCTGCCATCCAGGAGGTGTTGCACTGTATCATTCCCTGTACCAGCAGTTCCATCCGCTGGCTATTTTACCCCCCCCCCCCCTTCCCCTAAGGTGCACATGTGGCCCTGAGTTGTGCATATAGCACTTTAGACACTTTTTGGAAATTTATTAATAGAATTTTGAATCTCAGGCTGTACATGTGCACCCGTGTAGATTTTTCAAGAAGCATGAACTTGTTGGTTGGACTACATCCCTCTGAAGTTGCACAGACAGCTATAAAGTTCTTCTATAGACAACTAAGACTGTTGATATTAAGCAGTACTCGGTCTTATACTGTAATGACCCCTGTCTTCATATCTGCACGCAGTCCTTAACACCCCCTACCTAACCAGCTCTGCTTTTTTCCTTTTTATCATCTTAACATTTTTCTTTGTCATCTCAAGTTTTTAGCTTATCCATCAGTTTTTCTCACTCTAACCTGTTTATCTTCATTAGCATCCCCACTGACATCCTGACCACACTGCCAAACTTAATCACACGCTTTCATCCAATTTAGCATGTTTTGGTTTCATGGTGTTTTTCTAGCATGCATTGAATTACATTCTGTAGTGCTGTGGTTGGATTACAGTTTGCTTTGGAAGTGCTTCTCAGCTGGTGTTGCAGGCCCCAAAAACCACAACTCTGCTTCTTTTTTTTACTCTTTTTAAAAAACTGGTGATTTAAAAGAACTATGCAGTCAAAATAGATCTCTTTTTTTTTTCTTATGTGGCTGCTGGGTTTTTAAATGTAACCTGGGCTTTGAGACACTTTCTGATGTTTTAGTCAAATAGACTATAAATCTTTTCATCAAGGAAATCACATTGTTGGATAATGAAAATCCGAATTAAACACGGATTAATCTCCCAGCCCAAACCCAGGCACACTTTTGACTAAAAAAGGGGATAAAGCTGCTGCTTAGACGAGGCTGTGTGAAGCTGTGGGCCTGGTTAAAATCCAGTTGAGAGGTGCTGTTTCAGGACTGAATGTCTCTGACTGACTCTTCTGTTCTGCATTGCAGGAGTCTCAGAGCACAGTGGTGCACAACCCTCCAGATGGAGTCAAGGTGAGATTTTTATTTTGTTCTGTCTGATGGTCCCAGACCCAGAATATTGGGCAGCTCTGTCAAACTCAGTCCTGGATCTTGTCTGTGTCGGTTTCAATATGTTTCTGCTTTTCCCTCTGCACCGTAGGGATCAACGGAGAGCAACGCCACGAACGACGAGGAGGAAATGAAAGGTAGGAAAGGTACTCAAGTGTTTTATTCCCTTTTTCCTGCTCTTATCCGCTCTCTCTTTCTGTCTCCCATCAGTGAAGTGTGTGTATTTGACTGTTGTGATTGGCAGGCGTGCTGAGATGCAACACGTGTCTCTCACACTTTTGACTGTGTGCCTGTCGTGTGTGTGTGTATGTACGTGCGTTTGTATTTATCGTGTGTCTGGCTGCATTTTGTGTGTGTGTTCTAGCGGACAGTTCGGCGCTGAGTCAGAGCAGCGCCGCAGAGGAGATGCCCCCACTTCTGCTCTCACCTCAAAGCTCACCTGCCAGTAAGTTTATCCATGGCAACCAGAAACTGTACGGTCGCCCCTGGCAAGGACCTAACACCTCCCCCCCACACACACGCCCACCCACCCCACTCCCACCTTGGCTTCTTGTGGTCACTGTAAATTACTTTTTACATCTTTGAGCTTCCCCTTCACTGTGATCCACTGAGCTGTTTGAGGGTTCCCACTGGTTTTGGATTAGTGGAGTTTAGTTTGTATGTTTTTAAATTGTTTTTGTTTCGTTTTGTTTTTTGTTTTTTTTCCTGTTTCTATACCAGATTCAGGGAGATCCATAAACTCAGAACATCATAGAATTTCATTCTAATCAATTTTAAGAATGATTACAGTTTATTACAACTTGGATCTTTTTCACTGCTCTTCTGAGAACTGGAAACACGGGAAGAAGGTTAAACCTTTACTAGTCAATGAAGGGCCCTCACTATCCAACAAAACAAATAAACCTACATTTACAAACTAACTCTACAAAAATGAGATTAAATGCATAATAGAAAAACAAACAAACATCCAAGCGAACTACTGAAAATCCTCTTTCACTGTCCTCTGTACTCTAGCTCCATGGTTTGACCTCACCAGGTGATTGGTAGATCTACAGCAGCGTGTGCACTCCATGAAGCCATGTCCAGGTAGATCTCAGGGAGAAAAACATTGGTGATGTTTCCCAAAACAATATAGCAACACCAAAACTTCCAATGCAAAAAGATAAACAAATTCACAATTTATGAACCATTTTCACCTTGTTATGAGGGCTGCTGCATGGCACTCTCACTGGGATTTATAAGCACAAGTCTGGATTTCTGTCTTCTACTCCAGAAAGGTCCTTCGTCACATTGTGTCCCCACATAGAGAACATTAACATAGCAATGACATATACCAATTGCTCCTTTTTCTTAAATCATAAATTTGTTTTGGAAAAATTAAAGGTACAATGTGTAAAAATTACCAGCATCTAGCGGTAAAAATGGGCACAGAAATGTCTTCAAATATGAAGTGCAGTTGTGAATGGACTGTGGCCACCGACTGTGCCTTCTTAATGTGTTAAACTAAATGGTGCTCTAGCACCTATTAAACAAAGCTGCTACTGCATTTTAAATTTTTTAGAGGGTTCTTACTTCACACACAGAGCTGTTAAACGGTGGCACAAAAATGGCAGGTAGATTCAAATGGCTCCTTCTAAGAGAATAAAAAGTTATTTTAGTAAAATGATTAGATGCCAATAGAAATACAGTTTTACATGATATATAAAATGTTTATGTCATTGACTTTTGAATCTGTTACACACTGCAACTTAAAATGAAGGTTAAACCTTCAGTTTTCATAGAACATTATTGATTAGAACATCATATGTCATAACAACGAGGCTTAAAAAAGTGAAGAGCATGCACATGTTGCTCCAAGTGTGAAAAGGTGATGCACACATTTTGCATTACGTCTAAGTGGGTTAATACAGGACTAGAAGTGGATTTTCATTTGCTCAAATTCAGTGTGCTGGTTGTGACCAGACAACCAACAGTAACATAAGGTTATGATTGGTTCTTTTACAGCTTTGGCTTGCTTGAAATATACATTTGTTCTTTAATTATTCATCTGAGTGTTTATGATGGATACCACTCTTATGCTGCTATGTTTTAGTTTGTCTGGACTAATTAAATTAAGCTATCTTGAGTGGCACTAAGCTCAGAATGTATCAACTTTTTTTGTCGAATTCAGTGGAGAAAGATAGAAGAACTTCGCAATCAGACAACCCTTGTAAAGCATCTTCAAAGCATTTTATAACCATTTACTAAAGGAATCAAACGTGCATGATCTGAATCCTCGTCAAAACATTTTTAGCTAGAAGGCTATCCACTCAGACCATGTCCAATTTCAAAACTGTGGCGCACTTGAAGAGGGAGGAAGGATGAGCAGAAAAAACTGGGGAAATGGCTTAAAGAATCAGTTGGAATCTGGTGCACAACACCTCTAAATGTTTGCGTCGTAGCCTTGTTGAACCTGACTGCAGCCTTGATCAGCTTGTTCCAGATCTAAGCAGTTACTTTGTGCGCAATGTTATGACTAAAAGGTAAAAAAAAAAATTGTAATAAAAGTTGTAATAAACTGTTATTTCAACATCTATTTTTGTTTGGCACATAAAGCTCAGATGGTCCTCAGCTGCTGAAGACACGTCAACGTTGCTGTCCTCTATTCTAAGGATTTTAAAGCAACACGGATGTTTCAGAGCTCAGACCTAATTATGGAAAGAAAAAGAGAAAAGTTGTAGAACTTTTCATCTGCACCACTGTGGGAACCCTGAAATCTGTGTGTGAGTGTGTGTGTGTGTTTATCTTGGTGACCACTGCATATACCCACCTGCCCTCCTGATGTGACAGCTCCAGCTGGAGGAAGCCTTGCTTACCTTGCAGCTGAGCATCCTACACAGGTCTCCTGATCTGGCAGGCCCTCCTTGCCTGTCTAATTTCCTGGAGCCATGCAAACCATAGAGCATCCTGTCTCTCCTTGTCCTCTTATCCTCCTTTCTCCTCTAATTTTCTCTAATAGACCATTCTTTCCCTCCTCTGAATTCTTAAGGCTTTCCCTTAATCTTCATCTTCCTGTTGTTGACAGACACACCTGCACTAAAGGACTGTCAGCTCTCCTAACCCTCTTCACTCCTCTCCTGTTGTCCACTCCTCTCTTCCTTCCTGATCATGCTAAGTTTTCCCACAGGCATAACATGAGCTAATTATGAGCAATGTCTTCAATCTTTTTGCTTGCTGCTGCAGTTCATCAGAGAAAGCTTCGTTAATCTATAGAAGCATTAAGAGGAGAGTAGACGTGAGCAGAACGGACAGGGCAATGAGTTTCCCTTCTCACATCATGGCGATGAGCACTGCACCCATCTTGCTTCCAGCTACCGTCATGTCCTCATGTTTCCCATCTGCATGTGCGTTGTGAACCCACATCACCTCCCATCTCTTGGTTTATTTCCTTACTAATTCCTTGTGAAAACGCTCGCCCGCATCTGCTTTGTCTTACTGCATGAAGTGTGTGTGTGTGTGTGTGTGTGTGTGTGTGTGTGTGTGTGTGTGTGTGTGTGTGTGTGTGTGTGTGTGTGTG
>JBBBVU010000023.1:7066733-7090572 GCA_037177055.1 Atherinosoma microstoma | reverse complement strand
GTGTGTGTGTGTGTGTGTGTGTGTGTGTGTGTGTGTGTGTGTGTGTGTGTGTGTGTGTGTGTGTGTGTGTGTGGCTCATCTGTCATCTTCTGTTGTCCATCCACATGTTTGTTGACCATTCATTGTGTGTTTCAGTTCCACCGCATGACGTAAAGCGCATGGCATGGAACAGCACAGGCAACAGCTCCTGCCCCGACTCTGACCAATCACAGTCCTCCCTTCCTGCCGCTCCACTAGGGAGCAACACTGTTGCTGCTAAAAGCAACACTAAGCCGAGTAAGAGCACATCCGCACTAACTGACTAACTCCACTTTCCCTGCCTTCTACTCCCTGTAGCTGTTGATCTCCATAACCTCTCATCTCTGAGGTGGCAATTTTCTCATAAATTGTTAAAGCTCACCATAAGCTATGTTCTCAGTGTCAAGACTTCACTCTGATTCACTACTTTAGAGCATCTTGAGCCAAACATTTCACACAATCTGTTCTTACAACCTACAAAGGTGACTGGATGAAGTATCTGTCTTTCACCGTCCAGCCAATCACATCAAAGAGCTGAATCCAGTCAAAATAAAGAAGCTGCCATCTGTCAGTAAGGGACACAGATTGATCTGTTAAGTGTTTTGATCACAAATACAAAGCCTGAAGTCTAGCTAGAGGGATTTTGTCATGCTTGTGATCTTGTAAGAGTCGAGCCGCCTCTCAAGTCCTCCTTTTCCACCGTGTTTGTTTCATTACTGGTTCAAAACCAGTGCTTAACTTGAAACCACTTCTTTGTACTTGCCTGCCTACCTCAGGCAGGAAAACTGGTGCAATAGTCGCACCAACTCTTTGTTGGAAGAGAGCAGAGGACTGCTTATGTCAAGGGCTGAAGGCAGGCAAACCCAAGCTTTCATCTCCCCAAAAGAAGTCCTTGTCAGGGAATAACAAAAAACTTGAACATGAATGTGAAGTTGGGGGTTGTGTGAGCCTGTGGGGGTCATTGTTCCTCTCATTTTACTTTGTTTTAATGTTTTGGTATTGCCATTTGGCGTGTGTGCTGCTGATTTACAGCACAGATGTGACAGATCCCATTTCCAGCCCTCTTACTGAGCCGTGTAAATGGGACTTTTAAGTTCTGGTTATCTTTTATAAATTCATGTGACAATGTAATGGTGGTGGAGAAGCAAACCAGTTGTTTGGAGGCTCTCAAGATGTACCAAATCTAGACTTTCTGACAGTTGTGGTAACTTTTGGTACTGGAACTGTTCTGGTTGACGTTTTTCCATTTTGGAGTGAAAGTACTTTGGACCAATCACGTTTTGTACTGGATTTGGTTGTGTTCACATTTGCCGGCAACTACATCGGCCAAAATGGAATTTCATTATCATTATCTTCCATAACAATGGAGATTTTATTTTTTAATTTGAGTTTAAATGCTGACGGGCCCACAGATGAGGAGATATGGGCCTGCATATTGGCCATCTTTTATCCAGATACCCTAGAAGCATGATAATATATTGCCCCTGAGAGACAGAGGCGTAGTCATGATCTCGACAACTTGTTCCCTGTTTGAGCTGATGTCATCTAAATCGATCTACTTCCTGTCTGAACTAGCATCTATGTCATTTTTCCATAATGTTCACTTCTCTCAGGGAAATGTATGTAAAGATGGATCTGCTTGCATGTCCGAGAGATCAGATCATATCCATGTCCAGACTTTCTTACAAGAAACGTAAAAAAAAAGCTGCTGAAAGTCACTTTGAAGTGTTTTGGTCTAATTCATGTTTGAGCTGCAGCACCTTGTCTTTGTTGGACCCCAACTAACAAGTGCCAAGATGTGATGGGACCCAGGTGAAGTAGAATTTAACATTTCTTTACCATTGATAACTGGTACCAGTTTAAAGGTGTTAGAACCTTTAAAAGGAAGAAGTCACTCCTTTGTCCCACAACCTGCTCAAGCTATATTTTTCTCTCAACTTCAGCTCTTCTGGCTTCAACTTGCTTGTCAGACTGTACAGTAATATGACATTTTGAATTGAAAAAAATCTAATGTTTTCTGCTTAATTTGGTGTTTTTGTCATGGCTCTTTCATGTCATGGCTCTTTCCCACAAAGCCATAACTTTCTCTGTTACCAAGGTGGGTATATCTGAATGAAGCAGTGAGGAATATGACTGCTCACTGACTAAATGTTATCACCTTGACAGATTGAGAAAATGCCCTTTTTATTAAGGCTGTTTTATGTATTGGATGTGTGTTATTTACCAAAGAGACATTTAAGTGGTGCTGTAACTGCTCAAGTTAGATCTTGGACTTTAATTTAATTGTTGCATGTTTGTGTATTGTTTTAATGTGGGGGCTAATATTTAGACATGATATAAGATTGTTGTTAGTAATCGTGGTTAGGGGGAGGCAAAAATGTATAAAAAATAATGTAATGTGATAAAAAAAAAGCCATTTAAGCTCTTAAAAAAGGGTTTTCTTGTACAGATGCAAATGAATGACTGCATTCTCATGAATCTGTTTATCTGAACTTTCAGTCTGGTTTGGTTTTCCAAAGGTGACTAAAGCTGTGATCTCTGTAAACATCGTGGACATTTCGTACATCACTTTATTACTTTGGTGATGGGAGTCTGTTACTAAGTCTGTTATTCACAGAGTGTTTGTGGTTTAGTGGCGGTGTGTGTTCACAGCATAGAGTAGTATCCTGGCAGTTGTCACACAGAAGGTGAGTAGATGAGGTCTAGCTGCAGTGACAGCTGCTTTGGACTGAGTGGAGTCAAAGAAAGAGTGAGTTGGAGTGTGTGAAGGAAGGCAGAAGCTGAGCTGATGAGAGAAAAAAAAAATATTTAATAGTTTTCTCATCTGGCTTCTCACCAAATTCTTTGTTTGTTTTTCTCTTTCTCATTGTTTTCTGTAGCTCGTAAACAGGAAATCATCAAGATAACGGAGCAGCTGATTGAGGCAATCAACAATGGAGACTTTGAAGCCTACACGTGAGTCCACCTACATGTGTACAGAGGAAAGCTTCAGATGCCTTACACGAGATCTAAAGTGATGGTCATATTGAGAGTGAACCCATTAGTCGTCTTTGTTTTTTCTCTTTTTCTTCTTTGATATTCTTCCACAGGAGGATCTGTGATCCCGGACTCACCTCTTTTGAACCGGAGGCCCTGGGAAACCTGGTGGAGGGCATGGACTTCCACAAGTTTTACTTTGAAAACTGTGAGCGTCGTCCTCATTATTATTGTTGTTGTTTATTATTTATCTTCTGTTGTATACACAAGTTGCCATAGTTTCTTCTGGCTGCAAATAATGACTTTCTATCACCAGATATTTAGTTTACTCCCATCAAATAACTTTTGAAGGACTGCGAGAATAAACTTTTTTTATTGTCGATTTAATAATTAAAAAATTTCTTATTCAAGTTTTAAACAGTATAGCTATTGTTATTAGTTTTTTGGGTTTTTTCCCCTAAGCACTCGTTCTTTCTTCCAATATACACGTCCTTGCCATCGATCACTCTCATTTTTTAGACTGTATACCCACCTCAGAATGCTTTATTTTTATTTAAATTAGATTTTATAACTTGTGCTTTATGGTCTATTTTTTACTTTTATCAGGTCTGGTAAGCGTGACTTGCAGGACAGGCAACAGATTTTAATACTGTGAAAACTGGCAATGTTTAATATAACATGTTAAAGTCCTGCACCTAAGCTTTAAAACGATGAAACTGCAGAAGTTTCTTATCGTGACTTTTTCTTGATGTTCAGCGCTGAAAGTGACACAAAATTGCATCTCGTGCATATTAGAAGTCAGAAAATCCGTCAGTCTCTTTGCTATCCGACGGTAACTTTGAGCTTGTTTTTTGTCCAGTGCTGAGCAAGAACAGCAAACCTGTGCACACCACCCTTCTCAACCCCCATGTGCATCTGATCGGTGAGGATGCCGCGTGCATCGCCTACATCCGGCTCACACAGTTCGTGGACTCCACAGGCCGTCCTCGTTCCAGCCAATCGGAGGAGACCCGGGTGTGGCATCGTCGTGATGGGAAGTGGCTCAACGTTCACTTCCACTGCTCAGGAGCGCCTGCTGCACCACTACAGTGATCAGGTACTCATTCATACTCGTTTCGTTTGGAACAGGTTTGTTTTTATGAGCACAGATCCAAATGTAATCCTTATTCAGGCCTGTTTGCTCTGATTTCATGTAAATGATCAGCCCTGGAACTTGCAAACATGCACCTTAAATCAGAACCTTGTGAAGAAGGTGGACTAAGCTTTAAAACTGAGCCGATCCCTCTCTGCTGTGCTTCTACCCTGCACTCCTTTTAGTAGAGGTTTTTGCTCTTCATGCTAGAACCATGGCAACTGTTGAAAATACCAAATTCTGCTTTGAGAATTGAGTACAAGCATGTTGCTATAAAAATGGTCATGATGGTGAAAACTTTGATGAACTCAACTTATTCTTACAACTACGGTTTCATCCTCCGTAACCAAAAACTTCTCTTGTGTTTCTCCTCCTCTCCCCCCTCAGTGGTCCTGAGCCTCCAGTCAACTGGAGTGTGTGTTTTGGGGGGCAGTTTTTTTCAGCGAGCGTGTTTAAGAGGCACGTCCTCTGCGTGGATTGGCTAGTGCCAGGAGCCCGGCCGGGCGAGATCGCTTCCCTCTCCACGTTACCAACCAATCCTGTCCCTCCTTTGACCTGCGGGGGGCCGGCTGAACACAAGAACCCGCCCTCATAGGATGATGCATGCATCTGGCGCCTGATTGGAGGGCGCATCTTTGCCCTCTGTCCCTCCCCTGGCAGCCATCTTTTTTCTGCCCGTGCGAGATGAGACGTCCTGGGGGAGGAGAGGATTTACAGTTGAACTTGTGACAGTTTATGAGTATGAGTTATGAATATACTGTGTAAATTATGACTAGATGTACCAGAAACCACCAAAACCCAACCAAGCATTTATCACTATCTAATAAGGGAGGAGCAGAGAGGAGCGTGAAGTTAGCAACTGAGATTTAGGACACATTTAGGGATTGCCAGGTAGAAAGTGTTGCACTCACTACCTAGGTGTTAAGATGAAGGGAGATTTTTTTTCCTCAACTGAATTGAAGAGGGAAAAATAATCAAGTTTGCTCGGCCAGAGAACTTGGTGACGAGAGAAACTTGATATAAAAAAAAAAAAGAAAAAACATGAAGCACCAAAGTGTAGAACTTTAGGCTTTTTACATGTTTGTTTTTTCGTTTGTGTGCTTGTTTTCTGACGGAACGGAAGTCGTATTGTTGTGGGATTGGGCCGGTGCGGGGAGGTTGCCGCTTGGCGTCTGACTTGAGGTTACATGTTTTGTTGTGTTTTTAGCGTCCTGATCTGTTTGCATTTCTGTGAATAACCGGAGCCTTTTCTTTGTTCTCTTTTTCTTTTTCCTTTTAATATAAAAAATCTCTTCTTTTTTTTTTTTTTCTTTTTTTTTTGCTCAGACTAATTCTATAGTAGAGGCTCCTTTTTAAAGCAGCTGACTTGTTTTAAATTTAGATTAAAAAAGTTTTAAAAAGAGGGATTTTATTGTAGAAATTAACAGCTAAAGTCACCTGTTATATGTGTGTGTGCGTGTGTGTGTGTCTGTGTATATGCAGTGGAGGGAGATGGTGGGCCGGGAAAGGAGTCTGCGTTTTGCATGTTTGCCCGCTGCCTCTCCCTCATTGACACCCACACGCCCCCTCTTAAGGCATCTTCTCTTCGAACCTTTCCTCCCACTCCGTTTCTCTGCTTTCTGCAAGGGCCTGGTTTGTTTATAATCACTGTGTAAATACAGTGTATGTATAGATATATGTAGAAAAGTGTAATATATGTACATGTATCTAAGAGACACTCATCCTGTGCATTTTGGGGAAACGCCCCCCCTCCTCCCCATTGCCTCTGTGACTCTTGAGTAGTTTCAATTCTCCACTTTAAAAATACTTCCTTAAGATATCAGTAGCTCTAAATCATTCATGGCTAACATGAATACACACTCCCATAGGCAACCAACTCTAGTCCCATGGCCGTATGACTGTTTATAAAGATGGGGAATTTAAAAAAAAAAATAATATGGAAGTAGTTTAACCCCCCACACACACACAGCCCGACAGCCTTCATAATAGTGTCCTTAACTCTTGATCCCACAATGCTGTGAGCCGCCTTTTCATATCATATGCATCCACACATGCCTGGCAGTGTGTTTTAAGCTTTGTAACATATCTGCATCGCTGCTGTGTGACCGGTGCCGCCGCCCTCCCCCCTTCCTTCGTCGTGCTCCTTTTTAAACTCGTCTCCATCCATCGGCACAGTCGTATCTTCCACCCCCCCTCCCTCCAGTATGTCCACCCTTCCCCTTTCCGTGTTCGAACTCGTCCCTGCTCTTGAGATGTTTATTTGTACCTCTTCTCTGTTGTTCCCGTGTTACTGGTTTTTTGAGTTTTTTCGTTGTTGTCGATGTTGTTGTTAACTTTGTCGTTTTGGTAATTTGCCGATCTGCCAAGCTGGAGTTCTGCACTCTCCCTCGTACACAAGAAAAAAAAATATATATATATAGATATATATATATATAAATAAAAAGGGAAAAGAGGGAGGAAGGAAGCAAAGACAACACAAAATTGAATATATTGATCAGGACTAAATTATTTATCAATGTAATCTACCCTCGGTGGTTTTAAATCGTGCCTGCTCAGTTGAAAGGAGTGTTGAAAGGCAGAGGAAGAGTTGGTGTGTGTGTGTGTGCAGGTTTGTGCGACCTGAGCGGGACACCTAGTTATATGCATGTTTCAGTTACACATTTCTACCATGTACCTACCTGATTAAGGATGGAGTTAGTGTTAATATATGATATTTGCATCTTTTGAAATATGAATTTCCTCCATCCAGAATGTTGAATAGGTGACATGAAAATATATTTAAAAAAAAGAAAATTTTAAAAAAGGAAAAAAAAAAAGATTCAGGAGCCGTAGCTTGGTATGAGGCCCTCGATGTTCGCATTTTTCCCTGCGTTGTAATGATATACTATTGGGCTGCGCTTTCTCCCCCAGCCTTCCCATGAATGCTGGATTTTTTTTGCATGATCATGATGTACAATGAAATACAACCATGAATTGACGACTATCAAGTGTTTGTCTGAGTGTTAGTTGGTCTTCATCATAGCTTTGTTATTCTTCAAACTTGGATCTTGAAAGTATTTAATAAAAATACTATTTCAGCACTGGTTTGCTTCTCTGGATTCGTTTATTTCCTCAGGTTTTTCATCGCTTCTCCAAATCAATCGCTTCCTGATGCAATGTTTCTGTACTGATCGACTTTCAAACCTCTTTACTTGTGTTTTTCACCAGCAAACTCATTCTGAAAGCACCCAGTTAGGATCTAATAGAGAAAATCAACTCATTTTGACACCGCAGCATTGATTAGTCTCGCTAAATGTCTGCTCTCGTCCAATTGTAAGAAGTTTGTTTTTTAGCTGATTTTCAGCTCAAAGCCAGGGTTTTTGTGTGTTTGTGTGCCTGTGATTGGCCGGCTGCTCTAAACATCAACAGCTGCCACTATATTTGCCCTCCATACTCATCTGTCATCATGTAACAGTCAGATTAAGCTCTGAATAACGCTGCATAGCCTTCAGGCTGTTAACATACGTGCAGGATGAAACAATCAGTGCTGTCCGTTGGACAGCTCGGGCATCGTCCCGTCTCCTCCTCCGTACTCCGCTGTGCTTGTTTTAGCTGCACCAAGCACATGAGAAGTGTTGAGTAATCCTTCAGCCTTGTATAAAAAGGTTTTGGCCGTTATTTATGACGGTCCTAGTTATTTTCATGGTTTTTGTGTGTCTGTGTCTGTGTGTGTGTGTGTGTGTGTGTGTGTGTGTGTGTGTGTGTGTGTGTCTTGGATGTAGGACAGTTCCCCCCGGTTCCTCTGCTTTCTGTGTGAGTAATGAGGAGAGCTCTGCAGTTGGTTAACTTTGACACTCGCACTCACTTTATCAAAGACACAGAAAGGGAGAAACTCGCAGGGGAATGTGTCTTGTTAGCTCTCTCTGACCTCTGACTCCTTTAGAGTCAAAGAAATTAGGAGAAAAGCCAGAACGAGCCTCCTGAATCTAAATTACTTTTGACTTTGGAGAGGTCTTCTAAGGAAACTTTTCTGTCAGTCATCTCTGAGTTCTGCAAATGTTTACCTCATCGATGACTTTTTATTGCCCAGTGTTGCCCTTAAATTGAGTGTAATTCTGTTTTTATGCTTCAGAAAAAGCTCATACAGGCTTTATTTAATCCAATAAATGGCTATCTTTCTGCTGCAACAGCAGAAACAGGAGCATGCAGGTTTTATCCACAAAGCTGTCCTCATTCTGCAGACAGTGGTTACAGCTAGTGTGTGTACTTTTTCTTGTAAACGAAGTCCATGAGTATACACAACCCCTATTACAAAAATGTTAATTAAAACCGAATGCAAAGATTTGCAAATATCATAAACGGAAAACATTGAAGGTTGAAAATAAGGCGTTTAATAAACAAACTACTTTCATGAAAAATAGGAGCTAATTTTGAATTTGATGGCAGGAATACTTACGTTTTTACATCTTTCCCACAGTGTAACATCCCCTCTTTTTAATGAAGGTATATAAATATGTGGAAACTGAGAAAACCAGGCTGGATCTGTCGGAAGGGAATGTTCTCCAATTCTTCTCTGATGTAAGAATGTACCTGCTAATCTTTGAAAACATTTAGCTCATTGAGAAACACACAAATATGACAGACTCTGAGCTTCTGGCTTGTTTTGATGGCACACTGACTACCATTATGCATATTCGTGGGGTTTTTATTTCCCGGAAACATTCTGAGGTAGAGAAAACCGCACTTTACAGCTTTGTGTTCTAGCCCGAAGAGTCACCTTACAGTTGCATTTTGCTTTAAGGCACAGCGTCGCACATCAGCAACTAGACATTACCACACCATGGCTGATTCAGCAAAGAAACCTGAGAGGACATTAATGGATGTTGAATATGACAGAGTTCAGTAGTGCCACTTTATGATCCTCCTACAAACATGGAAGGCTCAGAATAGACCAGGGTCACGTTACATGCTCATTGTAATTTACCTCCACAAACCATGCAAGAATGTACGGCGAGTTGACTAAAGGGTTTCCTTAACAGCTGGAGGAAATTTGAAGATCCAGCATTTGTCACTTTCACCCCAAAGCTGTGGAACTAACTTCCTGGAGACATCAAAACGCTACCTCGCTAATTTTTTGGCTGTTTTTAGCTTTTATCTTGCAATGAATTTTTTCTTCTTCAAATATTCTGTTTTTACTTCACCTTACTTTTTATGTAATTTCATTAGTAGTGTTTCCTTTTTAAGTTGTCTTAATTTTCCATGAGAACATGCGAACTCCACGCAGGAAGGCTCCAGCCAAGGTTCGAGGCAGGAACCTTGTTGCTGTGTGAGGTGACGGCGCTAACGACCATATCGCGTTTAAGATGGTGTGTTAAGAAATGTTATCTAAAGTCATTCTAGCCAGTCATGATCATTAACAGATTTCTAAGCAGAGACCATATTATCTGTACCAGCAAAGTCTTTCCTGTAGCTCTACAGCTGCAGCATCAAGTTTTAATACAAAACCCCAGATTATTGTTGCACACCGAACTTTTATTTTATCATGTGGCTAATTGAAGTTGTGATGTTCTCAGTCAGTGCTGAGACAGAAGCCCATGAGTCTACATATAATCCATTAATTAGCAGCCATCATCTCCGATGTCTGAGGGGCTTCACAGCTGTCCCACCAGTGCAAAAGCAAAACAAAGTCAGATTTTCACTCTGATATAAATAACAGCTGATTAGAGCATGTTTGCCAAAGCTAAATGCTTCCAGACACTTAATATTTTGTTGAATTGAAAACAAATTATAGGTGTTAGAGTGATGCACACAGACCGAAGTGCAAAATACATCTTTGTAAAGCTGAGAATAATCCAAACAAGATGTGTCAGCAGTGTAAAGTGTTTGTAAAGGCTCCTGTCTTTTATACTAATGACTTTAACTAATCAGCTTGACTCTTAGAGCCAGGTTTAGAAAGTCTGGTGCACTCTTAATGGGATTCGAGGTCACCAGTCTATCTCAGGCTTTGGGATGTGCAGGTGTGAGGAACAACGGAGCGATCTTCTCAATGCTGCAGTGTGAGAATAGGCAGAATATTTTTCTTTTAGCAAAAGTGTTGCCGATGAATAAGGTGTCAACTCATCCTCTGCATCATTAAAGGAAACCTTCCCTTCCTTAAAGTCCACAAACATCCTGACCTTAAGTTTGTGTGGGAGGATGAACACAGGGGAAGCAGTGCCTTATAACCTCCTCTGAGCTCTGATGTTCAGTTTATACCAATTTTTCCCTGTCTGCTGTCTCGTTAACACCTCCAGTGACCCATCTCTCCTTCTCCCTCCACCAGTACCTCAAGTAAATCCTCCCTCAGGAGTAGCCTTTCTCTTCTACAAGTAACCCTGTGAATCTTGTAATTGCAAGGCCTGTTGCTTTCCTTTTCCCTTCTTCCTATCATCAGAGTGAGTGCACCGTGTGGAGTGTTGAAGTCCAGAGTTGCATCTATCCCCTCAACCTCTCATTTCTTTGTTAAACTTATCTTCAAAGTTCTAAAGTTTCCACACTGCACTTCGTTAACAAAAAAAACCCTTGATGCTTTGCTCGTCCTTGCTGCTGTGGAGGCTGAACTCATCATTCATGTAGTGAAGGCTGCAAGGAGAGGACGATCTCAAGAGCATGCGGAAACGCTTCGACGTGTGAGAACTGCTCCAGCTCCGTGCACCTTCCCCTGCAGCGCACTAATTTCTTGCTCAAGAGCTTTAATGACGCCCTTGGCTCTCCTCTCGATTGCCCCCCGCTTCTTCTTAATGATCCAAACGAGCTTTGAATCAGTCAGTGCAATGAGAGCGGCGAACACCTGCCTCCTGTCCAATGCGCCCTTCCTGCAAGCTTTCTTTGACCCCCATGGATTTTTCTGCAGCTTCTTCAGGAGCTTCAGTGGTAGTGATCTGTGCTGCTTGCACATCCTGTTGTGCAGTTTGACCCTGAGTTTGAGCAGTTCTCATGGTTTTTATGTGGCACAGGCCTGGCCGACATTGAAGCCACATGGAATGGACTCTTGGTGAGTGAAGACCTCCAGGAAGATTGAGCATTGAAGCTGCTCTCCACCCGAGGCTGCTGCAGGAAGCCAAGCTGGTGGCATTACATAAACCACAGCGTTACTTCCTGGAAATTATGTCAGCCATCATTTTTTAATCTCTAAAAGAGATATGTGACCTTTTAGTTATTTCCTCTGATAGAAAAGCATATTGAATAAGCCAGATTAACTGTATAGTATTATACAGACTCAGATTCCACATAAAGTGCTGCTCCACACTGATGTTTGCTCACATGAGGGTTACAGAAAACACATTTTCAGCAAAGTTATTTAATGAAATGACTCGGCAGTTAACCACGCTGGAACGTCTTTGCTCTGCACATCTGTCTCTGGTTTAAATGGCAGTCTACCACCTCTTCAGCTACTGTGTTGTAAATCCAGTTATAGGCAAATGCCACTTAACCTTGTACAGACTCACATAAATTCACAAGTTTCATTTGTTTTTTTTAGACAGCTCATATATTGTGACCCACACCAGTGGAAGACAAAACGGTTTCATCATAAAAAAATTATGCAAATGAGGCCGCAAATTTAGTGAAAATAAATTATGCATGACACATAGAGATAAATCAGTTAAATGGTATTCATAATGGGCTTTTCCGTATGGAGTTAGCAGGGTTCCCCCTGTGTTTCCTGAGCACTATGGCTTCATCCAACAGTCCAAACACCTGTGTTTTAGGTTAAGCAGTGATTGTAACCTGAGGGCATTTGTAAGTGCATGATTATTGTCTCTGTGTTGGCTGCTTGAACTGGATAAGCATGTATACAAACTTGATGGATGACTTTCAGTCGGCCTTCTTTTCTTTGAAAATGATACTTGGCTTGTAAGAAAACAAACAGTCTTATGTTCAATAGTTCTCTATTCTTTGTGAAGGTCTTTCAAAGTTTATCTGGCCAAAGATTAAGTTTGAAAGGAACAAATATGTAGAGACTGGAACCAAATGCAGGCAACATCCAAAGAAGAATTTTGGAAAGTCCTTAAAAAAGCCTGGAGCAATAAAGACTTTGTCTAAGAGGCTTCAGGCTGTGTTGAAGAATAAAGGTCCCCATACCAACTGTTGACTTTCAGTCTTAATGTAATTTGTACAAGCACCATTTTGCTCATGTTTGTTGTATTTCTATTTGTGTTTGTATGTTTATTTAAATTTTTGCACCTATTTCCTTTTTCCCTAACATATAAAAACAATGAGGGTGTCTCAAGGGTTCTGCAGAGTAATCTTTATGTTTGTGTTCTTGTGTGTTGGAGATCTAAACCTCAGAGCCTGCACTCAACAGGAAGTCAGCATAACCAGTTTGTGTTGTAAACATTTGAATGGGACTGATTGTTTCTGCACGGTGTAAGGAGTCTGCAGAACACAACTCTCAGATATGGTTGAAGTTATCAGATACACCCTGTTTGAGTTCAAATTATTCCAAAAATGACTCGATGTCTCAGTGTAAAGGTGAGTTACAAACCGATTCAAGACTCAAATAACATGTTTTTATCTCTAAAATATGATTAAAACATATACATGGAGTAGCTTATTGGTGAAATTTTAAAGTTTGGATTATAGTGCATTGTCAAAGGTGCAGGTTTTTTACTTTACGTGTTGCAGACTTTATCAGTTATCAAATTCATGTACAAAGTAAATTATACTCAACCCTATTTTTGCTTCTAATGCTGCTAAACTTATGTACAATAAGCCTTTACTGGTGTGGCTTGTACTTCATCTGCCTCTAAAATGTGGAAAACCTTTGGACACGGGACAGAAATGCAGTTAGATCATTTTATTGTGTGAAATAAGAGGGAAAAACCATAAAGGTTCTTTAAGAGTGGGTCTAATGGCACCCATCAATGTTTCCTTAATCAATAATTAATTTTTAAGAACACCATTTCATCCAACATGACCACTTACCGACAGAAGAAGCAACAGATGTTTTCTATGTGTGTAATAAAATCACGTCTTTAATATTTAATGTCTGCAACCACAGTCTGTTGTATATAAATCACTAACATTTATTTCGTCAAAATTCGTAATCAGCTGCATCCCAAAAGGCCACCTCATTATAAATAATCATTTCTACAGTTTTCAGTAAACACTGGCCGATTTGCTCCGAGGGTGTCCTCTGATGCCGCTGTTTTCAGAGAGGAACAAAAGAAGCGATTAACAGTGCTCATGGGTGGCTGAGAGCAGCAGCTAAGCAGATTTACTTTTCAATTACTTTGAAGGCAATAAAAGGCTTGTAAGCAGTCTGGTTTTTTCCAACATTTACAATCCATGTGATTTGAGTAGGGTTCTGTTAGTATAAGAGGAAACCAAAAAAAGACCTTTTCCACATATTTTTCCACTAATGTTTTCAGTGGCTCTTTCACAAATCAACTCTTAGTATTTACCATCCTTTTCTGCACAAAAGGTGTTGGGCCAAATGAGAGTTGATTGAAGCTCATTGTTAAATAACTGAAGCTGAAAAGAGACCACAGGAGCACAGAGTTGTTTTCACCAGGTATATGCTTTATTACTCAACCATGAATCAGCACATTACACTGAGGAAGAGGATAAGTGGACGGGTCCAACACAAGTAGAGAATATTTCCTCTGCACCCTCACACACCGCCCTCCTGGAGACGTACAGTATTTACAAGAACCTCTAAAACCCCTGCCAAAAGATGTTGGATTCATCATTCCTCAGAGGACTTAATTTCAAGTTTTAGTTTGTAAATAAATAAATAAATTAATAAAAATCACAGAAATGACAGAAAAATTTCTTTTAATATTTTTGGCTCTGTAAAACATCTAAAAAAAATTTATTAAATTGCTTTAATTTTCTCATTTTTTAAGATCAAATGGAGGAAAACATTACTTCTCCACAGAGACTTTTTTCATTTAGACAACCGAAAGGAGGTCGGTTAATGCTGAGGTTGCTTTTCAGGATGATAATGCATCTTGCCAGAGAGCAAAGAGTCCAGATCTCAGTACAACAAAAAAATGTATGCAAAGAGATAAGAAAAAAAAACCTACTATTTGAGAGAGTTAGAACCTGATTGATGAAGTATGTTTTTCACAAGTGAAGCAGATGTCTCAAAGCATTCAATCCGTCATAAAAGCAAAAAAAGAGCAACAAAGCAAATACTGAGATTTATTTTAGTCCATAATTTTATCATTTTACCTCAAGATTGAATGATTTTTGTTCTCTATTTAATCTGAAAAAAGTTATAGCAATTTATTTATTTTTTTTATAGATGCTAGCTAATAAATTACATACTTATTTGTCACATCTGGGATTACTTTTGTAAACAAAAGAATGAAAATCCTCCAAGAAAAGCGAGTGCAAAATCTTAACCAGGGGTCGTACACGGTCGAACATCGAGCCAGAGGATGAACGGGCTTGAGTTTATGTACAGGATCAGAACAACAGGCAGTAACGGGTTACAAGATGCTTCACAACACAATGGTTCACAGTACATCGAGCACAAGTTCATACACCTACAGCAACAGTATAAAACGAACCAACAGGGCCCCCGTTGTTTAACAACAGGCGCCCTGTGAAAATAGAGCAACGTCGCCATCTTCTGGTTGGATCCCATGTTTGCTCAGAAAACAACAGAACAGATGAAATTAAACTTCACCAGGTAATTTATCTAAAACACGTACTATCTAAACTGAGGAGTTGCAGCTATCTATCCATCTATCTGAGCAACTATCTACTGTATCTATCGAGAGTCGTACAAAAAGATATGACCTGACTGTCGGCTTCCAATGGCTTCAAAAGGAGGGAATTATCCTGTACAATTTTAAAGGACCATACCAATGTTTTTGCACCTTAACTGCAAAAGCAGAGAACATTTAAACAATCTATGTAACCAGACATCTTGCTGTGCTCCAGCTGTTGTTTTTGAAATCCAAGAAATCAGTTTCCATTATATGAACAGCAGGTTTTCTTTCTGTTGTTCTCATGGGTTGATGCAATTTAAATGATGCGAGGATGGTAGTTTTATCTCTCATCTGTCATGGATTGCAAAAAAGCAATTTCAATGGAAAACAGGGACTGGTGTTGAGAGGAGGTCCACTCATTAGTAGCAGACGTTTGGGGGCTTCATAATACACTTCTTATTTATACAGTTACCCTTTTCTTTTGTTTCTGATGGGTTTCCCTAACTCCCATTTCTGTTAGGATTAACTCCTGGTTTTTGTGGTCTGTGTAACATGCTAAATCAGTGGTATGGTCCTATGTAAAGTAGCTTACTTATGGTTCTTAAATAAACTACAGCACTTTCACCAGAAAAGTTACAGCCCTATTTGAAAAAAGGATCCCACATGTATGTATTATTTGGAGAAAAAAAAAAAGGAGAAAAAACTGGGACAACCCTTGCCTGCTGCAGGAGTTTATCTACATCAGTCATGTTAGAGGGGCAGATGATATACAGCCTAAATACTAGATGTTCTCTAGGTTAGTTTTTTGCAGTTTTCTTATAACTCACACAGAGGACACATAAATAGGTGGAATTAGCATAGATTCTTGGGTGACCTTCTTCAAAATGTCCCTCAGATATTTAATGCAAATACTATTGTCCTCTAAATGCATGCTGTGCTGATTTTTTTCACATTTTTTCTTTTTTTTGGGGGGGGCTGTTTAGTATCAGTAAAAGGTCCCAATCAGCATCTGTCAGGCTCATCCTTCATCCTAAACTCCCCATCAGTCTCCGTTATGCCACACATGTACAGTAAAGCATCGCCCTCTCTCCGTCACACACTGCTGGACTCATCATTAACAACCAAACACGTGGAATTCACATTACCGAGTTAGAATCTGAATGAGACTTTAAGCTGGGAGCATCTTTTCTTTGCATTTGTCATTCTTCTTCCCTCCTCAGGTGGTCACATGGCACAGGTGGTAACCAATAGCACGGCTTCAATCAGACCTCAATTTGTTTGTTTGTGTTGGCATCTTCTGTGTAGAACGTGTGTGCGCTTTTAGCATGTGAATGAGTGTGTGTGTGTTTCTGTTTAATCTCGCCGATGTCATTGTGAATGTGTTGGAGCTTGCCGTGCACGTGGAAATGCTCATCTTTGCCCTCGGTGTGTGCGGGCTCCTTCTGTGTGTGCGTGAGGTCATTGTCAGCATGCGTCAGATCGGTTTGTGTTTTCGTGTGTGCGTGTGCCTCCGCCGGACGTCCTTGTGTGTCGATAACCTCGTCGATCCAGCTCCTGAAGCGGCTGACTCTTGTGTACAGAGCGGGAGAGGAAGGGTCAGCGCAGCCGTAACCCCCGGCAACAACCCCAGTAAGGACCCATCGGCCCGTCTCCTCCTGACACACCAGCCCGCCTCCAGAGTTGCCTTGGCAACCGTCGCCATGGAGGAGACTAGTGTCTGGAGGACTGCCGGCACATAGGGTGCCATGAGTGGAGAAGCTGTTGCCATAGCGCTTCTTACATTGCCATGACGACATCAGAGGGACCCAGGAAGCAATAATAGAATCTAGGAGAAATTAAAAAGTGACAAGTAAGAAATTTAGAAACGATTAGTCGTATAACTGATTATCCAGCAGGTCAGATCACACATTAATTGGAATTAATAGAAGCAATCCTGGAATTTTGTTTTAGGGCCTCCTTATAACTAAAAATGTGACGTTCAGGGAGCCCTGTTTTTTTCCCCTTTGTATCTCCTCCTAACAAACTCCAGATGATGCTGCATAGACTGTTCCTCAGAAGTGGGAATGTAAAAGAAATGTAATCTTTTTTTTTTTGTGCTAATAAACCAAAATGGCATCATTATTTATACATTGTCCACTTCACAGAAGACATAAATTTGATAATGATGCTCTAACAGCACTTTGTTTCATGTGTTCAACCCTGACAAGGAAATCTGACTTTGAATTGACAATTGTAAACTTTTTAATAGTCTCAAGTTAGAGTTTCTAACTTTGGATTCTTCACTGAATGGAAAAATAACTTTGATGAAAAATTTGCCATATAAGCACTGGTTCTTTCAAGGTATTTTTGCTTCTAAAAACCTAAACAAAAATCTAAGCAAGGCAACTGTATTTGTATTACACCAATCCAGTCATCCCAAAGCTCTTTTAAAGATTCAGTCCAATGTATTCACAATCCAAGTAAATCTAATTGATTGATATTAATTGTGTTTATATAATTCCAATTCATTAAAATTAAGTAAATATTGAATTAAACCAAATATTGAATCTTCTCAGTGAGCGACCTTAGAGAGGACAAGTTTATGTTTATGTAGATGATGTTGAAGGATTTATAATGCAAGTTCTCAACAGTGTTATTTGACCAGCAGCTGTTAAATTCTGCTGAAGGTGTTTTAACAGTTTGGGCCAGTTCAACATGTGTCCTACAACAAGACCGTGACTGAAAGAGGGATTTTTAGCCCTCCCAACTGTCCATGGTCCAACTGGGTTCCTCCACACCCCTTAAATGTTCCACTTGGAGAGAGGCGTAAACTGATAGAAGAAACATGCCTTGCTGTGTTCCTGTGTTTAAAAATATATACTTTAAGTCAGATATCAAACACTTCTGCTGGCACACCAGCAGCTGAATGAGGTGGCATAAAGGCGTGTTGGCCAAGTTCTGCAACAGCATTCAACACAAAGTCCAGGTTTTTGGTCAAATCTTCGCTGCTGATTTATAAAAATATGAAAGCAATAAAAATTTCTTTTGAGGGACGAATAACTAAATGCTAAATTTTAAGGAAATCTATTGCAGCAGCTGTTGGAACGTTTCATAAAAAACTTGAACTGTCAACCACATGATGGCACCAGAGTCACAGTGAGGAGAACTACTGAACATGTGTTTCCTGCTGCTTCTTATAGATAAGCAGCATTTATTGAAATTTGGGTTTTTTTATTGTTAGTTAGACAAAACGAACAATATAAAGATGTCAATTCGGGTTCTAGAAATGTATATTTTCACTAAAAACATTAACAAATGTACAGATTTACAATGACAGTGTTTGTTTGTTGTTGCCTCTCTGGAGTTTCCATATCAAAGATAACCTGGAATATAAAATTCTTGTGCTTTGTTAAACTGCACATTCTTGCAACATGTAAACACTTTCAACAATTACGACCAAACAAAAACGTGAACCACATGAAGCTGCACTGAAATGGGCTGTTAGAAGTTTGTGAACTCCTTTTAACATCTTTGCATTTTACAAATTATTTTTAGACAAAATGTAAACTCTGTTTGATATTGTAACACAAACCTGGTCCCGTCCAGCCTGTAGTAACCATGACAACACATGAAGATGGAGTCTTTCCCTCTGTTGTGGCGTCAGCAGCAGGGATACATGCTGCGTTAGTGTTGGGGTCAAAAGTCAGACAGTGACCTTTGGTGCTCGGCAGCTTCAGCAAAGCCATATCGTGGCCTCCGCTCTGCCCCTTGAACTTCCGGTGAACAACCACCTGCTCCGGGGTGAGAATCTGCTCCGAAGCCCCGACGCGCACCTTGTACCTGGATGGGTCGCTGCCAAACCTGCAGCAGGGAGAGAGAACGAGCTGGAGGTGTGAAAACACTTGTGTCATGTGGTCCGGCTAAAGATGCCTCCTGTGTACAGGAAGTCATTTAGAGTTAACCCTTTAAAGCCCAACCCAAGAAAAACTGGAGAGAAGAGTCCAATTTTTTCAATTTGAAGTCTTTATTCGGCCCTTTAACAAAATGTGGAAAAAATTTTACAAATTCTTTTTTTTTGAGGGGGGATATCTACCATTTATTACCGTGTGATATGACAAAATTATTGTAGTGTAGTCTTATGCTTCCTAGTATCCATTAGGGGGCAGAAGACAAGTATAATATTGTATACTGCAGGGTTTTGAGCAAAGTTTTTGACCATTAAATGATGCAAAATGTCTCAGAAACTGTATGTATCAAACATGATACGTATATGATGATTTTTACCTGCTGAGGCAGAATGCCGACGTCAGGACCCAGCAGGGGCTGATCAGCGTGCCACTGCAGAGGGGCCCACCGGCTTCCTCTTGAGACTGAAGCCACACTGATACCTGCCATGGCCACGAAGTCCTGAGAAACATTACAAAAAATGTCAATTACAAATTTCTTCTCTTCTTTTCTTGAGTTTATAAAGAGCGTTTCTCATAATCTACGTCAGAATCTCAATTTTATTTCTAGTCCCCCAAAACGACATGACAGGTTTAACTCAAATGATAAATAATCACACCTTTTAACTCTTTTAAGTCTTCAGTGTTTTTCTGCATTTCATCCCACCTGAGTGTGTTTTCCTCTCCTTCGTTCCTCCTCTTGCCCTCCTCCTCCACCAGCTTTCTCAGCCCGCAGCTCATCTCCTGAGGTTTGGCCTTTGCCGCCGATTCCCGCGGCGTGACATCACACCTCACACCCGCATCCTCCATGCGTCTGCAGCCCTGAATGCTCTGACCCAGGGAGGGACACTCCCCCAGGAACTCCTCCTTTCCCGTGCACCTCACCTGGTCCAGGTGGATGGGTCCTTTCCCTTGACCGAACCCTCCGGCTGCGACCGCGCCACCACTGATGAGGAGAAAAATAATAAAAGATGTAATTTCGTGCTCCTTTTTATTTTTTCTGGTTCTAATTGTAATGTTGCAAACACGAACCTGTGTCCAAGCTGTCTGCACACCACAGCTGCATTCAGGTCATTCCAACCCGAGTCGCAAATACTCCCCCAGTCGCCATGGAGATACACCTCAACTCGACCTTCCTTCCTGCTACTGCCACCCACGAGACGAAGCAGGGGACCTGGCAGGAAGAAAACTCATTCATATTCATGTCTGAGCATCTACGCAGCCCAGTCTCCAGTGACACAGTGAGTTATGTGTCCGCTGACATTGTTAAATGTCATCTGCCCTGTCTTTATGCAGCTTCTATTCTCATTCTGATGGCCTGAGCATGTTGACAGGAGGAGCGGGACCCCTGGAGTGGCCAGACAGTGAACAACGCTTCCTTTTCAGTGCTGTAAACATTTCACATTGAAACAGTTTGGACAGTCAAGACTCCAGCGCTCACGCTGAGGAAAAATATGCCATAGAGAAATATATGAGCAAAAAAAAAGTGCAAAATGTGCAGCCATTTTTTTCTATGTCTTACTTGAAAGCCCAAATTAGATGCACATATTTCCTGGATCCCATGTTGTAGATCCACAGATACACCTTTATATGTGGATCATTGTTGTCTGGATCAGATGTTTATTTTTATCCAAACAGACTTGGACCAAAAAGACCTAAAGGCTGGGGACGAGAGCTTGTGACTCCCTTTGCCAAATTTTTCCCAAGCAAAGCAGCTTTTATCTCAGGTTAAAAAAAAAAAAAAAGGAAAGATTGATCTAGCCTGGTTGAGACGCCGTTTTAATTTGCTAGTCATCATCTTGTCTCACCTGTGGAAGGTGCGATAACCGGCACTTCATTGGTCTCTTGGCTGGGTCTTCCTCTGCAGCGAACATTGACGTCCTCACTGTGGGAGCAGTCGGTCCTTCCCCAGATCCCGTGTTGGCAGTCCAGCAGAGACGTCTCGGATCCTTCACACCGGACGTCATCCAGTAGGATCAGACCAACGCCCTCACCAAACGTCCCATCCGGCACAACCTCAGCGTGACCCCTGAAAGTGAAGAAAGAGTTTAATATCTACGTGGAAAGAGTGACTGATACACTGAATAAATGCCAAATAGCTGAAACATGATGAATAGAGTGGGCCAAAATACCTCCATAGCATCAATTACTTGTTATTGCCACTAAGGGTGTTTCTATATTTTGATTTAGTTTTTGTTCAATGAAAAATGACACGGTGTAATGTGCCATGTGCTGTTCTTTATCTGAAGCTGTTTTACCTAATCTGAAGACCTGGTAAGGACCAGTTTTAGGGGGGTTTTTTATGTAAGACCTCAGAACAGAAAGGGGATATATGTTCATTTTCAAGTGGCTGTAAATATTTTCGTTTGCAAATGAAAAGAGGGATAAAATGCTTTTGAAGCCTTAGAAAATGAGTCATTATACAAGTTTTGATCCTGTGTAATAATTTCACACTTAGTAAAAAAAAGTAGGCCTCTAACTATTTTACAGCCCAGAAGGCATAGTCATTTTACAGTTTTTGACCAATTCCTTTCAATTGTGACCAATTCCTTTCAATTGTGTTGCTCTGTACTTGAGCAGTAGTCTTTCCTCTACCCCAGTGCCAATTTATGAGAGTTTTTCGTGTGTTTCCAAGGCAAGGCAAGTTTATTTGTATACAGATTTCATGTACAAGACATAAAACATTAAAAGCATTCAGTGGGGTTCAGAGGAAGCATTAAAAAGTACATTAAAAACAAACTTTAAAAAGAATTAAATAAAGTAGCTAAAGTCTTCTGCTTTTGCAAATTGCGACTGTCATTGTGTCTCTCATGACCTTGAAGGTTTTCTGGATTGACTCAGGCATGTTTTTGGACTGAGTAAAGATAACAGACTGATCTTGTTTATCTAAAAGTGGATGGATCTCTTGTTAATAAAAAGGATGTTGGACTTTGACGACTGCCTTTCAGATTTAGCAGTGTGAGGATTAAGATCTCTCATTAACTCCGGCTCATTTCCCTGCACTCATCACTCGTTCTCCAGTGGTCCTGTGCAGATGGAGTCATTATTCTGTACGTGTGCTGTAAAATCGGCGTTGACTTCATCAAGATAAGTTAACTCAATGAGACCTGATGCAACGTGAATGGAGCTGTGTTTATGGAAAAATGTCTCGACCCTCAGTGGGTTGAAGCAAAAGCTTCTCTACAGCCACGTTAGCATTCATACCTGTAGCCCAGCTGTCTGCAGACCACTTCTGCATGCTGCTGAGTCCAGTGGTCGTCACACACCGTGCCCCAGTCTCCGTTGTGAAACACCTCCACTCTACCCTCCCAGGGACTGTCTCCTCCAACCAGACGCACCACACCATCTGAAACAGTTTCAAAGTCGTCTCTGCAGCCACGAGGCAAAATTTGGGTTTATGACTGTCACCAATTTAAAAGTATAATTTTCAGATCAATTATTGATCTGTGTTTAGTTCCAGCAATTGATTTGTTTCCTTTCAGCCCCCATAAATCCAGCTACGGATTGTCTCAAACAGGATGCTGCTGCTTCATGGAGTAATGATTTATTGATGTACGGTAGATATAAATAGAAGCTTTAAGCTTCCCAGCATGCACAGAAGCTCTGTGAGTGTTTGTGTGTGTGTGTTGTACCTGTATAAGGACTGCATGAGACCCCAGCGTCCTCCATGTGGTCACAGTTGTGCTGCTCCCATTCACTGTGGGGACACTGATCCAGGAACAGTTCGTTTCCTGTGCACTTCATGGCATCAAGCAGGATGGGACCCGAACCCTGACCGAAATGTGCCCATGACCAGGCCTTCGCTATACCCCTGCAACACACACAGTTTGTGTAAGATCAAATCCAAAGTTTGGCCATTTTCAGGACAATAATTTGGTTTTAAAGGCATGAAATATTCTCCAGGGTTAGAGATGCGAAGGCGACTGTCTTTAACCACATTTTATGGTAAATGTTTGGTAAATGGACAAACACAAGACTTCCTCACCACCGCGGCAACCCAGACGCTCAAAACTGACTAAAATATTTGACTTAAAACAAATAGAAGATTTACATTGGACAAGAAATGGGGAAAAAAGTAAGTTTAATAACTCAATCTGATTAAACAGAAATGAAACCATCTGGCTCATTTCCATCAGCATGTGTAGATAAAACCAGGCACAGAGTGTCACTTCATTAATACCACCCGACAGTTAAACAAGGCAACATCATGATGTGGGGGTGTTTTCTTTGGCAGGGATGGGGAAACTAGTCCTGATAAGATGGATGCAGCATAAAGTGGAGTCCTCAAAGGTTTAAAAAAGGCAGTGAAGGCCAGATACACTGAGCAACACCAGGAGACTATGAAGGTTCATGCTGGTGACTGATATAGAATCTGGACCTGACCTTGAGTTCTCCCAAAAAAACGTCAAGGCTGCCATTACAGGCAATGGTTTCAATGAAATACTAAGTTGTTGTTTTTTTGTCAGAAAACAAAGTCAGAAGATCTTTGTAAATGGGATATTTCAGAATCTGATATTTTAGATTACAAGAGATGGAAAAATGCTATTGTGAAGAATTGTGCTGACAGATGGGGGAATAAAAAGGTAAAGCCTTTTGAAAAAAGTCAGAAACATCACAATATTCAACTCTCGTGCAGCCCAGCTCCTAGAAAACTAAAATATTTTCCAAAAACTTGTTTCTGGAGCTTAAACACCTCAAAGGATGCTGTTGGTTCATGTGGTAATGATTTATGTATAACGAAAACTATTTCTAAAAAAACAACTTTTGCATGTTTATGTCCACGTATTTCTGCTCCTGTGTTAAAACTGATGTTTTAACCTCTACATAACCTGCAGGTGTTGCTACCATGTTGTAGAGACCACGAGATTCATCCAATACTATCCTATCATTTTTTGTATAGACTTCATCCTGAGCTCAGTTGTTAGACGGTGAACAGCCACATGACAGCTCTACATCAAACACATGAACAACAGATTAAATCTGAGTTTTGTTAATATATTAAAAAAGAGGGGGGGGGGGGGGGGGGGGGAACCTTGAAACGGAGTTGGTTTTTCCCTTTTACCTTTCCGGTTGACCCTTCCTTCCTTTTCCCAGATCCCCAAACGCCGACT
>JBBBVU010000023.1:7034458-7066633 GCA_037177055.1 Atherinosoma microstoma | reverse complement strand
TCCCTTACCCCTGTCCCCCACCCCCCCCCCCCCCCCCCCCCCCCCCCCCCACCCCCCCCCACCCCCCCCCCCCCCCCCCCCCTCCCCCCCCCCCCCCCCCCTCCTCCTTCCTCCCCCACCCACATTTGACAATGAGTTGATTATTCATGTTGAATATTCATGTTGAATATTCATTCATTGTCATGAATTATATAATTAAGATCGTTTGAGATAAAATGCACCCTTCATTGTAACGGACACAATGTTTTACTCTTCACATGCAGTTGCCTGCATGACCTCTGGGAGGACAGTCTCAGATAATCAGAGGTATTTGTTGTAAAGTATTTGAGCAGCTGCAGTAATAAAATCCTGCTTTTACATAATTACTTTTAAAATTCTTCATTCAACCTTTCTCAAACCAGACAAGACGGATCAGGAACACATTCTTAATGTAAACAAATTAAAATGAATAATGAATCAGTTAGAAGGACGATAAGTCTGCACTAAGTGCTCATTAATACCCGATGCCTTTTAATAACTAAAGTCCTTTTTTTTTTCTCCGCAGTTCATTTGCATGCTTCTATCTGAATAAAATGACTTGCAAAAGAATGTTTCCGCTGTGTGGTTTTGTTACATAAAAATGTGAGAGCTTCCTCCACTGCTGTTAAAACATGTCCACGGGGAGGTTACAAAAATCTGCCAACATGAAAAGTGTGTCAATGTTTGACACACAAACTCTCTGCAGATAGAAAGAAAACTAAACCATGTGGGGAAAAACAGGCAATCTTCGCTTCATTTCATCAAAAAAGTTCAAACGTGACAGCCAGTGATATGCAGCTGTGTGGGAAACCTGCACTTCACTGTCAGCTCATGTATCATTTACAACCACAAACACAGATGGTGAGGCGTCCCCTTGGTGCTTCAGGTACAATGAAACCTTGTGTTGAACATGAAGGGGAGTTTGTTGACTTTACAGTTCCAGCTTTATCACTGTTTGACACTCTGAGATGTCTTTGATGTTTCCGTAAAGAGTGTGATGGGGGTAACACCTGCACAGATTTAAACCTGATCAACACAAATACAAATGTGTTCCCTGGATTCTTCCTGAGCCAAACAACTACCCTGTGCTGGCCTGGTTAGTCTTGAAACCAACACCTTCAAAACATCATCAAGCGCATCTGATAAATTACTAAATTTACTCTGAATTTGACTTCAGAGAAAGACTGGAAGCTCTTTGCAGCAAATCTATCAAGTTTTTAGAGAAAATAGAAGTAAATTATTCAAAATGACCTCCAATTTCAATCCTTTGACAGTTTCTCCACTTTTAGCCTTGATACAGCTACTGTAGAAATCTTAATATTCACAGTGAAATAGAACATGACATAAAAGAGAAGCTGAGGCCACTCTGTAGTGCATCTATGACACCAACATAGATGGAAAGTATATCTAAAATCTAATTCCTTTATGGTGTAACACTCCAAAAACTGTCGAAGACACATGGAGGGCATTTTCTTTTCATGAAATCCCACCTGTCTGACACACGAGGAACGCTTTGTTACACAGATTTAGTAAAGTTTCAAATGAAAATTGTTTCTAAAAGAGACTGGACAAACTCTCAATCTATTTATCATGAAATTTTTTTTTTTACCCAATTAAATCCAGGAAGCAACACAAGAGGAGCCAAAACTGTTTAGTGAAACAGTGAAATTATGATGCTTTTGAAACCCTTAGAAACCAAACATTTCTCTTCAAGAAAATACTCAGATAATGTTTTTTCAGGAATGAAGCATTTTTCATTGTGACACTTAATATCATTATGTAATATCATTACACCTACTGATGGGGAAGCTGTGAACGTACCCAAAACCCAGCTGTCGGCACACCACTTCAGCATCTCTGTCGTCCCACTGGTCATCGCAGACGGAGCCCCACCGTCCTGCGTGAAACACCTCCACACGACCTTCAAAGTCTTCCTCGCCTCCGACCAATCGCAGCGGAGAGCCGCTGCCTGAGAGGACACCAGGAGAGACACCTGCAGTTAAATGTCTTCTATATGCCTGACTGTAATTAAAAGTATCCCTGAAGTGGGAATGCATCATGTTATAAATAAAAGACCTGATTAAAATAGATGAAAAGTAAATATAGATGTATGATGGAAATATTCAGGGCTGGTTGCCATGACGATGGGGAAGTTACACTGACCTTCTGGTGGCGTGCACACCAATGCTGCCTCTTTGCCATGGCTGCAGTCGCCTGTGACGAACATCCTGCTCCGGCACTTACTCAGGGTGTCCTCATCGCCGCGGCAACCCAGACGCTCATAGTGGAAGAGGCCAGAGCCGGAGCCAAACAGGGAGTGCTGCAGCGCGGTGCCGATGTCACTGAAAACAGACAAAAAGTAAATAAATCACCAGTAAGAGTGAATCTTTAGCAGAGGTCACACATCACTGCGATGTTGGTCTGATTAATTTTTTCTCTCTTACCCCAAACCTAGCTGTCTGCAGATCACGCTGGCATCTCTGTCTGTCCAATGAGAGTTGCACACCGCCCCCCATTGGCCATTCAGGTAGACCTCAACCCGCCCGCTCCCAGAAGATGAACTGCCAACCAGACGAGTCGCACCTGAAAAATACTTTTTGTTAAGCATCTATGTTTGTTACGATTAATCATCCCGACACATTCGGACGTACCCTGATGGCAGTCGCAGTACGCCCAGCCGATGGCTCCTGAGTTTTGTCTGAAGAAGCACCAGGGGTTAGATTCACGGTCCGGGTTCCTGCAGAAACTGTGGTCCCCCAGCCCGCGGCCTGGATACTGCATGACATAGTCTGGAAACTCAGTCCACTTCAGACAGGGGGCGCCAGAGTCTGTCTGGGACACGGTGCCGTTATAGTATCCCAGCTCTGTGAACCCCTCAGAGCAGGACAGAGGCACTGCAAATAGGAAGAAGAGGGGGGGTAAGAGGGGTGAGTAAATGGTGAAATGAGGAGGATTTGGGTCAGAGAGGACAGTGAGGATAAGAGGGACGGTTTTGGAGGAGGAGAGAAGAAAGAGGAGTGGAACAAGCTTTGAAATCACATTATCCCCATGTCTGTAATTCATCTCAACATAAAAGCTAACAAGCATGGTTCTCATAAACTGTCCAGTAATGCAGCAGGATCCTGACTGATGCAGTCACCCTCACTGATCAATGCTGAGCATAAAATCAAACCGGTTTTTAATGTAACATGGTGGTAAACCCCAACAAGGAGGGTAATCCAACAAGGAGAAAAAGAGACTGAAGCTTCCAAAGATTGGGAGGGAAACTGCTGACATCAAAGTGTAAACAAATTAGGCCACAAAAAGATAAGCTGGTTATGTGCTGCAGCTTATTAAAAATCCAATATGAGCTTTAATGAACAGAACAAAACAATCCAAGCGGAGCGTTTTTAGAAACTGAAAACTCTGTAACTGAAAGGAAGAGAGGTACTGAATCTCAGTGTATTTTGTAGATTTTTAGAATAAGGATGAAAGATAAAAAAGATACAGTGGTACACTGCCTGAGTAGCTCTCTATCTGTATTTAAACCTTTGGGTCTCATGAGGGATTCTTTTTATTATTATTATTATTATTATTATTTTACTTTCCTCTGTTTACTTCCAGCCTTTTATTGCACCTCCAAAACTGTCCAAAAATCCTGAGCCAGCCCTCACATTTCCATATTTTGCTCCACGCAGCCAGACTTTTATCTTCTTTTTTTTTTTTTATTTAAATAACTTTTCAAGTGGTTTTGAGCAATAAAGGGTTTCTCTTTTTTTGTGTGTGTATATGTGTGTGCGCGTGCAGGGGGGGTAAGACATTAACAGCTTTTTCAGTCTTTTTCCTCCTTGGCCTTGTACCCGATTATGTCTATTTTGAGAAAACAGGCCATTTAAAAATTCAAGAGGGAGAAAGACATCTTACTCAAGGGATGAGCCAGTCTTGTATCGGCACATAAGACAACTAAGCAAAAAAAGCCATTTTAAATGATGTCTTGTTTTTACACAAACAAGGTGATTTTCAAAGAGCTGTAAGCTGAAAACTCAGCATATCTCAGCATGATATGTGACCTCAAAATTTAGAGAAAACTGGACAGTTGGAGGACAAAAGAAAACGGCTTAAAACAATCTTCAGTAGTTGAACAGTATATGAAAGTGACATCTTTAAAAAACAGGAAAGCATTCAGCAAAGAGCTGACACGAGACCTGAGAGATGCATCTTGACCCTCAGTTGATCCATCTAATGTTCAAATGGTCAGATGAAGCCATTTTAAGGAAGAGAAACAAGGGGGAAAAGGCTGAGGTATGCCAAATGACACAAGAAATGTGAACTGGAAATCAGTGATAACAGTTCTCAAGGATTCATTAATCCGGACCAGAACCCAGACCTCAACCAGTGTAAGATTATCTTCACAGAAAACAGAACAAAAAGCAGCCAACATCCAAAGAAAAGCTTTGAAATTGCCTTTAAAGGAGTCTAGAGAACTATTCCTGAAGATTACCAGACCATGACCAGAAATAAATAAATGACCACAAAGTTTGTCCAAGAAGGTTCAGAACTTCAGACCATATTGAGAGAATACAGGTCATCAAACTAAACATTGACTTTCAAGCATGTTAGAACTGTACAAGCTCTGTTTTAGCTTCATATACTGCATTTACATTTATGTTTGCTCATGTTCCAAGAAATTGCTGCAGCCATTTCCCATTTTCCTGGTAGTATATGAAGAAATGAGAGGTAGCGTTTGCATTTTATTGCATTTCCCCTTTAATTTCTCCCTCATTTTTCATCATTTCTTGTTTCTTGTGAACTGATGAAGGTCTGAAAAATCCCCCAAACCAAAAACGAAAACAATCTTAGACTTTGTTTTTCACTTGCACCGAGATATTTTCAACTCACGTGGGTTTTTTTTCTCTCTTGATAACTTTGGTACTTCTTGCACTCTGAAGCTTTCGGTGCTTTTCGAGGGCAAGCTGCTACTAGTCTGTGATTAATGGTGGAGGTGTTTGGGCAACAGAGCAACAGCCTTATCTCTGCAACACACACAGCTCGGCTGTCCGGAAACATTATCTACTCACTGCAAAACCTCGTACTCTCACACACACACACATTCAAAGGTTTTGCTTCAGTGTGACCAACGCAGAGAGCCACAAAGACAGACACACTGGGTCTGGTTTATAGGAAGATAAGAGGGACAGCGGTAAAAGCATGAGAGTGTGGGGAATGTCCTGAACTAAAACAGCAATCTATCATCAAACCATAAATAATACAGAGCACTCTGAGACATTGCGCCTCATACTGAATCTAAAAGCAGCCTTCACTACGTAGAATCCAAGCATGAGTAAGCTCCTGACTGCTCACAAAACGGGTGTCTGTCTCTTTAAGAGTCATGACACAGGAGGATACTGAAAGTAAATTGCCTTCCTGGGAAACAGCTAAACGTCTGTCCTCATTTTTCTCTGCTCTCCACCCTAACCCACGGCAGTACGTAAGTAGGAATTACTGAGTCAAACTCTCCCTGTAAATCCTAAAAAAATGAAGTCCAAGTTGTTTGGAGCTGTGGTTTAAGCTCACTCTCTGATTAGAAATGCTGCTAGTTGCACAGATACAAATGTGCTGTTTTACTGCTCTAATAATACAACTCAAAGATCCTGTTGGCGAGCATGCATGTCATCCGCGGCAGACTGACTTGTTGCTAAAACAAAAGAATCTCCGCTGTTTTTTAGAGGTCAAGAATGAACTTTGAAATTTAGCCTTTAAGCAAACGTGGACGAGAAGGAAAAGTAACAATAGAGTCTTTGGTTGCATGAAACACAAGGCAGACTGTAGTGTTTTTGTTTGAGTTCCTTCCTTCTCTTCCTCCTTAATTCCCCTTCTGTACTCAAACAAGTAAACATTAACTAGGAGGGTTTATGTAAGTTGCCAGTCTTGTGTGTTCCCTGTCAGCAGCTGGCAACATGATAATGGTGGATCCTTGACCACATGGTCTGGCAACCCTTCGGCTAAGTATTGCTTGTTATTGATTGATGACTGCACTGAGTGATGCATTACTTATGTGATATCTTGTCGTCATCTTTATTAGACAATGGCTGTATATTAAAAAAATATATAAATATTTCACATATGGGATTTCTTCAAATGTATTTCAAGGACATAAAAAATCCTAAATTTTACAGCAATGAAAGAACATGCATTTGTCTATTATTGTAACTAAACTTCAATTAAAAAGTCAATTAAAATACTGAAAAAGCTTAAAACCTATCATTATATTTAAACCGTGCACAGTTATAAAAACTTCAATATTAAGCCTAATTAAGAAAAACTTTCATGTAGGTTCGCTTTTACAGTGATTGTTTTTTTTTAATATTTGATTATAATTTGATATAAATTGGGACTGAGTATATGGTCCGATTAGAAGATTAAATGGCCGTAATCATATTCAGTTTCATGTAAGCTTTTAGTTAAATGTGCTTTAATAAAGCTATGTTCTCATAATATTTTACTCCTGTGCAGTGTTATTTTTATCCAGTAAGGAATCAAATCTATTTACTTACTATAAAACAGCTTTTATCAGCGATACTTAAAGAACATTTTTCTGTTTTATATTAAATAACCCTCTTTTTTTCCCAGCAGTGAACAATGTGCTCCGGGGTTGCAGTAGGATTACAGTCAAGATGCTGATCTTGGTTGAGTTATTTCCTTGTGCAAAATATTTTTTTTCTTTTTTAAGATAAATATATTTAGAATATGCATTTTTTAAATCATTTCTACATGGCAGAATGTTTTGAGGTAACGTATTGGTTCAGTTGGAGGATTCTCCCGATAAAATCTTTGGTTGTATTAAACTTTGGTCTTTGTTTTGCAAAGAGCTGTTAAATCCGAAAAAGGAATTCCCTGTGGAAATCTTTCAATAAGGAAATTGAATATAAAAGATGGTAGAAGGAAGGATATGGATCTTCAATTGAAGAAAATATAGAAAAACACAGATTCTATGGGAATGGGACAACTTCCAGATCAATGAGAAGACAAAGAGGAAACGGTTCAAGCTGCAAACATTAATGGAGCAGCAACAGACAAGACAGACCAGAAATTGCTTGTTTTTTTCTGTGTCTGACCTTGAGGTAAGTTGGTTGAAGGAGCAGGGAATGAGATCAAGCTTTTGCTCACAAGGAATGACATCAAAACCTGGCAACATTTTTGCAAAAGGAAAAATCCAGCCACTCAAAACCAAGTGGAAAATCTATGAGAAGAAGGCTGAATTTTGGGGCCATGACAAACAAAAGGAATATTTGTAATCAAAACTGCTTGCCTCATCATCAAAACACCAGATCAAAAGAGGAAGAGATGGCAGTAACAAACTTTAGGGGTTGTCGTCAGCTGGACCTGGGGCTTTATTTAAAGTGAGGGATGTTTATAGAAGCTGCAGATATCTGTGAAAATTGTCAGAACATCTTCAACCGTGCAGTCTCCTGGTTCCAGCTTTTTCCTCCTCCACAACAGCAGCGATTTCCGACAAGTCTGCCTGTTTTTTTTCCTGCGGAATAGATTCATTTTCTTGCTAATTCATTTCAAAGTCCTGATACTAATGATAACGTGGTGTTGATGTGCCAAAATATTAAGTATCTCCTGGTTTGTGAAACTTATGTTGAAGTAGATGCCAACTTTCACCTTCTACAACAGGTTAAAATCTTTAGGTTAAGACTTTATCGTCACAAAATAACGAATATATTCTCGTAATATTACAACTTTATTTTCGTAATATAATGTCTTTTTTTTCTCATAATATTGCGACTTTTTTCTCATAAAGTTAAGACTTCATTGTCGGAATATTACGACTTTATTCTCGAAGTCTGTGAAAAAACATTTTTATTAAAAAAAAAATATCTTAAAGTGGTCTTAATACTAGCAAAAAAACCTTTCTTCTGTCAATATTTTCTTTGTTTAGTTTTTATTAATTAAGAGTCTACAACATGTTACAGTACTTTTAACACAGTACCCAGTGTCCCAACTGTTTAAATGTTTTTGTCTACACTCTTTATTAATAGGCATTAATATCCAACATTAAGCCGGGGTGGGATCAGCCAGTAGCAGCTTTGCGTGTTTCCTTCTCAGTCTGAACGTGGAGCAGAGGTGAATGTCTCCTGTTCTGACTGCAGCTCGGAGCTGGGAGTGCTGCTGCATGAGGGCCGAGTCTTGTGAGCGCTTTTGGAAGGGGGGGTTTAGAATCCGCTGCTCACTGAGGAAAAGCAAACCGTACGTGCTTTCACGTCAGTTTCCAAAAGTCTCCTGTAATGGCAGAAAAAGTCGCTAGATTTATCGCCAGTCGCTTTCTTTTCCAAAGCCATTGCATCACTTAATGATAATCATACATAGAATAAGTATGTGTGATATATCTTTTTAGCCTTTCTCTGTATACGTGTGGTTGAATTGTATGTATATATATTTTATTTACATTTTATTTTTTATTTTTTATTTTTTTCATAGTTTTATATTTTAAATAACACTGGAAAGGTCTGCACTTTCAATTTCGTTGTACATGTACAATGACAATAAAGGTTTATTCATTCATTCATTTATTTCCTGTCAACATACTGTACAATAAAAGGCTACTAGAGCCCACAATATCTTAAAGGGGAAAAAAAGAATAAATGACATACTTCTGTGTGGAGGGAGTGCATTAATGATGACGTCATGAGTAATTGATTTAAATTGACTAGTGGACTTCAAAAATCTCTTAAAATGCCCATCTCTAACTGGTAGGATTGATAATACATATAATTAATTGTTTTTGCAATACTAAAATGCACAATATCATGAAGACAGCCACTATATCGGAAAGACATTTTGACTTGAAATAGAACAAAACATGTGTGTTAATGAGGGCTGCATTCCAGTTGGAGTAAGCTATGTTTTTATGCTCTACAACTAACTAAAATGTTGAGGTGTAAAACAGCTTTTGTTTTCATTTATTGTCTAGTTCTAGGATAATTTAGTTATAAATGTCTGAACCAGAGAGTGATTCTAAGAAGCTCCAGAGCAGCTAATCAATGGACTTCATCTTTTTTAATGCAAGCTGTTGATGTAATAATTTTGTTCTGTGTTTTTAGAGATGGCATCCAGCAGCAGTCTGGTTTCTGAGGAGCAGTTTCTTTGCCCCATTTGTCTGGACGTGTTCACGCGACCGGTTTCCACCCCATGTGGACACAACTTCTGCATGTCCTGCATCTCGTTCTACTGGGACAACAAAACAGTCACCCAGTGTCCCATCTGTATGGAATGCTTTCATATTAGGCCTGATCTTAAGGTTAATACTTTCATTTCAGAGCTGGCGTCACACTTCAAGTCGCTTCACGTGAAAAATGTTGACATCCAGAGCACATATCAACAGCCGGCCAGCTCTGGTAGTGGGGTTCTCTGTGAAATCTGCATTGACAACAAGAGGGAGGCAGTCAAATCCTGCCTAGAGTGTCTGTGTTCGTACTGCGACATCCATCTACAGCTTCACTGCCAAGCTTCTGCTCTGAGGAGACACACTCTGGTTGAACCTGGGTCAAACTTAGAGGACAGAGTCTGCAAGAAGCATAACAGGCTCTTGGAGCTGTTCTGCAGAGATGACAAGTCTGTGTTGTGCACCGTCTGCACCAGATCACACAACATGAAACATGATGTGGTTCCTGTGCAGCGGGCGTACGACACAATGAAGGATCTTCTGGGGAAAGTTGAAAGCAAGGTGCAGCGAATGATCCAAGAAAGGTTCCAGAAAGTGCAAAGCATGAGGGAGTCTGTGACCCAAAGCAAGACAGAAACTGAAGACGTGATAGCAAACAGCGTTCAAGACTTAGTAGCACTGGAGTTTGAGATCAAGAAGAGCCAGGTGATGCTCATCAGGGTGGCTGAGGAGAAGCAAAAAACAGCCGAGGAACTAGCAGAGGGGTTCATCAGCGACATGAAGCGAGAGATTTCTGATCTGCAGGTGGCAGCCGTAAAGCTGAATGAGCTAAAGGAGATGAAAGACCAGCACCGTTTCCTCCAGAGCTACCCAAACTCACCCCTACTGCCACACACGACGGACCTGTCCACGTTCAGCTTTAACAGACACCTGGAGATACAGCAAATGCGGAAATCTTTGAAAAAATCATTTTCACAGCTGCAAATGTTACTGAATGAAATTAACACGGAAATAAATAAGTTCTCCAGCTGCACGGACGTGTCCAACGAGACTGTGCTCAGATACATGCAGCAGTTCGAAGTGAACATCGTGCTGGATCCCAACACGGCTCACCCTCTGCTCAGTTTATCTGCAGACAGGAAACAGGTGAGATACAACATGGGAGCTGGATTGTGGGTAAACCAGATCCTGAAACCAAACATGTTCACCGAACATCTCGCGGTTCTGGGACAGAAAGGCTTCTCGTTGCGCAAGTTTTACTTTGAGGTTTATGTGGGTGAAAAGACGGAGTGGTGTCTGGGTGTGGCCACGACGTCCGTCCAGAGGAGGGGGGCGATAGTCCGGACTTCTCATTCTGGGCTTTGGGCCATCTGGTTCCTGGAAGATAAATTTGAAACCTTCTGTTCTCCGGACGTCACTGTGCATGCGGGGAAAGTGAAACGGGTCGGGGTGTTTGTGGATTACGATGGAGGTAAGATATCGTTCTGGGACGTGGTCAGTGCAGTACAGATTTACGCTTTTACTCAGTGTTTATTCACCGAGGAGCTCTACCCGTACTTCAATCCCTGCGATAATGAATATGGTTCAAACCTGGATCCGATGATAATTGTTCCTGTTTGTCGTACAGAGTGAGCAGAAGATTCAAATGTTCTGATAGAAAAGTCGGAAAGAATTTAATGAGCATGTAGTCTCACACTGAAGTCATGCCTTTGTCATTTGAACAACCCTCTGCTGGTAGTTCTCTTTTCTCATTCTGCTGGTTTTCACCTGCAGCGTTTGGGCAAAAGATGTGTCGACACCAGCCAATGACACAATGCAGGAATGAGAACTTAAAAAAGGCAGCTTTCAGTTCAAATCACTGTAAAAAAAAAAAAAAAAAAAACACTAATAGATGCACATATGGTTTCTTATACTTTTACATAAACTCTGCTGATGCAGCAGCTTCTCCAGGGGGTTGTGTAAAGTGTGTATGTGTTTATGTTTTATAACATAACTCCTGTGAAACAATCAATAGATCATGTTTTATTTCTCTAATTTACAGAATTTTTTTCTGTCTGACTTCCTAAAAATTCTGCTGCCGTTATGTTGCATTTAGTGACTACTGGAAATTGAGTTCCTGACTCGGAAAAATCAAAGCAAGACACAAGGTTTCCCGAAAAAAGCAACTAGTTTTTTGTTTGTTTGTTTATCTTAATCTTGAGATCAAAAATTGATCAATTTTGAGTGCTGAAATCTAAATTCTGATGTACTTTAAAAGTAAATTTATAATGAAGGAAACGTTAAGAAATTTAGTTTGAAATACTGTTTACAAGCACCAACTACATACAATACTGTGAAAAAATCCCAAGCCACCCCTCATTTCTTTATATTTTGCTTCCAGCAGTCTAACTTTCCTTTTAATATTTTAAAGTAGTCTTGAGCAATAGTTTTGCAACCCTGTCTGAAGATTTTTTCAAGTTTTTCTTTTTAACTCATTTTCACTCCAGTCCTTGTACCTGACCATTTCCAGAGGAATGTGTTGGGGTCATGCACAAAGGAACAACCACTGTTGTGTCCACACTTTGCAGACATTATAATATCGGTTACTGGGCACTTTGTTACTACACATAGTTTTTTCTCATTTCTTTAGCTGCATCTATGAAAAATGTCAGGAAGAAAATATCATTTTAACACCAAATATATAAATATCAAAGAAATGTTATTGGAAAATTTTACATTTTGTCTGCATGGTGTGCAGTGTCGCCTTAAAAACTATTGAGAATATGGGACAAAAGAAGAAGTATCAGGCCTAAAAAAAGCTCCATAGCTGATTGAGAAAATCTGAAAGTGATATCCTTCAAAAAAAATAAAAATCTACCAAAGACCTTAGAAACGACCTGAGAGATCCATCCATCTATTGTTCACTACAGCCTCATCGGAAATGGTCTTGATGAAAGGTGGCTGTTAAGAAGCCATTCTTATCTCGTTGATACCAGATGTCCCATGGGCGTAACATCACATAAATATCTATTTTACTCAGTCTCCCTTTCAAGTAAGTTAAACATTTTACACCATTGGAAAATTGAGATTCTTAAGATTTGAATGGTTTAAACCATTTCAGGCTACAATCATAACTGTAAATTCAGTTATCACTTATTTCAGACCAGTAGCAAATGCAATTTATCTTTAAAGCCGACCTGTACCCGAGTAGCAAATGATACCGCAACAAAAATATCCTGTTACATCAGTAAAAGTAGTCCAGTAAAACAGTTGGTCCACAACAAATCTTTTATCCATGAAAGCGTTTTAGATGAAAATTGCAAGATTTTAAGCGGTCCTGAAGACGACACAAACATATTGCAAGAAAGTTTATCTAAGAGGGCTCAGACTGTGTTGAAGAATAAAAATGATCATTATTAACATTAATCCTCAAGCTTGCTAGAAATGTACAAACTGTTTGACCTCACAAGTTCCTGCAGTTATTTCCTGTTTCCCAGAGAATATATAAAGAAATGAGGGGTGACTCAAAACCTTTGCGTAGCAGTACGATGTCCCAATATAAACCCTGAGATTTACACGGAACGATGATAATATGATGCCAGTGTTGGCAAACATTGTTGCCTCGATTCATTATTCATCTTTAAGAGAGTGTAAATGGTTGTCAACAAAGCAGAGAATAAAATATTAACTAACCAAACTCAGTCAGGTGGAAAGCTAAAAAAAAAAAAAGGTGGTTGTGATAAAAATGTGTCAAGTTTTTCCAGTAAATGAGGTTGTATTTATGACTAATATCTCTGTTAATGAGGGAGTGAATGCAAAAAAGTTCTCACATCTGAGAGGGTGTAAAATGCTTCCATTTTTGTTTGATCTGTATTATTATATCCATATGAAATTATTATTTAATTATTTTCTATATTGTTTGCTTTAGCTTCATGCTATTACTGTCTAATAATGGCAGGATGGTCATTTTAGGACACTAATAAACAGTTTGCAAAACTCAATAATTTGTTGCATTAAAGCGGATGACGTTTCAAGCAGAAAGGTTTGTGGGATGTCAGCTTGTGGCTTTCACAGTGGGATAAGAGGAGAAAAAGATTTACAGCTGGATTCAAAAAATCTACTTTGATTCTGCAGAGAGAAGAAGAAAGCCATTCAAGCCCTTCTGTGATCCTCTGCTGTCGGAAGGGAAACAGATTGTTTTGCATCTTAATTTACCAGGTGTACTGATTTACTTAACAGACATAAAGTCATTTAAGAATTCATGTGATTTTATATGATCCTATATTTATATAATCTAAATCATGTATGATATTTATTCAGTGTATGTTGAGTTGATGTTGAAGTACAAAAAGAATAAATAGCTGTGCAGGTATGATGCTCTGTAATGTAAGAGAACTTGTATATTAATCTTGATGAAATTTTAATAAAGCTAAAAAAGCATTGCATAATCCAAAGAGCAGCCTTATCACTGTGTATCTCTTTCCACTACTAACATTTCTCTTTCCGTGTCATCACCGCTTTGCATGTCTCATCCTCAAATACCCCCCCCCCCCCTTCAACTACTTCTGGATTTTACTTCTTCTCTCAGCCTGTCTCACTCAGGCTTTTTAATTCATCTCAACACCCGCAGCGCTCACACCCTCCTCATTGCCACGACAACCATACTCTGCCGATCGCCATGGGAACGCTCAGCCTCCCTGCTCCTATAATCCATTTCCCAGCCACAATGAGTATTTGACACGGTTTACACTCACAGGATGGCTGTATGGTGGGGGGTGGGAGTGGGGTGGGGTGGGGGGTAGGAGTGGGGTGGGGTGGGGGGGGGGGGGAAACAGCATCTTCCTGACAAAGCACATACATTATTATAAGTATGGATAAAGGGAAAAAATGTGATTTATACAATTTAACCAGGTTTGGAATGGGTTTAGGGAAACAAAGAGATGTTTTATTTGCTATGTTTAAATGTTTCCAGGAGGTCAGATGGGCTAAAAGGCTTTCAGTTGATTTTCACATGATAAGAAGAGCTGGTGTCGCTGATGGATGGTGTGTTTTTAACTGCATTGCACCTAAATTTCACTCATTTGTCAATGCATGTGCGGGTGTAGAAGGGGGGATATTTTCAACATAGGGAGCGAGCCAAAGTGGGAGGAGTTCCTCACCCCACCCCCATCATCATCATCATCATCATGGCCTCCATTCATCTCAGGGATGTATAGAAAGGAGAAAAAACGAGGAGGGAAATGAGAAGCAGAGGGGTGCAGATTGAGAAGACAGGAGGGGAGAGGAGAGCAGGACTGAGTGTTGAAGTGAGAGGATATAAGACAGAGGAGGCAGAAGGAGGGGATTTATCAGTGTTTGAGTCAGAATGTGGGTTAAACTGAGGGAAAAGAGAAAGCAGAAGGGCGATTTGGTGTAGGAGAGGATGGATGGATGAAGGGAGAAAGTAAATAAAACCTCCCACATACCTGAGTTCTGCACCTCATTTAAATAACTGTCCTCAGCCACCACCTTCAGACAGAAGAGAAAAGATACAAAGAGTTAGACAGAGGATCTTTTACCTGTTTAACTATTGTTTTACTTGGATAAAACAGATGAATCTCAATAAAACAAGCTTTCTGTTGCTTTTTTATGTCAATAAACAGAATCCATCAGAATCTTGTCTATAGATTAAAAAGAAAAAGAAAAGTAAAATGAAACTGCTGGTCATAATGAGACACAAATAGATGTACTGAAGAGCCAACAGCAGTGTTTCCCCTGAGTTATCGGCATGGGATGGCGGTATCGCCATGAGCAATATAGAAAGGAGAGGATAAAATTAACTTGATCTTCTTGGGAGGGCGGGGGTGCCATTGGGCGGGCGGTGCGCCCCATTAATATAATGGTCGGGGAAACACTGAACATTATAAACAGTACATGTCCAACCTTACGATCCAGTATCTTTACTGGATCATCACCATAAAAACGTGCTAATTTGGCATTGCAAAATTTCCATTTGTCACATTCATAGACAATGAGGGAGATGTTGGAACGTACATCTTATAAATGCATCCACATGTACAAGCAGAAGGAGGGAAATATGACTCATATGAGTGTTTCTACATCAAAGCAAGCATCACCCTAGAGTGTTTGCTTTAACCATCCACAAAATCCTTATAAAGGAGGCAGGAGTCAGATGGCACTGTGTTGAAGACTGACGTGTGCAGCCGTTTGTTCCCTTTTGAGTTACATTTAGTAAATAACATGAAAACTTTGTATTTGTAGAACGGTCTCAAAACTTCAGAGGAACAGGTGGATCTTGTCTTTAGACAAAGCTTCATACTAAAACTATCATTTACTTTGACGACATAGTCTCACATCAGAATATGTAATTGTTATATATCCAATACAAGAGTTTCTCTATGAAGGCTGAATTTTTAGGCCACAAAATACTAACGTGAGACCAGTATGAGTACTTTGATTATTTGTCACATCCTTCCCAAACTGCTACAAATATACAAAAATGGTTCTAACATTCACATGGAGACGGTGCAATCTCGTTTTGAAAGTTTCTGTAAAGATGGAATCGTTTCAAGAAATCCGGACAAAACCCCTGAAAACGCTGTTGTGTAAAGTCGGGCCTGATGTAAAGTGCCCTGAGATGAGGTTGTGAATTGTATACATACAAATAAAGCTGAATTTAATTGAATTGTAGGCGTCACAGTAAAGCTGCAACAGAAATGCACCAAAATTGAGCATGTTCATAAACTTGTGAGATGTAAACAAACATACAAGAAGAAGATGGCGGAGAGTTGATCTAAAAAGGAAGATTTTCTCTTTTTGCTGTAAAAGTCACACCATGCTCAGTAGCTTCTGCAGCACAAACACAACCCTGCTATCTGCCATTGTTTTAGCTGGTGGTGGGGTTTGCGCATGCAGGTCAAGGGGGAGGTGTGATCGGTTCAAGAAAGATGGGTTGTGAAGACAGAAATGAGGGAAACATGACTCATGACTTGGAAATGTTTTCAGATTTATTCATTCTGGGATCTGGTTTTGAAGATCTAGCGTTTTTTGGTGGCTCCCAAAACTCTGGTTCCATGTGGATGAAATGTCAAAACAATAAAAGACTTTAGTGGATATATCTAAACCTGTCTGTGAGGACATGGCCTAAAGAGAACAGTCTGATTTCTAGATTCATATGAGCCTTTTTTTTTTTTTTTACATTTGCATACAGAGGGAAATTTTCAATGAAGCTGACTTGAAACTCTACCAATCCATAAAAACAGAAATGTGGATGTCTCATATCAGCCTCACTTGCATAAAAATTCTTAAATTCTTAAAAAAAATTACCATGACAAAAACTTTATGTGAGAAAACTTTTGCATGTAGTAATTGTGAACCTTTAAAATGGCTTTTTCTGTCTGATTGTCAAGTTGCAATCATACAACACGCTCAAACTGGAGGAGGGTTAAGAAGGGTCATCAAAAACTGTCTGATTGGAGATGTAGCAATATCAAACATTTGTCAGACAAACTCAAAGAAAAGCACAAGAACTGGTTTGTTCGCTCAGTTGTTCAGGACCGGAGCATACTACTTGAATCAATTCAGTTCATCTCCATCCAGAATCATCTTAGAGTAAATAATATTTGCTCTTTTAACTCAGACTGATGCAATTTTGTTGCACATCATACTCCTGTTTAATAAGTGTAGAGGTTTAATAAGAAGGTTGAAGTTCATGAGCTTTTGAAATGGCAGCAGAAGTATTTGCAGAGCTGGCCCAACCAAAATATGTATAAGGAAAAGACCGCATGGCTGAACACACCTTCACAGTCAAAGATGAGTTATGTTGATAACAGGTTCAGGCACCCCTCCTGCACATATTTTACAGTATTTCTATTTGTGAGGACAGATTTGACTAATATAATCTCTTAATGTGTGAAATATTATATAGAAAGACAGCTTCGAGAATGTCCAGCAACAACTTTCTGCACGTGGTTCATAAGGAAAAATACCAACTAAACAAATTTGCTGGACATTGTGTCATCCTTCAAAGCACAGGAGGCCTAATTTAACATCCACATGTCAAATTTAGCATCGTACAACCACTGGTCACAGTGTCAATGACACAAACCAACACATATCAACACTTTGTCTGAAGCATTCAGCATCATATTGCAATGAAGGATGAAGCAGCCTGGTTTTTTTGTTTGTTTGTTTGTTTGTTTGTTTGTTTTTTTGGGAGGGGGGGGGGGTAACTTGCAGAATTACTGCTGTAAAAGTGAGTTTTTCAAGCTAAATAATTATCTTTTCCCAAACAAATAATTAAGATATAGTGCTTAAACATATACTGTAAATAGTTCAAATAAAACTGCGAAAACCACCTTCTTTAATTTTTAATTCTAGAAATAAAGTCTGGTAGCCTATTATACCACCACCCCTCCATTATTAATGAGGGGATTTTAACACTCCTCCATTATAACTGGTGTGTTATGGTTTGAGCCATCCTATCTGACGTTTTAAGTAGCCATCAAACTTGAGATTTATTCACTTACTTTTGTGCATACTTTCATATTCATTTTCTTTTTTTTGTGGCACTCTTATTATTCCATAAATGTGAACCCTGTAATATTGTCCTACTTCAGCATGAACCCCTTGTGTGATCTTTGTAATCGTTTCCCTCTTCTGCTCTGTTCTCCTTAAAAGCATTGTGTAACTGCCATCAAGTTTTGATGAAATATGCACATTTCAACTAGTTCTGCTCTCACAAGTGTAATGCTACTTGCCATGTAGAAGAGATGACTCATTTTTAAAGAAAGCCAATGACTATACGTGGGGTTTTATCCAGATTCACACGCAGGGGAAAACATTTTTTGCAGCGCTTTCTGTTGCAGTATCCTGACAAATTACTTCTTATTCTTGTGCACAAAGAATAATTTTAAGCTTATTTGCTGTGTAATCATTTCAAAGAAAAATATATGACAAGTTCAGATGCAATATGGCATCGATTTGATTTTTGTTGAATTTCTGACATCATTTAAGGAGAGGACACACACGCGCTGCCTCTGAGGAATAATATTTGTGAGGGCAGTGAAATACAACACGTTTCACCTTCACACAGGTGACGTCTGTTCTGCGTCTCGTCACTGCCACCATCCAGCAACAACCCACTGCACAAACACACACACACAGACAGTACAACACCACCATGTACACATCTCCCAGAGGAGCCGCTCAGCCTAATGATGTTAGAGCAGGAACAGGTGACCCGCGCACATGAACATGGGTGCTGATATCTTCATTCATGTCAATCACACAGTTTGATTACGGCGGTAATCTGTTGAGACGCGCTCACAGCTGCGTCCACTGCATGGCTATGCAAACACTGACACAAACATACACACACCGAAGGGACGGAAGCACACAGATAGACAGGTGGAAATACAGCAAGTCCATCACAGTTCAGAAAAGCGATGAATTCAGGTAAATATAAAGTCTGTTATTTCTCACTATTATGATTCAGGATTATTGTTCCAATATTTGAGTACAGAGATTACCTGTGTCAAAAAAAAAAGCAGAAGAACTTTCCTTCCCTAATGAAACAATTCTGTGTTTAAGTCGTGGAGCTCCTGAGTCACCGCTGTGGTACAGTAGTTCCCTTCACTATGCTTGTTAGCAGACAGATCCCAAAATATGCAATAATGATAGCAAAATCCTCAGTTACTGTAGAAGTCTGGGTTAATAAAATGCCTGAGACTGCATTTCTATTTTTCTTTTGTTGCTCACATTTAGACCGATTAAGATCTTATCTTGTCTTAGGAATGGCTGTGAGTCTTGGATGGCTCTTTGTTTTCAGTTCAGCTCCAGACTGAATTTTCCTGTTGATAGACACCATTTGTTTGGGCTCTAGTGGATGGCATTTTTTGTTATTAAAGATGGGATATGCCATATTTTTGCTTATGTTGGTGGAAAAAGCTTAATAAACACAGAAATGAATCGTGGTACTTGAAGCTTTGTCAGACAGAAATCTGTTATTCACATTGTCAGACTCAGCCGTGTACCAGCTCTATTGTGGGGCGACTATGGTTCATTAGAGCAGCAAGGCTCCAACCAAAGATTTATCTGAGGTTTGTTTTGTCACATAATTGAACTCACCATGATGTCCTGAAGCACAACTTCAAAAATTTAGACAGACAATCTTTTTTGTCCAACAAACAGGACAAATCATATCAAAGGAGATGCAAAGTTTTTTCTAGAAAGTATCAATCATTGTGTCAGTATATGTTCAAACCTGCCTCCATTTTGAGATATACACCTGGACAGAGTGTGAAACAACTAGACCATAGGTAGAGAAATTAAAAAGGCGTAACTCCTTCTTGTCATTTCTTTATATTTCTTTGAATGTTTTGCACCTCCATGGATTATTCTGCATTTCTTTGTACTCGTCTCCTTTCTTAATAATCCTTCAGTCTGCACTTGGAGGACAAGTTTTATCTTTGTGCTTTATTTTCTTTATCCTTATTTTGTATGGCAATCGTTGATGCATCGTTGATGTCCACCCCCATTTGCAAGTGCAGAAAATCTAAGTTGACGAGAAAAAGCTTGGACAAAATCCTCCAAAGTGTGCTCTGCCCTTTTTGCACACCAGAAATGACTAACCACTGCAGCACAAATGCTATGCATGAATATTGGAAAAGAACACATAATGGGTTATGTCTGATTGTTGGTTAGTATCGGTCATTGCATGATTCTCTTTTCTGTTTTAAACAAAAAGCACGAATCAGCAAATGCAAATGGAAAGTATGGCAAAGGTCCCATTTTCCATCACATTTGCAAGTTGTAGCCAGTGTATGCCTTTGTAGTGGGTAATTAATCTAAAATTAATTATAGCCTTGCCTATGGTCTTGTACTTTCTTCTATTAAGAATCCAGCACACATCTTTCACACATCTTGGCACACTTCTTGCAGCTAAAGCTGCCCAGTTGTGTGGATGTAAAGTTTAGCTAAAGTTAAGAAGATAGAAAAGTCATAAGTCATAACAGTATGGCAATTTCCAAATAACTGAAGCTCCAGTCCCAGGATCGTGGAGCGTTACTCTCCCCATATGGTCATAGCAGGTGCATGAGCACCCCAGTAGAGGTTTGCAAGGCAGGCTTTACGATTATAAACCCTCCATAGTCTGGCCTGTACAACTTTGACTGTGTGTTTCTCACCACCTACACTGACGCACCTTGACATCTCCATTATTTATGCATCTCTTTTTCTTGGTGCTTTACAGTTATGGGCTACATTTATGTTGTGCTTACAGATTTGGACTTGAAAGCAGATGCCTTAAAATCCATATTTGCACTTTGTGTCTGCATGCACATACGCCACATGGCCACGTTTTGGGGAGGTTGTACATCAGAGTTTAAAAATGGCACTCTGTGAAACTGCACATGCAAATCTAGGAAATTTGCTGATTTTGTTAGAATGAATGGAAATCCTCACTCTCTACATCGATACTGAAAGACACGTCATCGTCATTAATATGGGAGCAACACTGATTTTGTCTTCAGTGTGTTCAGTCTGTGTCTGAACCAAGCTGTCACTTTCAGTCCAGCACAAAGTGCAATACAAGCCAGAGCAAGCCATTCTTATAAGACTAATAGCTCAGCATCTTAATATTTCAGACTTTGTTCATATTATGACCTTTAATAAGCTGACAACACAGTTCTCAGTCGCCTGCAAGGGAGTTCACTGGTAAAAGCCTCAGATATGACAAGTCACAGAATTCACATCGAAAATTTGTTGATAAAATTTTCCCCAATCACATCATCTTGTTGATTAGAGCAATTTATGAGCTGTTTGAGTACAGTAAAAGAGAAATAGAGAAATCTGGTAAAACAAAAAAAATTGGTCAAATAATCCCTAAAACAATGTACCTGCACATCAAACACAACTGTATGCTGGTCAAACAGAATCATTAAGTAAGTGCTACAGCTGTATTTCCCTGCTCAAACTTTTTATATCTGCATTCAAAGATAGTCCTGAAATTAACTTCTAGTTATATACAATGGATTGAGATAAAAATACATTTTTACCTACTGGTAGGTATCATACCTTATACCTACCATAGATTGGATGTCTGCCTTCAGTGTGCATGTACTGCCTATTCACTGAAGCGCTCTTTGAAAACGGTTCTCTTTCTAAACCTAATTTCTGACATCTTATTCAATGACAAACTTAAGACAAAAAGTAAAGAAATTTGTGTTTGGTCTGTCTCTAATAAATACCAACTGGTGATGTATTATACATCCTTGGAAAGCCTGATTACTCTCCATTACAACAAAGTATCATTTGTAAGGACCGTGTGTCTGAGGAATAAACAACATGGCTAAATGAGTGGGTAGTGCCCCCACTGCCAAAATCCCCTTTAATGTCGACAAAGCATAAATGCCCTTACTTTTTGTGCTAAATTTATGTATTCTGTCTTGTAATTTGGAGGTAAATCCCATTATTTTTGCTATAGCAGGTAAAGAAACTGGGCTACTGCCTTCTGAAACCTGGAGTCCAGAAACAAACAGAAAAAGAAAGAGACTTTGCAGGTTTCAGAAACCTGATGATTACATTTCACACGCTTCCTCGTGGTTTACCTGGGAACACCATTGATATTTTAGTTTGACATTGGCTACAAAAGAAAGTGCTGCAGACTCAAGATATTAGAGCAATTATAATACTGGCATTAAGGCTGAAAACTCATCAGCAGTGTGCATTTCTGCTATATGCACGACTGCTTTCAGTGTTACGGGTCCAATTAATTCCTGCAGACCCTAATGGCTTCACGCAGCTCGTACCGCACATTATCATAACGCACTCTTTCTGTAGTAGCTTAAAGGAGAGAAAATGAAATGAAAATGTGTAAATCTACTCAGTGATTGATTGATTATTCTATCATGAACTTGCCGGTCCACGCATCAGATTTTGCATTGAATTACTGAACATGACTTCCAGGGGAAACTCACTCAGCATGCTCTGACCTACACCTGACAACAACACCTGCTCCCCTGGTTTGCTGTTTCAACATGTCCAAGTTTGACCAAATCGCTGAGACAAGCTTCAATCGTGCATGCAGGGTTCGTCCCCACAACTCCGCGGGGGCAGAGGAGCCACCGAGGGGCTCCTCTCATGATATCCCGCTGAAGGAGGGAGGAGGAGGGGGAGGAGGAGGAAGGAGATGAGGTTCTCGGGTTGAGACCATGCGTGTGCGTGTCTACGTGCGCGCAAATCAATAAAGGGTCTGCTTAATTGGCAAATGTGCCGCGAACATGGCATCATTAATTGGTTCAAATGCGGCTCTGTTGTCCGTTAACGCCCCGACCTGCACCTGCTTTGTTGGAGAGATGCCTCCTGGATGAATCAGCGCTGGATTTATTGTTAGGCTTGAAAACACCTTTCATGAGCCAGCCCTTAAATCTAAGACATATATAGCTTTACATTCTTGCAGCTATAAGCTTATAAATCTGATTATCAGTTTAATTATTTACCTTATTAGGGTATGGTTTTGGTAGCCCAAAATGTGGGGCAGGTCATTAAAGCGTGACTGTCACAGGACAGAAAAAAAAGAGGAATCATATTTTTTTTTAAATCAGGCCAATTTGAAAGGGAAAAAACATCAACCCCATCATCCTTCTTCTTATCATGCAGGATATAGTTCTTACCTCCGCCAGCAGCGGTAGCCAGAGGCAGGCGATTCCGATCAGGTAAAACATTTCCCGGCTGGTGAGAGCCATCCTTCCCGCCCGGTGTGTCCGTGTCATAGCCTGAACAGCCGCTGCTCCTCTCCCATCTCTTAGTCCAACCTGTCCGCGAGGTGAACCGTTATCCTCCGCGCGCCCGTGCGAGGAACATGCGTGATGATGTACGTGGGAGGTTTTACGCACAGAAGAAGACAGGGTGCGGCAGTGTGCACGGGATGGAAAATACACACACACCGATCCGATAGTGTTGAGCTCTGCAAAAAACCTAATGCCACTCTCTCTCTATTTCTCCCTCTTGCACACACACACACACACACACACCTTAGTTTCTGCGGGCATGTCACTTCAGCTCTTGCTGTATTGCGGGCAGTTTGGCACAGATACTCAATGACCTCTTCCATTGTGTCAGTAAAGTCAAATAAAATCACCTCATACAGTCAATCATAGCAGAAAAGAAATTATCTGTAGGTTTTTTAAACTATGTCTTTTCCCAGATATGATGTGTGGCCAATAACGGCCGTTTGCTTTGGCTCACATTTGGCTTTGGATGACAGCATTGACTCAAGGTGAGTGTGGCTGTCAAAACTCAGGCACATACCAAACAAGGCCTGAATACAGATATCTTTTGGGCTTTAGAACCGCACCTAACCTTGACAACTTTTTGTGTAACTCAGGTCAAAGCTGGTTTATGTATTTTGGGCCACATCTGGCTCACATCACACAGCTGTGCCAAAGTTGTGTCAAAGGCAGCCCAGAGTAGTCTCAAATCAATCTGGATTGATAGACAAGACATTCATAACAGATTTCACACCACTTTTAATCTATAATATCTTTCAACTTAAAAAAAAAAAAAAAGGAAAATAAGCTTAGTCAAAAACAGAATAAACAGAAGAGCAGCTAAAGACTAAGCATTGACATCTTTGGTTAAACATACAACAAAATGTTGTTACATTTTATTTCTTGCAAAGAGAAGATGATGCTTTACCCAGATTTTCTATTTGAAAGCTTAATATAACACATACACCAATCATCACTGCATTTGAATTCCCTGCCTGTTGGAAGTCATCCTTGTGCAACCAAAACAGCTTTGACTTGTTGACTTGTGCATAGCCGTGGTACCTCTGTTACTGTGTCACAGGGATGTTGGCAGCAGACCCTTTGGATCCTGTGAGTTGTCCCTTGATGGATTAAGCATGTTCTCATCCCATATATGCATAACAGGATTAGAATCTCGAGAGTTTGGAGGCTGGATTAACACTTTGGGATTTGTTGTGTTCCTCAAGTTGTTTCTGACTTTGCATGCTTTGACAGGCTATGTTGCCCTCATAAAGGAGCTATGAGAGTGGGAGCTTGTTCTGCAATGGTAAGTGTACCCATCCATATACATTATTAGGTTTAACCAAATGTTGTTGTTTTTTTAAAAGAAAGTAAATCAAAATCGTTTTATGTTTCCATTGACTATTATCAAATAACTGATGGGTAGCATCCATTCAGGACTAAAGGGCTCAATAGATCATCTAAAGCTTTAGATAAAACCAACAGTTATGCATTCACAACAACATTCAATATCCTCTTCTTTCGGTTGCGGCATATGATCTGATAAACATAATTTAGATTGAGAGCTCACTGTAAGCAGAAACTGGCAGTGACGTAGAATGAGATATGGCTGATGGCAAGAAGTCTTCCAAAAAATATCCATTTTAATCATTTCTGCTGACAAAATTGCCAAAGTGTTGTTTGAATATGCAGCATTTGAAGCTGATCCAAGAGGATGCATTTCACATTGGCACACATAAAAACAGAGATACTGACGGGATGTTTTATCTTCACTCAGCAGTCTTCACTGGAAAGAAGTGGTCAACTCAGCTTTTTCCAGCTTTTGAGCGCTTTTTCTGACCACTTTCCAAATGTAAGAATAGAAAATGCACAATATATCTGGATGATGGCTGCTAGCATGTGCCCATATACTTATCTTTACATTTACATTTTTCTTGAATAGAGTTGTTTGAGCTTACCTGTTTGTTTCTTAATATTATCTGCAATATTCAAACAATTTATACTTAAATCCTTGAGCCCATTTCCTATAATAATTCTATCAGTTTTATTTTGTTTTAATGTTTGACAATCCTGTTCATATGTAACCTGTTGAAATGTTCGTATGTGTATTGTGTTACGCACTTTCACCGTTTTTTAATACTTAGGGGCTCTTTAACTTTTTTTAGGAAAATACGCTATATTACATTTTAGTGGCTAAGCTAAATGCTCATGTTAGTAGGCTCAAATGCTATCCCTGATAAAGCTAACATGCAGCATCTACAGTATTAGGCTATAGCAGATAACACCTAGATTGTTGGACTAGTAGTAGTAGTATAGCTGAAATTGCTAAGAAGACACATATTTCACTAGGCAAGGCTAATCCTAACTGAGCAGATGAAGTTGTTGTCACATGTCAATTTGTTTTAAACACTGGCTTATATCATATTCTTGCTGACCCTGAGCCTGCCTGTATGTACATACCCTAAACCTGAAATTCAAGATAGTGTTTCTTTGCTTAAACTCTAGAATCAGACTTCAAATATAAGGTATAGGGTATAGAGATTACTTAAAATGCCATGCACAGTTGTGAATGGATGGTGGCACCGATTGAAAAAAAAAATGTCTGCAGTTTTAAAGTTCAGAAGGTTCTCACTTCACACACAGAGAGTTGTTTGTCCAATCGGAGACACCGTATTAAAAATGGTGGCACAAACATGGCAGCTGGCACGGTAAGCAGAAGTAAGTTCTTCATTCTAAGAGAATCAAAACAGAACTGTTGTTTTAGTAAAGTGATTAGATACCAATAGAAACAGTTTTTAATGACATATCAGAATTATCTGTCATTGACCTTTGATCTTGTTTCATGCTGCCACTTTAATCTAAAAGGAAAGAATGATTTTAAATGGAGATAATAGGAAAGTATTCCTTGCAAGATAGTGATCCTGCTCTAGCACACAGCGCAGCATGATGCAGCTTCACGTTCTCTGCTAACAGAAATTGCAATCATAACAAAGCTAACACTAACGCACCTCCACCAAGCCATTTTCATTTTATTTTGCCAATGATTGTGGGCATTATTTTGGAGTTAGAAGCTTTAATGGCAAAATGATCCCTATCTCCCCCATAGTAAAGAAAACTTTTTAAAAAATTGCTGGATCCAGACAGTAATCTGGATCACCCCCCAAAATCTAATCACTTGTTCTTTATGCCTCTGAGATTTCCTGAAGATTAAATCAAAATCCATCCATAACTTTTTGGACCTCCGCCTTGGCAGAGGTATTGATAATAAAAATATGCCATCAGTCACAATGCTGCACACAATGCGGATAGCAACACAATGGGTGACTCAGCAAAGTTAAGAAATGGCTCTCCCATGTAACCAAACCTGCTAGCAAATTAGTGTCCATGCAGGAGCTGTAGTAAAAAAAAAAAAATTTATAGCCATAGTCCAACCAAGAAGAAGAAATGTAATAGTCTAATTAAACATAAGACAGACATGAAAAAGGTATTAAAGGAAACACTTGAGAATGATGGAAACTCTGACATGATTCATATTTTCCTTCTGCTGCTTATAGAGACGGTACTTTACAGGACGTTGTTAATATGGGTTGTATTTAAGAGAAAAACCTACATGATGATATAATTGGAGGACTTGTTGAAGAATATGTCTTTCTTTGAGGCGTAGGTACCACAGTTCATGATGATCCATCAAATATTCTGTTGGTTGGCTCATTGAAACAGTGAAGCATCATTTCAGCTCAAAGTTAACAGGCTTTTGTGAAGCTTTCTGCTTCTTCCGTCACACACCATCCATCACAGCTCCTGTCTGCTCCATCAGCACAGTATGTAGCCATGTCACTTTTCATCCACAAAACACAGAAAACTTCTCAACAGGAGACGGCCGTCAGACATTTTTTATTTCAACCTGTAAATACAGCTGCCTGCCTTCCTCCCAGACTATATTTTGGATTCTGATCAAAAACAGTCATTTTTATTTATTATTTCAAATACATTTTATGATTATTTTGATTATTTATTTATATCAAACAGAACCAAAAGGTATGAGCTAAAACTTTGGCATCAAACCAGGCACTTTGGGTGATTTTTCTATCCATGTGCTTCTGTGGTTCCCCCAAAGCTGTGTGAGAGAGATTAGCTAAATTCATCTACTTCAGAGTTTTGTTTTACCCATGAGCCCCGGGGAGGGAGATTACTTGTGAAATTAACTTATTCTTTTTTTTTTCCTTTAAAGTTTCATAGTTTCCAGTGCCAGTGAAACCTTTGATGTCGCTGTTCAATGATAACACAAATCAAATTCCTCTTATCATCATGGCCATCTTTCTTTTCCGTGTCATCCATGTGTCTTTTTCCCACTTCTTCTTTTGTTTTTAATTCTCTGTTTATTGCATTCTTGGTGTGTAAATAACGTGGATGCACCTGTGCATTGAAAGCAATATCTACTGCACAGACACGTATGGATTTTTTTGCTGGTGTTTGCTTGCTTGTGTCCACTGAAATGCACACCCATATATGATCCTGGATGAGAGTTGGCATCGCTGATTTTTTATTTTTTTTTTGCGAACATCCGGTTGTCACGGCAACGCAGCATCTCCTCTCAGAGCAAATACATCTCCCATCTTTTGCTGTTTGTGTGCGTGTCCAGAACAAAAGGCAAGAAGAAAGAGAACGGCTATCAGTCAAGAAAAAAAATAAAAATAATCTGAACAAATCAAAATGGCTCCAGGCTTGCTGCTTTCTGCTTGTCACAACCAATTCCTGAAAAAGGAAAGAGCTTTGAAGATGATTTTAAAACAATCTCTTACGTGCACACACACACACAGTCAAAATATGCACTGAGCGTGTGCTGAGGTTCTGCCCAGAAGCACTTCCTAAAATCCCATTATACTCCTCCCCACCTCCTCCCAAAACACTTAGAGGAGCCCATCCCCACAGCCAAGACAGTTGGTATGGAAACGAATCACTAAAGCTCCAAACTCTCTTTTTAACGACTCATTTCATTCCTGCTGCACATTAATGTCCCCGCTTCCAAGCTGCAGCAGCGAGAAACACTTTTGCCAACCAAGATTGCTTCAGGGATTGGGGTGGGGGGGGGGTGAAAGGAGTGGTGAGTGCTTTAGTAATCATTGTGTTTGCCTGCATACTCGTCTGTAATATTTCAATTTCCTCCCTTGGTTTATCTGACTCCCCCCCCCCCCTATTGCAAATCCATTATTATGCTGCTTCTCTTCAGTGCCACATAATAAATATGAGTGGAAATCTCGTTTCTCTAATCATTTTCTTCCAGGTGGGCTCAAGGAGCACATGGGGTCTGATTCTGCTGTTTTGACATTTCACACCCCATGAAATCCAAAATGGAACTGGAGCATGGCATCAATAAAAAAAAACAAAAAAACAACAACAACAAGAATGCCATGGGTGTAAGTGTAGATAGGAGAAACACAAACAGTGTTGATTCTGCAGGAAACGATCACAGCCATCCGTTCACTCGGAGAGGCCGAGTCCCCGCAGAGAGCTCTCGCTTCCTGCTCTGCCTTTTTCTCTCATCTCGCTGACAACCGTGAAACAGAGATGCAGAAATCACGAAGATGGTGGAAGATATATGGAAATAAAGGGAAGACGCTAAAGGTGGGGCAGAAAAGGGGAGAGCACAGTGAAGATGAAAGGGCGCAAGCTAAGAGTGGCTTTAAGGAAAGGCGTGATGTTACAGCTACTAATCTACAACCTGGCTGGATAATGTGGCCTGGGGTTGGAGAAGTAATAAGACCTCTGCAGCTTCACAGCCTTTAGCACAATCCATGAAAAGCTGTTCATACTTAAGTTCCTGGTTAAAGCTCAATTTTATAGTTTGGACTTCTATGCATGGTATGTAATGATAAATGACATGCACCATAAACATATCACCTCAGTGATACTGGGAACATCTTTTCTCAAAGTGACACAAAAAAACGAGTCCGTTCAATTAAGGATTAAACTACAATTTCTTATTATTGGACTGTACTGAAACAAAAAAAGAAGGGGAAAAAACTCTCTGAAAAGCATCCAGCTGATCCAAAATGCTGCAACAAGGATTCTCAGAATAAGCAGGACAGATCACATTTCTCCAATTTCATTACTACCACTCCCATATAGAGCTCTTAATTACCAAGCTCTATTGCATCTTAACAAGCTCGTATTTCCACATTTTCCCAGCAGAGACCTTCACTCTCAGACTCCAGGTTTACTTGTGGTTCCTAAAGTTTGTAAAAGCGGAGACAGAACCTTCAGTTATCAGGCCTCTCGCTTAGAAAATCAGTTCCCAGTTTGAGTTCAGGAAGCAGACACCTTCTCTGCCTAGAAGATTGGGCTTAAAACTTTCCTTTTATAAATCTCATAGTTACAGCCCTTAGCCATCCCTTTAGTGGTGCTGCCCAGTCCCATTATGCAATGAGTACCTATTTCCATTTTGCTCTTTATTCTCTACAAAAATATTACGCTGTTGTTATTATTTGTCCCTCTCCTTTTCTTCCTCAGCAGGTGTCCCTGGCTTAGAGTTATAGTGCGTCTTTGCCCCTCTGTCCTGTCTTCTTCACCCCAACCACTTGAGACAGATTCTTTTTATTTCATTAATTTAATGAATTTGCTTATTTCTATTTATTTACTATTATTTATGCATTTATTTGATGATATTTGTGTATTTATTCTTATTTAATGTTATTAGTTTAATTAATACTTAATTTTAGTTTATTTCATTCCTTAATTTTTCCTGTACATATATTTTGTTTTTATGTAATTGTAAATGAATTAAAACGTTAAGGGGTTAACCACGTGATAACATTTATGAATTGGACTTCCGTGGACCATATAATAGATTTTTTTTAATTGGATTATTATTGGACTACAATACACTCAATTGAATTGGACTGTCTTTAAAATTGCTTTGAGATGAGTTTGTCATGAATTGCGGCCGTACAAATAAAGCTAAATTGAAATTGAATTTGTTGTCAATATTTTAGCTGAAAATTCATGAGCTCATTCTAATGTGATGGCATTTTACAGTATTATGAAAATTATAGGACACTCTGTAAAAACCTGATGTTTTGTAAAATATAATAAGGGGGATATCAGTTTCTTATGAGGAAGATGTTAGAACACCCCCACATTTAATATTATTTAGAAATGCCTAATATTAATTTCAACTGCGCCACATCCTTATAGTTTATTCATTTAATGCAATAAGTGCATAATGTTTTTCATTTCATAGTGATTTCTGTGTGAAAAAGATCAATAGACTCAATCAACTCCATGTTCCAAGCATAAATACATAAAATACCTTTACAGGCACAGATATAATTATAATCTAACATAAAACCACATGTGAGTTCTGGCATTGCCTGACTTTTTGGTAAACTTGCTCCGGTCCAAGAAAAGTTGCAAATTTCAGTCAAGTTTAAGATCTCTAGATACGGACCAGTTAAAACAAAGAAGTTAGAACATTTTGCTGAATTCAGACCAAAAGCAGAGGATGAGTTGTGATGTAAATGTGGACAAAATACAGACCTGGTTCAGTTTTAGTACCCAGACTTGGATCAGTGTGCATGGGTTGATATTGTGTTTATATGGAAAGGCATCACAGTAAACATGGATGCAGCAATATCACTTTGTTGTCTGAGTATACAGAGACTGAAAATATTTTCATTTTGACCTGAGACTTCCTACTTACAAGCTACATGGAATGCTCTATAATCACTATTTTGCACTTTGCAAATTTCAGAATATACCTGGTAGGAATGTAGTTTTGCAAGAAGAAAAAATCTGGAATGATTGGAGTTTATTACATCTGTACCAAGCATAGCTGTTGAAATATTTGATTAAACCATTAACATCAAACTCATAGAGTCATCAAGGTCAGTGTATCGTCCTTTGGGAACCACAAGACCTAATTTGATAGCAGGCGGTTTATTTCAGTCAGAGCAGACTGACCCTGCCATCATTATGAACTCTTGCATATCAATAGAGACTTGAGATTTCAGGTTACAGATGAGTAAGCACTGAGTCCTTCAGGTGCACAGCAACAATATGAAGCCTTTCTAATTACTGCATGTATGAACAGATCTATTGATTAGAAGCTAAATCCTATCATTTTACAAAAGGGACAGGAAAAGTAAAAGGGGAAAAAGGAAGACGAAGAAGCGGAATCCCCACTCATCATCCTATGGCTCCAGATTAGCACATGATCGATCATTATCAGGAAAAAGGGGAAAATCCACCATGGATATACACTTCATCGTTTGATCTGAAACTTAAATCTGATTCTGCTGCTGATCAAATGCTTCATTTGATGTCAACTGTGGATCAACTCTCTGTGGAAATGTTGTTGACGTCTTGTAGTCTGTTCAAAAGAATAATTTACTGAAGATCAGTGTGTGTGCATCATGTTTTCTTTGTCTGATTAAGTCTTTTATGATGGGTAAGTCTCCCTAAACAGAGGATTCAGACCAAATAATAAACCTACACTGCCACCAACTGGTAGAAAATCGTACTTGCAACCATAGTGATGCAGACCAAGAAGTGGTGGTAGATAACAAATGTACCCAAGTATGTTTGTACTTCCCTCATTACCAAAACTGCAGCAAGCCTGGAGTCCAGACCTTTCACCAATAGAAAACATTTGGAGCATCACTAAAGGCCCAGGACAGTTGGACAGCCAGAATTCTGCTTCAGATGAGTATTGGACACCAATCCTCCCATAAAACTCCTGCAGCTGATATCTTCACCTACCAGATGTTTACAGACAGTTATTAAAAGAAGCAAGAATGACTCACAATGGTAAACATCACTCTATTCCAATTTTTGCTTAAGATGTGTTGCTGCCATCAAATTAAAATGGTAAAATGTTTCACTTTCAACATATGTTAGTAAGTAAATGTATTTATATAGCACTTTTCACAGAGAAATCTCACAAAGTGCTTCACAAAAAAATAAAAAAGACATAAAAATATCATACATCCAAAAGAAATACAACAATATCAGACATAGAAAAAGAAAAAGATATAATAGAAATAGTAAAACAGGATAAACAAAATAAAACATTTAATTCAAATGCTGCATCAGGCTGCTTCAAATGCCTGCCTAAACAGGTGTGTTTTTAATTTCTTTTTAAAAAATCTCAGCAGAAGAAGCTGCTCTTAAGTCACATGGAAGTGCGTTCCATAATTTTGGGGCAATAACCTGAAACGCTCTATCTCCCTTAGTTTTTAATCTGCTACGCGGGACACAAAGCAG
>JBBBVU010000023.1:7004164-7028900 GCA_037177055.1 Atherinosoma microstoma | reverse complement strand
TCATTTATTTATTAGTTTATTTATCAGGGGCAATGCAAAGAGACATAGACATATAACCACTGATATTTTGCATATATCATAGAATATAATTTGCTAATAAGTTGCTAATTTGCAACTCTTGACCCTGGTTGGGCTTTTCAAGTAAAAATGTTTCATGGTGATGGGACCTGCTTCAGGTGATGCTGCTTATATGAAAAGGTTCATTTATTAATTCACATGAGCATAAATCTGTAGAGATTATTAGTTGCAAAACCTGAAATATCATTTTAGTCCTAAATCTTACTAAGTGGTTCGCCTATCCAACCGCAGAGTAAAAAGGAAATAAAATCATGTCCAAAATCTGCACTCAGACAGCTGACGGCTTATGGTTTTAGTCTTCAATTGTCATGTCCGACATCAACTGAGTGGGGATATCTGTGTCCACCAAGACAAAACTACAAATTTATTTAGCTTTATTTGTTGTTAAAGACGTTTGTTTGATTTTTTTTTTTTTTTTAATTTCGATCCGGTTGAACTCCTTTGTGTCCATTACCAGGTACGACTGTGATCCTGATGAATGTTCAGACGACCTCAAGTCCTCTGCAGCAGCATGGCACGAGGAAGAGCAGGCATCTCTTCGGCAGTCCCTCCGTGCTCTTCAAACTCAGTTTGCCACTGAGCGCGCTCGGAGGGAGGAGGTGGAGCGAGAGGCGGAGCTACTAGCAAGAGAAAATGCAGCGCTGGAGCAACAGCTGGCAGGGATGGAGGGATGTCAGGTATGGCTGACAGTTGTGTTTTTTTTTAATTACTATTTTGTTCGAGGGTTATTTGACAGTTTTGTTATGTTAGACTCTCATGAGAAATGGTCGTGCCAAAATTTAACAGCTTTTTTTTAAAGATATCTTTAATATCTATTGGTAACAATTTGTGTGATACATCTAATTTCTAAATCATTCCTCTGTCTCCAACAGGCCAGAGTGTCTGAGCTTGAACACGAGGCGGAAGAGCTTCGTCAGCTCTGGAAATCAGAGTCCTTTTCCAGATGCATCAGGCCTGACGTCATCCACGGCTTGCTGCCGCACTCGCTGCTCCTCAACCCGGAGGAGGAGACTGACGGAGAGCCGCTTACGGCTAAAAGCCCAGCTGTCCTGAAGCGCTGGGCCAGCGAGCGCTTGATGAAAGTCACGCAGGCGCCCTACTCTCCTGACCGGATCTACGACCACGAGTGCTCCTGCGTTCGCCGAGCCGAGGTGGTTAAATATCGTGGGATTTCGCTTCTCAACGAGGTGGACGCCCAGTACAGTGCCTTGCAGGTGAAGTACGAAGAGCTGCTGAGGCGCTGCCACCTGGGGCTGCAGGAGGAGGAGGATCAGGTCGGGCGGAGCCTCGAGCCAGAGCAGACCACTGCAGCCGCCACAGCTCATCCTGCTTGGACTGACTTTGAAGACGACTTTCACCAGCCGGAATACAAGGAACTTTTCATAGAAATCTTCTCCCGCATTCAGAAAACCAAAGAAGACCTGATTGAAAACCGGGGGAGACTCTCAGCGGGCGAAGAGCCGCCGACCTTCCATTAGTTCCTTCCTCAGTTATTTGCCCAGATATGGTGATCGCCACACAAGCAAGTTAAGAGATGAGGGTGATGCAGGAGCAAGAGGGCTAAACACCAGCTCATGTCACGGATGTGGCTCACTTTGCACAGAAACACCAGTGCCTAACGTCTCTACTGTACAATCACTCTACCTCACTTTACACAACCATGATCACAACCAACTTCCTGTGGAAACCTTTCTGGGAAATAACCCGTCATCCTCTCATGAGCTGGCAGCACTATTTTAAGGGTCTCATAGTTTTCTAGAAGGAAAGATAAAATATGACACAATTTTCTTAATTACTCTGACTCATTTGTACCTTCTTTTTTTTTTTAAGTTAATTTGTAGTCATCTTTGCTTTCACTAGTTGAATATGGGTCCAATATTCTCTCTTTTAGCTTTGATTTAGTCTCCTCCAGATGCTTCCTTTGCTATGAATTTCATCTCCTACACACTGTGTGTCTGAGCAGGTTGTGTATAGGGAATGTTTTACAGCTTTCCTTGAAAACAATGCCACAAGAGGGAAATAAAGCAATAAAGTTGCTTCCAGGCAGCTAAAAAAAAAAGAAAAAAAAAGATGAGACCTTCAGGTGATGGATGCAAATAATTGTTTACTTCTGGAAGCTTTCTAGAAAACTATGGGAAATCCATATAATACATTTCTGCCATGCATCTGCTGTTTGCAAGCATATAAGTATAAAGGGAAAAAGTACATTTCTTGATGTTAGCTTTGCCTGCGCCTATAAGATCAGCGAATATACGGTTGACCAACGTAGTATGCAATGACGTGTTAATGAAGTTATCACAAGGTGCTTGGATATGTTAGGGATTTATGTAATTGTTAACATATGGTTCTTTGAAATTATGCTTGATAATTGAATGGAAGGTTTAGCTGGCTGTGAATGTTATCTTAAAATGTCGTTTCCCTAATTAATAACTGTGTGTTTGATTATGTAACCTGTAAAAAGTCCAATGAAGGAACGTGTCGGTAGGAAGTTCTCTGCAGCAGTTGCGTCGCCTTTGCCACCCGTTTGTGTCCTTTTTAAGCTTAAAGAATGTGCACAAGCTGTTTGTTTGTAACATCACATGGAGATGCACTTTAGAAATGCCCCAAACATTATTATTGCTGCTCAGACGCTTCATATTTCTGCTGGATATTTGAAACAAGCATGCTCTTTAAATCACATTGTAGATCTTAATAATCTGCACTCTGTATGATGTTTTCACCTTTTGATGTTACTGCTCTGAGCCATAAAACTTGAAGCAAACTGACACCATGGTTGGGTTTTGTGTTTGTTTTTTTTTGTTAAGTAAACCTTATTTTCAGTTATTTATTATTTACTACATGCATACTGTCAGACTAGATCCAAGTCGGCCAAAAAATTACCCTGAAAATGAAAGAATTTCTACTCCAAAATTACATAGAAGATGATCTATAATGGGTTTAATGTGTTCAGGCAGCAACACGCTTGCATATGTTTGCAATTGTGGGGAAATGAGAGAGATTTAAGGGAAACATTTAAATGTGTTTTTCTTGGTTGTCTTTTTTTAACAGGGACTCTTAACAAATTTGCAGTTAGTCCTACAGATGTGGGCTCTTATAAAATAACCCCACAGGGAAATTATTGTTAGAGAATAAGAGGACTTCATTATAAATCAGAATTTCTTGCCTGCAGCTCTGCAAAAGATAAGGGTGGGGTTTTTCTAAGGAACAGCATCCTCCTTTATAAACTTGGCACAAAGAAAATAAGGAAATTTAGGTTTGGTGGATTATTTCTCCCTTTTAATAAAACCAAATGGTGTTGAATTATCCATCATTGGAAAGCCGGATAATTAACCTTTACAACAAGATATAACTTGTAAGGATCATGCTTCTGTGGAATGAGCAACACAGCTAAGCGTGTGGGTAGTGCCCCCCCAAAAAAGTGTAAAAACCCCCTGCAATATCCTCCTGTTTGGTGTCCACTTTTGTTTTGAAATTCAGGTGTGACTGTCACAGACGTGGAAGTTGCACCTGGTTGATAGACATATCAGAACGAGATTCTGGAGCCAGTGGTGATTCTGTATCTTTAGAATCTAGGCCCCAACTCCCTCCTCCAGGATGAAGACACAGGATATGAAGTCTTTGTAAACAAAATTGCCCTTAAGAAATATCAAGCATGGGGCTCAGACAGGGAAAACCAACATAACTGCCAGTTATTACCTCTGTAAACAAAAATATACCATGCTACACTCTGTGGTATCATAGGAGACCATGGGGCTGCCATGTATGAGATCACTTTTCAAGGAGAGAGAACAATAAAGTTATTGAGGGCAGCAACCATATTGCGCATCTTTTTTCTTACCTTGCAAATTAATTTACTTATTGCAACAGGCCTATCCACTGCTAAATGTGACCAGCATGAGGAGGAACCGGTACCAAGCTGCTGTGGCTGCTTATGGTTCATCATGCTATTGATGTACCAGATAGCGTAAAATGAATGTGTAAAAAGGCCAATATGCGTTTTTTTTCTTTATTACTGTGGGAGTGTGCAACCCACCATCCTCGTCATAAAGTAATCCAGAAATGCAACACAGCTCCACATTAAGCACTTTTAGGTTTACTGAAGTCATTCATTCATTTTCTGAATCATTTAGTCTCATTCAGGGTCGTGGGGGCTGGAGCTTATCCCAGCAATTAGCAGGTGAGGCAGGGTACACCCTGGACAGGTTGCCAGTCTAGCACAGGTTAGCCCATTCTCTGACATTTCTTAAATTTCCATCCAAAATGAACTCTGTAATAACACCTCAGGCATGTTGACACTTGTTTATTGAGCAACATAAAGCATTAAAACAAATTACAGTTATCATTTGATGTAAAACTTAATGGGAAATGTGGAACATCAGATTCACATTTCTACCATGGAAATCAAAGTATTGTCTCATCCACGGTTGGGAGTTTGTCCTGAACGCCTTGTAAAGGCAGAGGCACTTAAGATGGAGGCTCAAGATAGCAGCACATGGCAACACATCATTGTACCCATAGCAACAGCAGCCTCTCTCCGCATCCCACTACTACGGTTTATGTACTGGACTTGTGTTTGTACAGTGAGATTTCTGAGCAGAATATGACAAGATTTTACTCCAAAATGCTTCTTTATCAGTTCTTTTAAATCAGTCACTCCAAGAAAAAAATACTTGAAAACTTATAGTTGACCAGAAATGTAAAAAGAAAAAAAAAACCTTCAATATTTTATATGTTGAATCCACTCGTTGATAATCAGGTTTGTACCCATTGAACACTGAGCTCCAGGAAAAGGGAGGCAGATTTAAGTCCATGACTGCTTAAAAGCTAGTTTAGCATCCCGTTCCCTTTTTGTCTGAACGAATTCAGCAATTTGTGCCTTCATGTTTCAATGTTTCCTTACTGTGGGACAAATACTTTAAGTTGAAACCAAAAATCAGATTTAATAAAAATGTACCAAATTAACAGGTGGAATTTTTCATTTCAAAACAAACAACCAGGCCTTAAACAATGTTTTGATTGGATGAGATAAAGTAAAACATGTTCTCTGGCTGAATGAGGAGCAACATGAAAGCTTTATGAGCCGTGGCTGCTTCCAGCTGTAAACACCATCCTGATCTGGGTAGAAAAATAATCCAACATGAGGTCAAAGATGCAAAATAAAAGTTCAGATAAACCGTATATAATCTTGCTATTTCTTCATTTCTTTAAATATTCAGTTTCCCCTTAGACGCTCCAGCGATTGAGTTTCTGTCCTCGCTGTGTTTGAGTGCTCACGTTAAAGTCAGAAACTTTTCTGTTGAAATAAGAAAAGCTTCTTGTTTAGAGCTGAACACTCGGCCATCTTTGTCCTCCGGCTCTCAGAGCTGGGCCGGCAGCAGCAGCGATTGGCTTCCCCTTTCAACTGCCCGCCCACTGGACACACAGGATGGGTTTTAATTGGCTAATGGTGACTGCAGTGGGGCAGGCTCTTGGGGTCAAGACTGGATAGTTCCTTTGAGGTACCACATCCCAGCATGGCTGCTGCAGCACTCCTGAAACAACAAACTGCAGGTTAGATCTGTGGGAACCGGTAAATAATAGTTGGATGTTGAACCCCAGGACCCCCTCTCACTTGAAGCAGCCGGTCGATGACGGCTTTAGACGTGTCTCCGAACTCCTGCGCCACTTTGGTTAGAATCACGCTCCTCTTCACCCGGTAGTTCTTTGTGAACAAGTCGTACAGCAGCCGACGGTGCTGCAGACGCAAAAGAAAAACACAAGAGATCATGAAAATGTCTTGATCTTAAACAAATGGACTGTTTTCTGGATTCTGCAGCAGCTTGCAAAGAAACAACTCATCCGGCTCAGAGCAATGACAACCAATATCCAACTTGAAAGTTCAAATAACAAGTTTGCTTCTTTGGTAAAAGACCTAAATACTTTTTTTGCTTTAACCAAAATACATTAATTACTATGATGGTTTAAGTCCAAGTTAAACAGTTAATGGGATGTTGATTAGTGAGCTTTAACAAGGTACAAGTGGGTATAGGTACAAAAGTGATTCAGTGATTGTAGTGCTTATATTCATGGGAATGTAGCTAAGTCATATAGTTACTTGTAAATGCAAAATATTCAAATGGAACTGAATTAATTGATTGACATGTAATAACATTGGTGCAGTATTGATTTTGATTTTTTTTTAAAAGAAAAAAATTGCAAAAAAAAATAAAACTAAGTTAGATTATGTTTTTTCCACCACTAGCAGTCATCTAAAATAAAAATAACAATTTAAAAAAAGGAAATCTGTTATGACAATCTTTATACACACTGAATCCCAAACGGATAAATTCAAAGAGAATATTATGAAATCTTGAGGCAGGGATTCAGTGCTCTCCTTTGCAGCAGAGATGCACCGAGCATCAAACTTTGTTCACCTTCCGTCTCAAACTCGTGTGAAATTCTGTGATTGCCGACAATGACTTGTGGTTTTTGAGGCACTTTGCCAGGAAATGCAAGCAAACTGAGAATTTACCTTGTCGAAGTCATCTCCGGTCTCCCACAAGCCAAACACCTTCTGTTCATCAGGAGCTGCTTTGCTCTGAGCAGGAAACTACAAGTTAAAAGAAAACATAAAATATATATAAATAAACCAGGAGGTTGCAAGTTCCTATTGCTAAAGCTACTTTTGATCTCAACCAGTCATGCTCTTGATAAAGGTTTAGACTATTCCAAAGAATGTTTTAATAATGAAGTTCACCAAAACATGGGCTACTAATCCATTTTCTGAACCAGTTAGTCAACTATAGTGAGGTTCAATAGTTTTCTTTTCTCTCAGGCACCAGAGGTGTTTGTTAAGTTGATCTTCTGCATAAAATGCCAAGTCAAAACAAGAGCAGTCTGGACGGCCTGAGCACAGAAAACCAGGATTATCTCTCCAGAGATCAGTGTCGAGACAGTGGGTCATGTCTGAACAGCCACAGGGAGAGGTTCAAGATTTCCCAGCGTTTACAAACACAACCAACCTGCCTTAACCCCCCCTCACTGGGCAGTAAAGAGCTTTGGTTTAAGGCTAATAATCTGTTGCATAACAAGGATGGCTTTGGGCTATTCCCTCCCCCAAACAACAGTAAAATCCTTTAAAATCAAGGATGCAGAAAGGATAAGACTCAAGACAGGACAGAATTGGCTCTGGCAGCTTAAAGAAAAAAGAACAACAAAGAGGATCTGGCAGAGATCGTGCCACTCCCTTCTCTCTGAGCAAGCACGACACCAGTCTGCATAAAGCTTACAAACAGCCACCCAAGCCAAAATACTGAGCAGACCATCCGTCTACAAACAGACGGGGTATCCGATGGCTCCCTGAATTCGAGTGGAACCTGAGAGGCAGGTTTGCGCTGCTCGAGTGCACGTACGCTTTTAAAAAGACCGTTAATGTCGTTATTCTGTGCAAGAAAGCTGATACAAGGTGAAATCCCCCTTTATTCAGTATCCGCAGGCAGACTGAGACTAGAGGAGCAGCAGCTCTTATTCCAAGATAAAAAGATAATCAAATAAATACTTCAAAGTTTGAATTGCAGCTGAATTGAATGACCGGGGAGTTCTGCATGTTTGGGACTGAGCTCACTTAATTCAAAGTAGGCTATTAAAACTGAGACGGTGAAGACAAAGGAAGGTTATTATGCAACACTGCAGCAGCCATAACATTTATGCAACTTGACAACAAAGCTGAATTAACACGTTTAAACAACAACAACCAATGGATTTGATGACAGAGAGGATTTCTTTCTTAACCATCTCTGTCGAGACATTCTGAACGATGCATAATTGATCATTTAACTGTATTCAGGTTGCAACCACCAATTATTTTCATCATTAATCACTGAATCTTATTAACAGTGTTGCCCGTCTGTGTTCAGTTTCTCTGCCGAGTTGCAAGACTGAATGCTCAGAACAGTGGATGTGGTTTTTGCTCTACTGGATTGCTTCTTCCTGTTGCTTTGAATATGTGAAATGTAAGGTGTAAGACTGTTTCGACATCCTGCTGTAGCAGGTTTGTACTTTAGAATCTGCTGTAACTCTTTTTTTTAATTAACAACCAGAAGATTATATGCATTTGTCTCAACTTTAACAAACTTGTGCAGTATATGTATTCCCCACACCTTTTACAGCATCCATCAAATGTGGGTTTTTGGTAAGCAAGTTATTAAGTAGAGGAGTTTTGCATCCACAAACTTGAGAAACTGAGCTTTGGCCGTATAGGAGAATTCCTCTCCTTGAATACTCACAGGCACCATTATCTGTTTGCACTGGCAGAGCAGAACGGCGTCCTGTAGCATGTGGTCCGAGACTGAGTGGAGGATGTTTTGTCCCACTGGCATGGACGCTAGGTGGAGGTTAAATAGTCTCTTTAGCTCATTCAACGTCACCACAAAATGTTTCCGGAAAGTCTTTATCACAAAGTCTTGCAGCTCCGGGGACAGCGTGTTGGCAAGGCTCCCTCCGTTAGCGTGATCAAAGCATGGGGAGGTGGAACTGGCGTAACCATTAACAGAACCGTTGGGCATGGCTGAGGAAGAGGTGTCCATCGGCTCGCAGTTCCCATCACTGGTGGGGTCCAGTTTTAAGTGGCTGCTGCTTTCTGCGCGCCTCCCGTCCAGGTCCCTTTGCAAGGATGGCTGGTTTTCTTGAGCTCGATGCTGAGCCGTCTTCAGACGCTGCTCCCCGCTGACGTGGACCGGCTCTGGAAAGCAACACAACAGACATGAGCTCGTGTAACAATAACATCTACTGAGCATTTAAAAACCAGCAAGCTCCTTCTCACCGGGAACAGGGGCGTTCTTTGGCACAAAGTCTTCTTTAGAGAAATTAAACACCTTTTCCAACCTTCAAGAAAAAAAAACAAGGAAGATTTTTTCTAATAAGCAACAAGCTACCCTTGGGGGAAAAAAAAAAAAAACATTTAACAGCACTTTAATTATCTGGTGAGATTATTCATGAGACCTACTTGCTCTGGATGCCGAGCCACAGCATTTGCTGCCTGTGGGCAACATCTGGGTGTTTCTTAATGAAGTCTACGTCCGTAGGCAACAGGTACTCCCAGCCCCGGTTTATCCGAGGAGCTGCCACATGCTCAAGGAACTCCTTCACATCCTCTGGCGGAAGCTAACCGAGGCAGAGGAAAGAAGCAGTTAGCTATGTTTACCTGAATGAACAGGATAAGTCAAGCATATAAGGTGAGAGAAACAAGACAGAGCAAAGGGGTCAAAGACATAATAAGCATTCAAAACCGGTGATTAACACGTCAGAGGACTGATCCTTACTTTGATGATGGATGTTATCTCCTTTCTCATCACTGAGCGCTCCTGAGTGAATCTCCACATCTAAAAGAAAAGACGTGCGATGTCTTTAACATGACTGCATATGAAACACAAATGTCATTCTGGATCATTTAAAAATAGAGAAACCAGAGGCAGCAGCTCACCACAAAATCTCTGCCACGACAAAGCAGTTCAGCAGGGACACCGCTGTGAGCGCTGCATGTGTTCTTAGGATATAAAACATCACTGGAGACAAAACAAAAACACAAGCATTAGTTCAACTTCTCTGCTCTGGGGGATTTTAGCCATCTTGCCACTAAACATCAATGAACAAGTCTGGTCTCACCTCTTTACAACCCAGTTCCCCTGAACCAGCAGCGCCACCTGCTGGATGCAGCGCAGCACTGATGTCTGGTCAGTTCCGGAGGCCAGCAGACCCATCAGGTTAGCGAACGGCATTACCTTGACTGCAGAGAAAAAGAGATTGTGGAGGAAATATGAAACAACTGACCAAAAAAAGAAAAACTGAAAACAATCAGCACTTTTGCAAAGATTCAAAGATCCTCCAACATGTGAAAATTAGCTTCCAAACACACTGCAGACCGAGACAGACAGAGATCATTGTTACAGATGCTTCGGTCCCCTCATGTGTTACAAACAAAAACTGCACGGATGATTAATCTTCACAACACGGCTGAAAACCCTCTGACAGAAACATGATTAGTATTCTTCTACTTATGTAAGCCTACCGTTTTTCATCAGAGTCTTGACTTGCTCTCCCAGTGGAAGAGTGCGTAGTTGAGCCATGGAGAGCACATTACTGGGACCAACGGGCTTTGCACTACAATGCAAAGGGACAGGAAGTCAATGATGCATCCAGGTTTTTGTAATTTTGCTTCACTCTACAAACATTTGTCAAAGAAATGAGGGATGCTTACACTTTCTCCTCTGTGAGAGGGGGCATTAGCATCGCCAGGTACTCCCTGATAAAAAGAGGAGAAATAAGTAATCTGAGGTGAGCGTGGTTCAGCGGGGACAGCGAATCATTGCGACTGTGAAGATGGATCTGTAGTTGTTCTTATAAATAAGTGATATTAGTATCTTTAACCACCAGCAATATAAAGCAAATCTGATGAATCTGCTTCAACTTGTTGGCCTCTTTAGCAAGTTTTTATCAGTTTTTATGCTCCTCACATGTGGAACAAACTCCCAGAATTGTCTTGAACAGGAAACGTGTTATACAAATAAATTTGCCTTGTGTTATAGTCATGATAGCAGGTGCTCATCAAAATGAATGTTGGGTTGAGTGTGTTATTGTAAAGGCCTTGGGACAAACAATGTCGCAACCACTTCACTTTGGTGTTGTTAACCCAGGGTAGAACAAGAAAGCAAAAAGGAGAAGATGCCATTAAAAGAAAAGCAAACAATACAACAAATATCAACATCCACCCTTGTGGAAATATTTACTGGTATTGTTATTTATTAACACAATTTGACTGCGATTAGCTCAAATAATCGCTTTCAGGTACATATGTGATAATTGTGACCATCTCCAAATGCTAAGTTGTCACCGTTGAACAAATATCAACTTTTACACATCGTTTATACTGATTGGCTAAAGACAGTCAGGTGGCCATTTGGTCAAAAGTTGAGAAATATGTTGCCAACTATTCAATAATCATTCTAGACTGTCTGAAACTTACTGGGAATAGCTACATGGATTGAAGAGCCTTTAGTTCATACTCACTTTGGAGTCTTGACCAGTTCTGTGTTTTCTGAGGCGTCCACTGTCTGACAGAACAGGTACTGCCTTTCATGCTCCGACCGCCCATCCTGCATTTAAACAACATATCAAACACAAAATGTGTTACAACAACAATAACGCATGGAAGAAATAAAAAAACACCTTGTGTCATAACCAACCATCCAGATTTGTAAAGGATTGTAAGCCTCCCCCTACCTTTACACCGTGGTACTGCAGGTGAATCCAGGGCTCTTCTGCCTGCTTCTTCTGGAGGAACTCGTACGACTGGATCCTCCTCTGTCGGGCCTGCTCCGACTCGGGACGAGCAAACCTAACCTGGTGGGGAACACATACAGAAGACTTTAAGTAGTGCGTTTGCAGAGACAGATGGACTTTATCATGTATAAAAGGGCCAGTCTTTACCGTAATGGCCTTGGCTTCCTCCTCAGCTTCATCTTGGGAAGAATCTCCACCTACAGGCATGCATGCATGCATACATGATCAAAGCATGTTCTAAGACATTACTTTTGAAAATCCCTAAGGTTTTTGTTTTTATTTCAGGAAAGCAAACAGCACAAGTAAGACATCAAATGCAAAAAGTAACTTTTTTGCATTTTTAATTACAAGGTCGATTTGTCCATTAAATTGAAGAAAATAATGAAAATTTGTGGCCTTTCTGATCTTAAGTTTTCGTTTCTCTAATAAATAATCAAAATATCAAACGAAACTCAGAAACAAGATTGAGATAAGCAGCGATTGTGTTTACAAAGCTGCTAAAGCAAGATTTGGGCATTTTCTGCCTACTAATAAACTAGTTAAAGCATTTATGAGAAACAACATCGCTTAGATTTTGGTAGTAGTAAGAGGACCTTAGTTTTTGCTTTATTTTTTAATAAATGAAAACAAACAGCAATCTATACCAATTTCATTCATGATCAAATGTAGAGAACACACCTTCGTTGGCTGCCTCACGCTCTCTAGTTTTATTGTCAGCCTTGTCCAGGTACGAGAAACTGGGCCTCATCTGCAGGATTCCCGTCAGTGGAGTGATGTGAAGCTCTCCTGTTAACATCATCAATAAAACAATAAATTCAGCTTTCCAATGTCTGATTGTGGATTTAATTCAACACCATTAAGTTGCTCATATCAGGTTATCAAATTAAACACAGTTAAATGGCTGGATGTAACGCTTAACAACATGACTCATGAACATGAGTGAACTTTGAGTTTACAACGGCAGGTCAGATAAAGATCACATGTGGTGCTGCAGAGGGCTGCAAGGCAGGTTAACCGGTTATCGGGTCAGACCTTTGCGAAACACAGCAGCTGCGTATCTGGAGGTGTTTGTAGTGGCCTGAATGGAAGAGAAGGTCTGCTTGTCCATCATTTTTCTAGGGAGGAAAAATTAAAAGGATCATAAATCAAACCAACAAGCAAATCCTTCACAGAAAGTTCTGAAATCTTCTGGTTTAACAACAAACATACGCTGAGTAGGTGTTGGTTTCATCGTAAGAGGTGCCGTCCACATTCAGAGCGATTTGCTCTCCCTTACTGCGACAGTAATTTGGACTCATAGAGTTGATGGCCATTTCCAGCTCCACCTGCACAACGAGTGGTCCAAAAGATACGTAAACAGTCAGATAAAAACCAGAGTGAAATCAATCATGAAATAATGCCTCAAAACAGACGTAAGCAGGCTTACCCTCTGCTGTTTGGGTTTGATCTTAGCTGCCAAGTGGTTGACGTCATCATAGGTCATAGTTGAAGGTCGGACAGGGTACTGCAAAGAAAAAAAAAACTAGGTAACTCGTGACATTCTTAACATTTATCATCCAATAACTTCACAATCCAGGATAATGAAGAGGAACTGCTCATAGAACAGACCGGGATCAGGCACAACAACAACAAAAAAACACTCACCTGGAAAAGATACAGCTTATCTGCAAGGCTTTTAGCGAGGTACACATCAATCTACAAGAAACAAAGCAGAAGTCCCTCTGTGATTGTATAAACTTGTGGGAGGAGCAGGATCTTCTCGTTCAGGCAGCCTCTCTGGCAAACTTTACTGAGGTTGTTTCAGATGCTGTTTTTAATAGGACTGATCCTGGTTTCAGACCCACATCTCCTGCTGGACTCACTTGGGCTTCTCTTGCAAAACTATTATTGATCTTGTTTAGGAATCCTGATTTAAAAAAATACCGTTTTGTCACTAGCTTTTATCCTAAACAAAGTTAACGCTCTACCTGAAGATATTTAAGTTGGAAGTTTTGCTATGCAGCTCACAATACACTGAAGGGGATGTCTCAGATGTACATGTAAACAAATACCCAGTACCTCCACAGCCCAAGCTTTTTTTTCTAAGAGATAAAAAATAAATTCATCCCAAAGGTTTCTGTATTTCTATTGAGGTCTAAAGTAAAGGGTAGATTATGGATATTAAGTCCACTGAGGTGCGCTGCTCCATATGTTAACATTAAATAATTGTATATAGCCTTTGTTTAAGACTGCTTCCAGATGATTCTTGTACATGTTCACAAGGTTCCTGCATATGTCTTGTGGGATGTTGGCCCACTCTTCCTTGGCGAAAGCCTCAAGCAGGGTCAGTTTGGACGGTTTCTAAGCCGTGTCGCCACAAGTTCTTGATAGGATTCAGGTGAGGACTGACTTGACCAATCTAGGACATTGACATCCCTGTCCTTGAACCATTTCTTCACTACCAGTGTTTCTCCTTCCATTTTATTAGGGTTCACCCCCACCATCCAATGACAAAAACCTAGTGTTTGACTACCATGGCGGTATGGCACATAACACTTCCTGACACGTCCACTGAGATTTTTAACAGTGTTGAACATCTTATGCTTGTTGATTACGCCCTGGAACGTTGACATAGGGACATCATACTGCTTTGACATGGCCTTTTAAGCCTTTCCTTTACTGTGGGCACGCATATGACATTGGTGAAGGTCTTCCCCAAGCTCCTTCTTCTTGGCTATGATTATCAGAAAATTAAAATGACCAAAACACTATTTATATATTTTTTAAAAGATGCTTTTTTGTCATTGTTTAACATTTGGTCAGCAAAGAAGGTATTTCCCATTGGAACATCTTGCTATCTATAAAAAAAAAGGACATTTTTGTTGCAATATTGTCAGGGTATTAATAATTCTGAACACGAACATAAATTCACATTTGGCCACAAATTAAGTTTAGCCAATGTGGATTTGTTAATCCCAACAAAGTAAACACAGGATATACAGAAAGTACCAATAAAAAAGTTTTTGCAAATGAATAATCTAAAAAAAAAAAAAAAGAAGTGTAATTTTACATGGGGTATAAATAATTTTGAGCAAAACTGTAAACCTATGCTAGAAATGATGACCGATGATGCCCAAATGTCCCGAGCTGTGAAGTGGGAGTTGTAAACTACCACTTATCATGTGATTTATTATGTAGATATTGGGCAAGCTTTTGCATACCTCCTCTATAATGGGGTCATCATCATCACCACTGGCCATATTGATGAGATCAGACTGAAGGGCACAAAGGAGAGGAGCAGTAGATCTCAAGGATCCAACCTGAAAAGCAAAGAGATACAGGGATTTATTGAGGCTACACCCAGACCGGTGACAAAGTAAACAGATAAAAGGCAGTTTCTACAGTTACACGAAAAAATCCAGAATATCCTGGTCTTATTATAAACTTACCACTGGTTTGTCAATATATATTGAGTTGTAGGAAGTAAAGAGTATATTGAGAAGTAAAAATTCCAACGACTTTCACGAGCCTAAAGTTATTCGATTAGCAGACCATGATCATGCAGTCTATTAAATGATGCTTTCACTGACACAGCCCAGGTAGCACATGATGCAACTTTAAGCAATCCACATTAAACCACTATGTATGATGCAAACGCCATGTAATAAGCCTTATGTCTGGCAGACACGTCAAACGGTGATTTAAGACGATTATTATACTTCACTGTTAGCTTTATTAGCTAGCTAGCTTAAACCCCTTTATCTACTGGTCACAGGCCCGCACTAAAAATAATTTACGTTAGCACCTACATATTTCAATTAACAAAAAGACAACCAGAAACGAACTCAATAACTCAGTCTCCTACCAGCGTAATAGTCAGCTAAGTAGCTGCTAGCCGGTGTAGCAAGCCTGATGAGACTACTGTAGCTTAGCATGCAGTAGCTTCGCTAGTGTGCTAACATACACATGCTAGACAAAATAATAAAGTCCGTCACTGGGCAGGATTTAATATGCCTAAAATTAAACAGCACCCAAACTATGGAAGAAAGAGCATTCACCTGCGCACTTCACCGCAGTTTTAACTACCTCATCCGTTTGAGGGCAGTCCAGAAATGTGGTGCGCAAAGGAGCAGAACACAGGCACCTGGAGTCAACTACTGGACTCGAGGTACCATGTTGACTCTGCTCAGCAGACACGTGGGGAGGAGCATGTGCCCATAATGCAATACCGACATTACCGAATCCTAGACTAATCTGTCATGTAATCTAAGATGTATGTAGTGTTACCATGTTAACAAAGTGTTTTCAGCATATTTATTTTGTGAAAAGCCGGCTTTCCTCAGAAAACCCTAGAATTGAAAACACTAAAAGGTTCTGGCAGCGGTGGGATTCGAACCCACGCCCCCGAAGAGACTGGAGCCTTAATCCAGCGCCTTAGACCGCTCGGCCACGCTACCGTAGTCTACGAATAGTGAACACTTGATTTCAAAGCCAAAACGCACATGCAGCTGTATATTACATGTTTATGGTGGTAAAAAGGTAATCTACAGGTCTAAATGTACATCAGGTGTGTTGGAGCAGTGAAACATTCGAAAGTTTTGCACGAGGCCTGGAGCTGGACCAAATTTAGTAGTCCTGCTCTAAAATATGTAAAATGTGAGCTGCAGTTGTGTTTTAGTATCTCTTTTTTTTATGCAATACATATTGTGTCAAATTCAACTGTTGAATATACATTCAGACAGCACATTTACACATTTCTCCGTTATTGTCACAATGAGTTGTGACATAATTCTCTTGCTACTGTAGTGGGTGATGCAGGATTGATGAGAGTGAGGAGCTGATTGCGCCTGTGGGCTGAAGCGTTGGTGAGAGAGGAAATGTGTGAAAGCAGGAGATGAGCAGCCTGAAGCTTGGTGGAAGTCACAGCCTCACAGGGCTACACTCCAATCAAAAATGACCAAACTCATAGCTATTCGTGACAAGTCCAAGGCCCCCGAGGGTCAGGCCTTGGAACTGTTCAACTTGTATATACTCCTGTTGGGTCAAATATTACAGAACTTTAAAATTAATTAAACCCTTTTCTCTCTAGGCATTTCAATATTTTTTATTATATTCTATTACTTTGTTGTTTTTAAGCTTTCATTTTACCTTTATCAGATGTTCAGCACTTTGTTTCAGCTGCAGTATATATATATATATATATATATATATATATATATATGACAATCTGAAGATTTGCAAAGGGCTCAAGGGAAAAATGTATGTAAAGGAAATTATTAAACGTTTGCAGGCTTCATATACTTAAACTCAGCTTATATGGGCTCATCCAGTGACATTGTAATAACATTAATAGATCTTAAATTGAAGGGGGAAAAGCCCAGCAATGAGCATTTACCTCCAACAATTTTAAAATGACAAATAACACAAACAGATTAATCCTTTACAGGTATTACTATTGTCCTACTTAAAGACTTTCTTATTGGAGACAATAAAAAAAAGGAATGGTGACCAATAAAAAGCAATGCAAACTTTATTTTACAATTTCATACTTTTTTTTTTTTTTTTACATGAATTCTTTCAAACATAGGCATATTAACATTTGGGGGGAAAATAAGTGAATAATTTTCTTTGTTCCAATATTCAATATCTTCTCTTTCATACCACCATATTCACTTAAATAAAAAGGTCATGGAAGACAGGAAATTAAGCGGAAGGGAGTCAGGATGATTAGCCTCACAAACAGAGACAAAAACAGGGAGAGAAAAGCCTGATCCTTGGCTCGGTGCACACACACACACACTTACAAACCGCCAACAGCAGAAATTCTGTCATAAAAATATGTAAACCGTAATCATTCAGGCTGTATGCTGAATAAATAAAACATATATCATTAATTACTCCTCGATCAGTGCCCAGGCTTCTTCAGCTTTCATGTAATACTGGTTGGCCAGACGACCTTTCATGGCTGCCATGGCGGCCTCTGCAGCCTCTGTAAACAGATCACCTGCAAGGAGAGAATTGCATATTAATGTCATGCTATTTCAAGTCAATCACACATTTTCTATCAGTCAAGCAACAAACATGCTACCTTATTAGTATGGTATGCTTAAAACATTTCACTGTGGCTCTCCAAACTGTAATTGAGTTTGCTGCAATCTACCGTTATACTTTATACAACCCTGGTTGACATAAAAAATTTATCCATGTACGTAAAATAGAGACTCCAGCTAAATTCGGTCTGTCTGTCGTAGCTGCTGTGACTCTACCCGACGATGGTCGTGGTCTTTCTTTACAATTTCAGAAGTTAAGATGAATTGCTCAGTACTCAAGAAGTCATATCCCAGTCCATAACCTCTTGAATCACAAGGGTATTTTCCATTTTAATTAGAACAGATTTTAGTCAGCGAGGAAGCGAACCTGCTTTCTGTGGGTCTGCGGTCAGGTTGTGTCCTCCCTCTTGGTACATCTCTGCCTCTCTGGCCAGCAGCAGGTAGCGAGGCTCGTCCTGCGTGCCATCGAACTCTCCCCCCTCATCATAGTCTGTCATGGTCAACACACTGTCATACCAGTGAATAGCTTCCTCCCAGTCCTGCTTTCTGTGGAATAGAAACATGAAAAGAGCCACAAATATATGTTAAAAAAGAAAAAAACACTTAAATTTACATTTTAAGAAGCCACTAGGGGGCAATATTGCACTACTGTTGGAACAGGACTCCTGATCTCTGGACTAAAACAGGTTTGTCTGCATTACATGAATCTTCACTGACCTGTCAGCTGACAGATTGATTCCCGTATCAAAGGCTCTGGCCACGATGATCATAGAGGATCTGTCACCAGCCTCGGCAGCCTGGAGCAGATACTTGAAACCTTTCATCTTGTTTCCTGCATTATCCTGCCAGCAGCAAGGATGTGTCAGAACGGGCACATGCCAAACTCAAATCAGCTGAACAGTAAAAGAGGATAAACTCAGTGTGGTTTACCTCCAGCTCCATATCTGGGAGTATGTGATGAGGCAGCTGCATGCAGCACTGTCCCAAGGCTACGATGGCCTCCAGCTCTCCACACAGGGCTGCTCTCTCCAGATGGAACATGGCTGCAGCTTGATCCCACTGCTCATCCTTCTCACAGAAACGACCCGCTTCATGGTAGCGGACCATGGCCAGGTGGACCTGGGCACAAGATGCAGAGATGCACAACATGAAACAAATATAGGGACTTGAACAGGGGCAGCATATGGCTGGGAAAATACAAGGTACTGATCGGAAAAATGTTGCATCTGATTAGATCAACTGGCAAGAAGTCAGTTACATGATTGGGTATAAAAAGAGCACCTTAGAGAGGCAGAGTCTCTCAGATGTAAAGATGGATTCAGTCATAAAATACCGATTTAGGAGATTTGCAAATGGTTACATTTTGTTTTGATTTATCATTGAACACAAGTGTGTCCCAACTTCTTAAAAACTGGATTCAAACAAATATTTATGCACTAAATAAAAGAGGATTAGTAATTCAAGTGTTTGACATTACACCTGAATTACTTTTCTGCTACAATTACTTTCTTTTTCTCTTTTAATCTAGTTCTTAAAAATGTATTTTATCAAATCCAAAACATTAGCAACATTGTTTTCAAATCAAATCACATTTTATTTATAAAAGCACCTTTCATGCTAGGGCAACTCAAAGTGCTTTACATATTAAAAACAACTTGACCATCTGCTGCCCTGAATAATAAGTGTTTGCCATCAGAAGGATCCTATTGGTTGACTTTGGTTGATCAAATTTAGAATTATAATTATTCCAAAGCACAAGGTGTAGCATGTTTATAATACTGATTGATGTTTGGAACGGTTATGTCCTCTTACCTTTCCGAGGATTGACTGGCCAATCTTCTTCTGCAGCAGAGTGTCGAGACGCTCCACCTCGGTGGCCACACAAGAGGGTCGATGGACGTGAGCACGAGATGAATGGTAGAAGCTCCACTTGTCCTCTGTCAGCTGAGCAGAAACAGCCATCGATGGTACGAGAAGACGAAAGAAAAAAACAAAAAAACAGAGAAAAGATCAGCATCCATTTCTCGCCAGATGAAACGGAACAAATTACACTCCACTCTCTCTCAGGGGCGTACCCATCCAGAGACAGAACAGAAGGTTTGAGTCCAGAGCTGGAGGAGTACGCCCCTGTTTCACACAATGACTGCAAAATGACATAAAAGCATGAGAAAAGCAAAACGCACACAAAGCTGTCAAAGCCAGAATCATTAGTAAGGATGGAAGAGTTGGTGAACTGGAGGTAGATGGTGTTTCAGTTCCAAAGATCATATTTCCATTTAAATATATTTTTCTTTATTATTCTTAGACTGCATTTCTTACATCAGATTAAAAAAATATTAGCAAAAGAGTAAGGAATGGAAGCAGTGGCGGATAATTAATTAACTTCACGTTTGATACATCATCAGCAAAGATAAGAGCTTCGAAGCAGAAAGCCTGCACTAAGCTGCACACTTCCATGCAAATAATCACCCCGTCGTTGTCGGGACTGTTTGAATATAAGTTCGCAGAGACTCTTGGAGGAGCAACCATCTTCCTCTGGTGAGGGGAAACAAAGAGCTGAATTAGGAGAAAGGTGAGAGGTGAGGAGGCTTTCATTGTTAACCCAGTGATGAGAAGGATGAGGAGAAAATAAAGACAGATGATGACGAGGAAAACTACAGCAGGGTTATTTGATTAGAGGGATGATCATTATGATGGAGGGGGATGATGGCATCTACACACAGCTGTTTTAATATTTGTTTACCCTTCTGATACTGTCCTCATCCGATTCAGAATAAGGCCTGTGGTAGCGATGATGGACCTATGTGATAATAAAACACGCTTTATAAATAACATGATATATATTTGTCACACTCAGTCAAGTGTAATGTAGAGAGCTAACTGAAGAGTGAGAGCAAAGTCTAATGTGTCAGTGTTAAGTAGCTGTTGGATATGTGGGTTTCTAAAAATACAGAAACTATCCGATTGTGTTTCTGGCTGTACATTTCATTTGGACATTTGGTAAATGTCAGACATGTGTAAGTGCAGTTTAACAACATTGAAGTGCTTCCGGAGACAACTTCTCTCTGCTGTAAGGCAAATCTTGTAAACTGACCCTGAAATTTCTCAGACAGATCAATTTAAAGCTCAAAGCTAAAGTTTTTACCCCATCCACGTGGTCATTTGGATCTCCTTCACTCCTCCTCTCACTGGGGTAGCCACTGTCTCCACCGCTTTCTGATTCCTGCAGACAGAAAACAAAACAATGATTTGTAAGGTTGTTTTTTTGGGGTTTTTTTCCCCCCAGAAATTACACCATATGACTTTTACCTAGCTCAGCTGGTAAAATGAGTTATTTCTAAGTAGCTGTTTGCTGCCACTCAGGGGCAGTGTAACTGCAGATCAGCCAAAACACTCAGCCACTCCCAGTTAACACGAATAAGACCGATCATCTTGTTGGAACATGATCTTCTGTAGGGTAACTTGAGTCCTGCTGTTAAAGTGGATTTTGCTTTGACGTGAAACACTCTACTAAAAAAAAGACCTAGCACACCTCCCTCCTGGCAACAACACACCCCAATGATGCCAACCTCTCTCAGAAGATAGATCTGGTCCACTGAATTGCAAAAAACTGAGCAGAAACACCTAAAGCAGCATCAGAAATGTTCAATTAAGTTGTTTTAATGTTGTTGTTGATCAGTGTAGGTAACGCTTGCATGTGTTTATCGCTCAGCGGAAGAGACAAAGTTCACAGCAGACAAAGAGATGCTTTTTACTGGTTTCATTGTTGGTTCAGGGTATTGTTACAGGCTGGTCTGCTTTCACTGGCTGCAGCCGCCATTTGCAGCGCTTAGAAACACATGTATTGTTGCACTGAGTTCAGCTGTGGAGTGTGCGTTCAGCCTTTCAGCTAATCAGCTTTGGACCTACGCTTGGCGTCATCGTTCAGGGACAAGCTGCTCTTTGCTCGTTGGAATAATGCAAACAAAGCAAAATCTGCTGGCTCAGCATTTGTTGAATTCCCATAGTCTTTGTCTATTTGTAGGAAAAGCTACAGACACAAACAACTAATAGTAAACCTCATAAAAACGGTTTGTTTGAGCTGGTAAACACTTTTCACGTGACACTTTTGACACAACCGGACACATAAACACACTTGTGGGTGTGGGAACGTGCGCTAATGATTTTAGATTATTCCAGCTTTTACAATCTAAGGAAACTCATGCTGTTCTTTTTTTAAATGCTTGTTTTCTGTATGCGGTTGGGTCTCAGCCGGTTTTGTTACACTACATATGCCGATAGGGTTTCGTCTGCTTGTGTGCGGTTGCAGGTCATGTTTCTGTGCCGTTTAGGACCACTTTCACAGTCATTACTCACCTTGTGTTCAACCGAGTTGTTATTGTTGAATCTGTCGTGTTCGCACATTCCAATAAAAGACAAGCCTGCAAAAAAATCCGTAAAAAATTATTCAAAACCATTCACTACCAGCAGCTCCTCAGTATGGATGCAAATTACAACATCTGTAAAATGATCATGATGAATGTACCGGAAGGTGACTTGCCCATAGATCCACCTGCCACTAGAGGAGAGCAGGGGAAGATGAGAGGGGAGCACGGGATGGATTCGGCATCGCTCATGCTCTCGTCTGCAGAGGAGGTCTCAGACATACGGGATAAAAGTGGAGGCACCCGGCTTGCAGAGAAAGTACGAACTCGGGGAGAGCCGCAGATCTCCTCGGAGCCCCTCAGCACTGTCTGGGCACTTTTCTGAAAGAAAACAAAAAGGAAGATCAGCGGCGGTTCCTCAGAGAAGAAGAAGAACACAGTTCAGATGAAGCAGACGTGTCAGGAGGGTGATGGTGTTAAAATTACCAGCAGTTTGTTGGTGCAGTCCAGCTGGGACATCTCTACTGGGGCGAGGTCGAAAGGCGTCAGGCCCATGCTTTTGCAGATCTTGTTGCAAAGGTGGGAGTGGAAGAACAGAGCCATGCCTCGCACACCTGGAACACAGGTGCTGTCAGAATGGCGCCTCTTGAACAATTTCAGTTCTGAGTATGTAGCAGCTGTTTGTCTAATGAAAGGATACCTAGATTGCCATCTCCAAAGTCAGTCCCTTTCTCTGTATGGATCTGAGGGTCTGTGTAGAGATCTCCGACTCCTTGGATGTCCACCACAATCAGCTGGTGGCCCGACCGCTCGAATGTGAAGTGACTAAAGGCCTGATGGATAAAAGAAGATGATTATATAATCAGGCTGTGAGCTGAGCATGAGCTGATACGAAAGGGTTGACGTTTGCTCACCTGTGGAGTGAGCCGGATGTTGTCATCCCTCACAAAACCAGAGTTGGAGTTGTATTTGATGTACTTGCCCTCGATGTAATGCTCCAGATGGAAAAGAGGCTTGCCTGGTCTGTTTGTCATCTCCACCACGCACATCTGCATGATGTCCACCTGAGGATTCAAACAGTTGTGTATATATTATTGCACATTTATAGTAAAGGCACTGAAATACTTTGTAGATAGCTTCTGATAATTTCAACCTCAATCAACAATCAATTATTCAACTTGTTTATGACCATTAATGAAAAAAAAAATTGCTAGTCGCACTCCACCGTCCACTCTGATGGGTCGCTGCTGATATCAACCACATTTCTTTGTCCCAGCACTTCAAAAGACAGTGAATACATCTCATTTACCTGTTTGGGAGGTCTGTGGCGATTGTACTCCTCCCCCCAAAGTTTGGCCTCCATCTGCAGCCGAACATCATCAAAGTAGACATCTCTGTCCACAGGCTCCATGTAACGCTTGGCCACATAGTTGGATGCCGTCTTCCAGTTGCTGCTGTGTGAGAAATTCGACAGCTTCTTCCTGGAAGAAGAGGAAATAACTGTTGGGTTGTTTTAATAGTGGGCAGCATTTAGGTTAGATTACAGTATTAGATTTGTTTACAGAATGTTGCTTTAATCGTCTCCGACAGCAGAGGAAACACCCCTAAAGCTATGAGTCTTTATTGAAATACACAGCTGGAGCCATTATTAAATACAACACGAGAATGATCCTATGGGAACAAAGTGACCCCAGTTCGTAGATCAGAGACTGATAAACCCTCACATATATTACCGTACCAACGCAACAAGGAAAACAAGCCACAGTACAGCATTTCTTTTTATAGGACTTGTATGTTTGGGTTCGTAGGGGCAGGGAGAGTTATTTTCATCCTCTGTAGTTTTTTCTTTTCTTAGAAAGGAATTTATCTTTGCAAAACTGCAGCTGACAAATGGAAAACGAGGTACTTTAGATGGATTCCTTCCTGGTTTTACATTTCCCACATTTTGGGGGGATTTAACATTAACAGCTGGACCACAATCACCTCCTTCCTTTCATTCTGCATCATCACCCTGAGGCTAAAAAAAGATTATAGCAGAGTTAACACAAAATTTTTAAATCCATTTAATCCAAACAAACATAAAGGGAATCAGTTGTATTATTTAAAAAAAAAAGTTAGACATAAAACCCTACAATGGACATATTGCACTCCTCTGCTGCTATCATCCTGAGATGGAGCAAGAAATGCGAGGAATGTCTACTAGAGATGTATCCCCTTCTTTTATTTACACTGAGACAATGTCAGCCCAAGTTTGAATAGGATGAGGGCAACAACCGCTGGATGAAAAGCAGCGAATATGGAGACATTTTTCAACTTACGTCCTGAAGCACTCTCTCATGGCCCCTTTCCCAAACGGCTGTGAGAAAGCAGAGAGATGGAAATCAGTCAAACCTTAAATAAATAAAAAGAACAGAAGACCAGATATTGTTTTTAGAGAGAGAGTAAATACCTGTGGACCCATCTTGATGTGGATCTGGTCTTGATTCCATTCTCCCGTGATGGCATTGTACCTGTAATGAAAAAGAATTGTTAATTATTTTAGCTAAAATAACGACTTGACTGAACTTTAAATCCTCCACAAATCAAATCAGCATCCTGGGCTATTTTTCTCATTTTCTGTCATACATGATGGCCACTTTGGTTTTTATTTATTTTTCATTTGTGACTGGAATTTTTTTTTAAATGCATAAAGATAAGACTTCTGTGAGAAAAACTAAATAAAAAAAATTGCTTATCAGCATACAAAACACTAAACACTAAATGAGTCTAAATCAGAAGCTCTGACTGATACTAAATGAAGAGTCATATTGAAGTCAAAAGACTCTCTTCTAAAAGGGAGCTGGGCCAAAAAGTGGAATCTTCGCTAATCAGAACCCACTTCCACTAGGTGCTAACATTCAGCAGACTTCAAGAATGTGGCCAATCAGAAGAAAGCATGGTTTTGGGGGG